>CM032233.1:91025000-91352500 GCA_019009955.1 Riptortus pedestris
TTAATATTTATGTGGGGGCCCTTAGATCAGTGGTAGAGCGTCTGATTTTAGACTACCCCTGAGGAGCAACATCGAACACGGTCAGTACTTGAATGGGTGACCGCACAGTTAGTTCTCCGGTTCACTAGGGAGGAACTTCGGAAATTCAAAATATCTCGTACAAATAATCGAAATGAATGCAATATTTCCAATAATATAGCAGTTACCCTTGGAGACCCCAAAGAGCTAGATAAATTATTTTATTTAATGAAAATAACAAATTTGTATAAAGAAATTTAAGCCTGCACACGTCATAAAATATGATGTACTATATATAAGTAAATATGAATAGTCATATGCTATTGTAAATTTATGTATGTTTCTGGATTAAAAAAAAAACGTTCATTCAATTGTTAATAACATAAGAGCAACTAAGAATAGGTGAAAGAATTTTCAGATGGCAAATGAATCAAAATTAAAATGTAGGTTAAATTATAAATAACGATATAAACAATATTTACAATTTACTCACAAAATGAAAGTACTTTTCCAAAACGAGAGTTTTAGATATTACCTGGCGATGGATGATAGTCTAGTAGTTGTTCGCCCTGAATGCTTAAGAAAGAATCAACAATATTTTCTCTCCATCTTGAATATTAACCGAGATTTTTGCATTTTTTATTTTTCAACCATCAGAAAACCCCCCTTTTTAGTCACCTCACGTTAACAATAACCAAATATGTAATGAAACGTCTTATAACAACCTTAAATACCGAATACTGTATTCAGTAAATCCCTACTAGATGGAATACATGTAAATACGTTGTGTTGAAAATGCAGAATATATGGTCAGTTGAGATCAGTAGTGTGCTATGCGTGTTAGAGGGAAATCTGCTTAGTTATGCGTGACAGACTTTTATAAATAGAAGGTCAAATTGAAATTCTTTGTCTGACTGAAGGAGACTTTTATTGCAACATCTATCACTAGAAGAAGATAAAACATAAAAACCATTAATTTAGGAACAAAGTGTTTTTCCTGAAATTAATTTCTTAATGTAACCGTAATTTTTAATTGGATAAGCAGACAAAGCGATATCGCTGCGAGTTATTAAAGGATTTGTCTGGGTAAATGAAGAAAAAATGTTGTCAAAATAAAAAGTGAATAATGGGAATTAAGGGAATTGAAGAGCTTTTATATAAAGGTGATTATGATTGCTTTAAGCTCGCTCTGTACATTATCTCTACCACAGCATTAAGGAATATCCTCATTATTGGAGCTGACAAAGTCAACCTAACCTAACGAGCCGTTTCGTTTCTCTTGCCAATAATGAGAAACCCGGGATTATTACGCCCTTCATCCATTATCACCGCCTCATCACAACACATTCCAAAATTGTTTAGAGAGAAAAGGGTAGGCGATAACAAATAGCGACATATTTCGGCATATTATATAAGTTCGTCCCACTAGTACATTAAACAGATTTTGTACTTACAATTATACATCCTCGCTACATTCACTCTAGAACTTCGAAATGATGCTATCACAACTCAATTAAAATTCCTTGTTTCTCCATCATTGTAAGGCAGATATATCGATTATTTATTTATTTAAGAATCTATTAAAAAGGAAAGAAAATAAAGATTCTCAACAGTTTTTTTAGTCTAATTTACCTTACTACTAGTACTGACTGAACACGGGACTACTAAATCTTATATGCAAAGGTTCAAAATACAAAATGACAAAAATTGCCCTTGTGACAGAAAGAGTGACCAGATTATAGAACACCTCATCTACACTTCCACACTGACTACACAGTTAAGAAACACACTAACAAAAACTTCTCAAAAACAAAGACCAATGGCCAATAGATCAAAAGAGTTTCTTTGAAAAGTATCCATTTTTATTTAGGTATTTTTCTAAAAGTTGAATTCAAACAGCGGATGTTTTAAACATTTTACATAAAGAATAATATGGTAAGTCTCCCCCATCATTTTTTTCCTTACATCAAGAATAATACAATACAGTAAGTGGCATAACTTTCTTAATGAAGTCAAATTAATATTTTATTTGGTTGTTTCGCTTTTTCTTTATTTTGCGTTTGAGTTATTTCATCACTTAGATTGTTCGTTCTTTCTTTATGAATATTATTTGTTTTGTTTTCTATTATTTTTATTTCATTTTATTTTATTTTCAACAATAAATTTATGAACTTTACTTTTCTTGTATTCAAAATATACTATGTATTATGAACACACATGTTATATACTATAATAGTTTGGTACATGTAGTAAATACACGCCCTTTGTGCATGGTTAATGTGCAAAGGAAAATTATATATATATATATATATATATATATATATATATATATATATATATATATATATATATATATATCCACACACACACACACACACACACACACACACACACACTTGTCTATTACCGCTGAAGCGGTAGCAAATTTGTATGATTGAACTCAAACTTTATATACAATATATACACTTCATGCATAAAATAAAGACCAGGTCCATTAACCCCTGAAATCGAAGAGAAACTCAAAAATTCAAAATATGAATTAGATCGAAAAATTATATATGGCCAATTGAATTTTCTATAAATGTTATTTCTATTTCATGAACATTGACTGAAAATATTACATTTCATTTTCAGTCTTCAGTAAACCCACACTATTAGTTATCAATAACCTAATATATCATGAACCGTCATATTCCAAGTTCAAATATCAAAAATTGGTTTCAACCTTGCTAAATGAGATACATGGAAACATTGCGCGATGACGAAATCAATTAAGATTTTATTTCTTTACTCGAAAAGGTTTTTTCGTCTTTTTCATAAAAGACTCGATATTTGACCTTATCATTCATCACTAAAGAACATGGCTCAAATGGAACAGAAATACGGAGAGTTTAGATATTTCCATATTTATGAATCGGATCGAAACATTTTTATTTGGAAATGTATAATATGTGGTGAGATCAGATCAGTTGAGTGTGGGTCAGATCAGCACGTCGGAAATCTACCTAGTTTACGCAGCCCCTGCTTGACTGACTTCTAGCCTAGGTAGAACGAGGGATTTGAATAAAGGTTGTATTAATATATATGACCCAAAATTGATGCTTTTGTGAAGTAGGGTGATTTTGAATGAGAACCGTTAGGATACAAAAAATGTTTTGCTGACAAATTTTGGGATTTATCAAAAATACCGTTCATTTATTTTACAAATTTAGGCCATGTAGGGGTAGCAATTGAAGAAACTAAACTACGGATGGCTACAAAAGACGTCTAATGACCTGAAACTGCCAACAAGATTTGAGAAAGTTCACATATTATGATCATAAGTGTTTCTTCATAGGTATCCAAATATTTTAGTTCTCCACTCCAAATTGTTGGTTTGTGAATATTCTGTCAAGCCGGCAATCAGGATTGGAGGTTGACTTATAAGAGATATTTTCGTTTCAATATAGAAGATTACATAATCTATTATAAGGGGAGCTCGTGAATCTACGATATTTCTGGAATAATGAAATGTAGTCACGCTGAGGTTCCGATCCCGCTCAATATTCGTGCTCTACTTGCTTCAAGTTGCTGGCATATTGCAGCTCTATCACGCATCTCCCACAAGCTCTCTCTCTCTCTCTCTCTCTCTCTCTCTCTCTCTCTCTCTCTCTCTCTCTCTCTCTCTCTCTCTCTCCTCTCTCTCTCTCTCTCTCTCTCTCCTCTCTCTCTCTCTCTCTCTCTCTCTCCTCTCTCTCTCTCTCTCTCTCATCTTGTCTCTCTCTCTCTCTCTCTCTCTCTCTCTCTCTCTCTCTCTCTCTCTCTCTCTCTCTCTCTCACCACACTCACACACACACACACACCCTCTCTATCGCTCTCTCTCACTCTCTCTCTCTCTCTCTCTCTCTCTCTCTCTCTCTCTCTCTCTCTCTCTCTCTCTCTCTCTCTCTCTCTCTCTCTCTCTCTCTCTCTCTCTCTCTCTCTCTCTCTCTCTCTCTCTCTCTCTCTCTCTCTCCCCCTCTCTCTCCCCCTCTCCCTCTCTCTCTCATCTCTCTCACACACACACACACACACACTCACACACATATTTTGTTTTAACTCTTCAGTGGTCCCATTAATGAGGGACTGTGTAAACTAAGCAGATTTCCCTCGTTATTAGTTTAAAAAACAGATAAATCTACATTCTGGTTACACAAACAACCACCCGTGAATAAATACAAAACGGTAATGAGAAATCTGTCCCCTTCCCGACGGAAAAGGATTTGAAATGTAAAACCAATAGTTTTGCCAACCTTCCACTCTACGGTCAAGAAAAACAATTATTGAAATATATCAGAATATTACATAATAATTTTATTGAAAACTATACCTGAATACTGTAATGTATATTGAATGAACAGAATAATTTTTTATCGCATATCTCTCAAAATGTTAATAGTCCAAGAACTTAAGACGTATAATAAAAGGTCTCTTGAAAATAATATTTGCTATTTAGGCTTCGAATAATGTGGTTTCTTTTATATAACGAGTATTTTATTTATATATACATGAGGAGAACGAGGGGGTTTGCTGAAGGCTGAAAACTGTCAAATATATGAAATATATCAGATAGAGAAGAAATGTTATATACGAATATGTATATTATTCTTTTTGGAGTTTGGTGCAACGTTGGTGAAAAAATTCTTAGTTTATGCCGATATTTCGAGAATCTTTCATAAGGCCGGCTGTGTAAACAAAAATACGGGAGGTTACCTTAAATAAACCCTAGTCCTAAGTTGCCAATAGTTCATGTGTAATAGTTTTTAAGTATCTTTAGTCTTGGTAAGTAATAATAGAAAAACCACCCCCTTTTACACTCTAGTTTAATAACAATGTGCAATGTTATAAAGTAGTACCTGTAATGTTACAGCCCTGAAGAAGAGAAGTAGTACACGATTCTCTAATATCGAGCGTAAACTAAGTTTTTTTCACCGACATTGACTCAAAACTCTAAAAAGAATAACAACACCATATAAAAATATAACCTGTTCGAAAAATCAACACAATTATATATTATATATATATATATATATATATATATATATATATATTTGAGATTTGAATTTTGTCATCCCCTGGGTAGGATCGATGGACATTTGAGGAAATGTTTTGAAAATCGCGTCATGAGTACGAACTCAATAGCTGACTTCCGTTCTGGGAAATCTGCTACAATGACTTGAATAATTATTTGAGAATTTCATTATTGCCGACCTTCTTCCATATACTATTTAATTAAAGATAAATAGTTCACCCTTTTCTGAGGAAATATTTTTACTGTTTATCCTGTTTACACAGCCCAGCCTTATCTTTAATTATTTTTTAAAATTGAAAGAAGACAATGGAGAGTGGGAGCGAAGGGCCTGGCTAGAGTGTTGTGTGGGCTGGGATGGGTGAGTGTAACATTTCTGGGAGTATTGGATTTATTTGTTGAAAATGTAGGAATGTGTATTGTGATTGACACGCGGAGGGGGGTTTCCACCAAACCGTTTTACCTTTGGCAAGCATATCACTCCACCTAGCAGGCCACAGGTTGCACACCCTCCCCCCTCACTCTTCAATATTCCTCCTCCTAAATGTTTTCAAATTTAGCTCCTGCCTTTGATTATTTCATTCCCCATTTACGCTTTAAATTGACCTGTGGAAAAGTACTCTGTCAAGTGACAATCACTTGGACTTTATTGCACTCAGGCCAAAAGTCGGGAAGAGTGTTATTATTACAAACGGAACACTGCGTTATAACTGGAAGCGTTATTTGTTTCCAATTCTATATCAATTCAATTACGGTCGAGCGCTCGCTATGGAAGTAATCATCAAAGGATTTCCTTGGGTAGGGGAAAATCATTCATGTTGACACTGGGAATATATTGCATTTGGTCATTGCGGAAAAACACGCTATTATATCACTTTTTCTGGCTCCAGTAAATCCGAGTCACCAAAGATCATTCTGGCCAAAAGGTTACATTCATAATTTTCAATCTTTTGTAAAGGCTAACTCATAACTGCATTTCAAAGAAATACGTCCGTCAAGCAGGTACTGCGTTTACTAAAAATTTGAACGAAAGTTGTTTAGTGTTTAGTACCTAATGAAAAACCAATTCTGTAAAAGCGAGAGAACGCACTTCTCACTCTTTTGTCTAAAAGAAAAGTGTTAAAGTTTTTCTTAACGTCTTGCGCTTTCCCAAGACGTCTATTTCAAGAAGTCCCAATGGCTCATCGGATAGTAATTTCTTTTTGTAACTGGAAATCTTGAGATCGAATCTCGCCGGAAGCGACTTCTTTTTCTGGATTGTTTTCATTTTTCGCTTCTAGCACAGTCAATATCAAGTGAATAAATACAAACCATCATAAGAAACCAACGACGGGAACCATCTGAAACGTGATCAAACAGGTGTTCCAACTTCTCACCAGATAGAAAAACAACTATTGAAAAATATCAGAATATAACATATTAATTTTATTGAAAACTATTTACTATATCTAGACTGTAAGTTATAATGGATTAGAATAATTATTATCTCAATCAATCAAATTTTAGTAGTCTAAGAACTTAAGACAGGGTGGGGGGGGGGTGACACCAGAACATATTTGCATATATGTAAATCACTTTTACTTTGTGAGATATTTGTAAATATGTTCTATTGGCCCCCTCACCTTTCTTTTGTTCTTGGATTTCTAAAATTTGAGCGATTGAGGTAAAACGTTTTCTGATTCATTATAAATTACAGCACTAGCTGTAGTAAATAGTTTTCAATAAACTTAACATTCAGATATTTTTAATTAATAGTTTTATATTTCCGGACTAGAATATTTCTAACAATCTATTCCGCTCTGTGAGGTTGCTTGACCGTCTGTTTACTATTCAGACACTTTCCGTTGTAGAGATTATTAACTTGTAAATTGACTGAAAGATTTCTCATTATCGTTTGTATTTATCCACTTAATTAATCTTGTGTTCCGAATATGTAGATTTATCTATTGTTAAACTTCCCAAGGGAAATCTGCTTAGTTTACACAGCTCCTGCGTGACGGACATATTTTTTTTAAGTTCGTTTAGTAATTCAGCCTTAATGATGTTCAAATAATTGAAATGTCAGCAATTTATTAAAAAAACAATGGATTTAAATTGACTGAAATATTTCTCATTACCGTTTGTTTTTATTCACTTAATTTATGGTGGAGTTAAGCGTTACTAGTATGTAGATTTATCTATTTTAAAACTTCACTTGGGAAATCTGCTTAGTTTACGCGCTTTTTGATTAAAAGCCCATTTCCCACATGCAGGTAAAGACACACTAGTAATCTCTTCTCGCCGGATATTCTCTATTTTTATGTGAAAGTCCGTTGAGTGGAAGTGGGGCTTATTAAATGCTGAAGTACAAATTACTGTTTTAATATTTGAGTTACGAAATAATGAATAGAGCATCGATGTTTTAACAAGACTGGTTCAACAACATTGTTGCTCCCGAATCATAATAACGAGATATTTTGAGTCATTAAAACCCAGCACGTCACATGGGCTTATTATAACATCTGTAGCTTATAAATATGTTTTCTTGTTACAGGTAAGAAGACTATCTTGGAGAGCGTAAGTTAAGCATAAGTTTTCTTTTGAGATTTTTTCACATGAGTATTTATTAATATCCTATTGGATATCATATCATGCATTATTGTTGTTTAAGAATCGTTACCGACATAATCTCTGCTTCTTTTAAAGTGCCGCAGTTTTGCTCCGAAATAATTCATTTAAACCAGTCTGTTTGAATTAAGACATCTCATGTGGACACCACTTCTCTACCTTGTACTCCTATTAAATTAAATAAACAATGTGCCTGGTTTTACATAATTTACAATTGTTTCCTTTTATATATATGTCTGTTAACATTCTAGTGGTTGTCAATTTTGTTTGATCGTTACCAAACTCGATACTTAATCGGTTTATGCAAAAAGAAAGATCAAGTTCAATCAGACACTTTCCGTTGTTGAGATTATTAACTTGTAAATTCACTGAAAGATTTCTCATTATCGTTTGTATATATCCACTTAATTAATCTTGTGTTACGAGTATGTAGATTTATCTATTGTTAAAACTTCCCAAGGGAAATCTGCTTAGTTTACACAGCTCCTGCGTGACGGACATATTTTTTTTAAGTTCGTTTTGTAATTCAGCCTTAATGATGTTCAAATAATTGAAATGACAGCAATTTATTAAAAAAAAAAATGGATTTGGAATACCCAACCAAATCAAGAATCACAATTTCAATATTACGTTTTATGATAAAAATATGTAGTATAAATTCGACGTCGCGCCGTCAATCCACATGGGAGACTTTAGGATCAGAAGAATCACCTGTCTCAAGGATAGCCACGCGATAAGAATTTAGGAATTTGTTGGCCTCGATAAACCACAATAAAGCAAATTAATGAAACCGAGGAAGCGTAAGAATCCTTCGGGAAATTAAATCATGCGCGAAAACCCATGCCAATTTGAAGGAGTGGTATTCAATAATGAGATCAACTCAGATTCATGACAGTTGTACTTAAATACGTAAACGGAATCATTTAAGTAATTTAGTAGAGGTTGTCCTTCTTTTTTAATATTGCTCGCCAAGCAATTTCAACTCAATTCTGGAAATATAACTGAATATAAGATAAATGTATTCCATGATTTGAAGTGAACATGACATGGGCAGTATTATTCTGACTATTTGACCAAATTGTAAGTCAAAGTACAAATATAATATAGAGATAAACTGAAATAGTTCTATCTACAAAATACTACCACGTCATTAATTATTACATTAACCTATATTTGCAAAGTTAATTTTAATTTTTATCATCATTATGGGACTAATGTAAATCACATTCTAACCTTTAAAATTAAATATTTTTATTTTGGCGTTCATGAGAAGTATCGTAACTACTCACTGTGGTATATTGCAGATATACGTATTTCAGTAATATCTATATTTCATTTGTACTTTGAGTTACAGTTTGGTCAAAGAACTATTAAAAAAATAATAAAAATTGACAAAAAATTCAATTTCATTCTTCATAAATTACAAATAATCTCATTGCCGAACTAATTTAATAGAATAATATAAGTAGTTTAATAGGCTTATTGAGTTACTCAGGAATAAATATAATTTCCTTTGGGAATATAATCTCTCTCTCTCTCTCTCTCTCTCTCTCTCTCTCTCTCTCTCTCTCTCTCTCTCTCTCTCTCTCTCTCTCTCTCTCTCTCTCTCACTCTCTCTCTCTCTCTCTCTCTCTCTCTCTCTCTCTCCTTCTCTCTCTCTCTCTCTCTCTCTCTCTCACCTCTCTCTCTCTCTCTCTCTCTCTCTCTCTCTCTCTCTCTCTCTCTCTCTCTCCTCTCTCTCCTCTCTCCCTCTCTCTCTCTCTCTCTCTCTCTCTCTCTCTCTCTCTCTCTCTCTCTCTCTCTCTCTCTCTCTCTCTCTCTCTCTCTCTCCTCTCTCTCCTCTCTCTCTCTCTCTCCTCTCTCTCCTCCTCTCTCTCTCCTCTCTCTCTCTCCTCTCTCTCTCTCTCCTCTCTCTCTCTCTCTCTCTCTCTCTCTCTCTCTCTCTCTCTCTCCCTCTCTCTCTCTCTCTCTCCTCTCTCTCTCTCACTCTCTCTCTCTCTCTCTCTCTCTCTCTCTCTCTCTCTCTCTCTCTCTCTCTCTCTCTCTCTCTCTCTCTCTCTCTCTCTCTCTCTCTCTCTCTCTCTCTCTCTCTCTCTCTCTCTCTCTCACACTCACACACACACACACACACACACACACACACACACACACACACACACACACACACACACACACACACACACACACACACACACATACACACACACAACACACACACACACACACACACACACACACACACACAACTTTAATAGCATTTATCAATCTCCATATTATTCTTAGAATCTTTCTGGTCTTCTGTGTTAACCATTTTTTTCTAGAGACCAATGAACCAAAGCTCTGGATACCTTAGGGTAAAAAAAAACAATCAAAATATTTTTCCACTATATCCACAAGGATCTTTTCTCTCCTTCACGATTCAATACGTCCTTAACGAGAAAATAATGTATCCATTTTACATTAAACATTCATCACACTTTTCATATCCTTCCCATCTAATGTTCTTGCATTTCCTCTACAGTTATGCTATATACTTATTGCGATGCCAGAATTATCATAAAGAATTTTTCAGAAAAATTTGCTATAAAATGCTTTGTCAATACCAACTAATGCATTCGACATCACTGCACCACTATCAACTATACAACTATCGCCGAACTTCTGTGATCCTCTTACTACTGGACAAACAAAATAATAATAATGTCCTTCAAGCAGGGGCTGCATAAACTAAGTAAAATTCCAACGTGAGCTTTTAGAATAAATAAATCTACATCCCTTTACACTTAACACAGTGAATATAAACAAATGGCAATGAGAAATCTTTCAGTCAGTTTACATTTGCATAACTTCCACAACAGAAAGCGTCTGAATTGTGAAAATACATGCCAGCCAACCTCTAAGAGCTGAAAGATAGAAATGTTCTTGACCGGAAAGAAAAACAATTACTGAAATATATCTGAATATAATATATTAATTTTATTGATAACTAATTACTATATCTACTGCCGCATTTTATGAGACTGAACAATTTTTATCTCAATCACTCTAATTTTAGTAATCCAAAAATAAAAGAGGGGGGCAGTCAACAGACCGTATTTGTATGTATCTCATCTAGAAACGATTTGTTGAACACTATATTCAGTATTTCAGTGTGAAATAAGACGCTTCACGATATGTTAGCTTATTCAAAACGTGCAATGACAAAGAAGGAGGGTTCATTGAAGACTGAAAATAAATAGAGAAAGAGGGTATATCACAAAATTTATAGGTGATTTAATTTGCAATAAGATTGGTTATGTACACTTTTTCGATCAGACTTATAACAACGGAGATATTTCAAATTTTTAAAACCCCCCCTCTCTAACTCACCACCTCCCACTGATCCGATTTCTGCCGTTAATAACTTGATCTTTCGTTTTACATAAATCGTTTAAATATCGAGTTTGGTAGCGATCAGAGAAACATTGCGACCGCTAGAACGTTAACAGACCAATATATATATATACCATTTTGAATCGACCTCATTTTCGTTATCTTCTAGGTAGGATCGATGGACAATTGAAGAAAATTTTCGTGTCATGATTTCCCTTAAGGGAAATCAACTAAAACCATGGTTTCTTTTTCAAAAACGTAATTGAATAATACTGTAAAAGACCAATGCGATCTGGAATTTTCCCACAACACCTCTAGTTCTTCTCAATGTGTTCATTCAAGATGCTGAGAGGGAGCAGAGTTATATTCGTTTTACGCAACCTAAAAAGGAGGCGTTTCGCGTGAAACAAAGACCGCGTTCGAAACCATGAAATTAAGTAATTTAGGGTTTATAAAGTTGTAAATTAAGTGCGTGGAGGGTGACCTAAGTGTTAGTAGAAAGGCAATCTGTTTCCCCCTAACGGCCTTACATCCAGCTGTTCTAGGTGTTAGCACAGTGACAAATGTACTCGATTTTCTTACCCTGGCAAACCAACGAGACTAAACTTCTGCTCTATAAGTTTCTTTGATTTAATCACCCATATATTCATTCAAAACTCAATTAAATCTCTCACCCAAATAATTAAAGTCCGTCACGCAGGGGCTGCGTTAACTAGTTATATTTCCCACGTGCGTCGTGCATTTACATTTATTCTAAAACGTAAAAGTTCTATGAGAACAATATTTATTATTTAGGCTTCATATAAAGTTCTTCATAATATATATAACAGCTTATTGTTAATATGACGATGGTAGGAGTGGGGGTTTACTGAAGGCTGAAAATTAAAAAAACATGTATATATCTCGGTTAATAATCAAGATGCTGAAAAAACGTATATGACTACATTTATAGAACATAACATTTGCAATAAGATTGGTTTTATACAATTTTTCGTCAGACGCATAATAACAGAGATAATAAAAAGTTTCGGAATCACCCCTCCCACTAGTCGGATTTCAGCCATTAAAGAACTTAAGCTTTAGTTTTACATGAAACGTTTAAATATCCAGTTTGGCAATGATCAACCAAAAATGGCGACTTTAGAGCGTCATGTATATATATAGTTTTAAACGGACCTCATTTTAGTCATCCCCTGGGTAGGATCCATGGACATTTGTCGACATTTTTAAAAAATCACGTGATTTACCTTAAGGGGTCAGCATTTTATTATATACATCACAAGGGTTCTGAAATGGAAAATATCATTATAAATGGACATTTGAGGAAATATTTTGATAATCGCCTCTTCAGTACGAACTCAATAGCTAATTTTACCTAAGTGATAGATAGTTATAGCTAATTTAAGGCAATATTTTGTCAACAATGTTGATTGAAACATTCCCTCTACAACAATAAAGAATGTTTGTGAGACCTGAAGATATTATTTTATTGCCCTAAACAAATTAGAATTTTATTTCCCTTCATAGAAGGAAGTAAAAGACACGAGCAAATTTAGAAAGGCAAGTGAATAAGATTTTTTTTTCTGCACGTGATGGCTGTTTCTTATTTTGAAACCAATGTGTTTTAACAATGGCCACCATGTTCTTTAGTTCTCAGAATAAGGACAAACAGCCCGAAATAAATATGAAACAATTTTTCCATACACTAACTAAGGGAGGGGTGGATTCTTGTTAAAACAGTGAGGGGTAGAGAATACATGATAGCGGAAGAGATATACCGGTTCCCTGATCAATGAACAAAAAAATAGGACTCCCTCGATAATGAGCCAAAGGCAGTGAGGCGTGAAATATGGAAAAGAGCAAGATGACGCGTGGAGACCGTTCTCGAACGTCCTAAAAAAATAAAGGAAAATGAGTGGAAAAGAAATTCTCAAGGGCTTTTCCATGTATATCCAAGCCTGCCTTCCAACCGAATGTCAATATGGGGCTACAGGTCTCCACTCCCCAGTATTCAGCGAATGGGAACCTTTTGTTGCATTATTTGTACACGCTTCCCTTTTTGTCAAGAATTGTGCACGTCATTAACCAATTAGTGCCACGCGAAAACGGGTGCCTGTGCGAACATAACCGGAGAAATTCGAAGAATTTATTAGGGCTTGGGAAAATGTGCATAAAAACCAAACGAAAAATGAAAATGCAGCCCATTGTGGTAGGAAAAAGTCGTCGGTTTTCAAACACTAACTGCTAAGAACGATTTGAGTTTCAACGTGCTGATACCGTGCTGTGACACGTGAGCTGTTTCCTATCTGTCATAAACAGATTGGGATTACGATCGCTAGAAACTACCCCGTATCCAGCTTCCAACTTATCGCGTATACAATGTGTCTGCACCAACCAGCAGAAAACAAAACAAAATGTTCTAATAAATATTTTTTAATATTGCAATGTAATGAACTTGAACCATTTATAATGATATTTTCAGAAATTTTGTAGCATTTCAGAACCCTTGTGATGCATATAATAAAATGCTGACCCCTTAAGGGAAATCACGTAATTTTTTAAAAATGTCGACAAATGTCCATGGATTCTTCCTCGAAGATGACGTAAATGAGGTCCGCTCAAAATTATATATATATATATATATATATATATATATATATATATATATATATGTATATATATGGTGTGGTTGTTTTTTGGAGTTTTGGTCAGTGTTAGTGAAAAAATCTTAGTTCATACCAATATTTCGAGTATATTTATTTTCTCTTCTTTAGTACAAGACTAAAGATACTTAAAAACAATTGTACATGGCTGTTGTACCTCTGTTTACAGTAAGAGTACTGTACAATAGTTTTTAAGTATCTTTAGTCTTGCCCTGAAGAAGAGAAAATAAATATTTTCGAAATATTGGAATGAACTAAGATTTTTTCACCAACACTGACCAAAACTCCAAAAAACAACAACACCATATATATATATATATATATATATATATATATATATATATATAAAACCTGTGCGAAAAAAACAACACTAATATATATATATATATATATATATATATATATATATATATATATATATATATATATATATATAGCATGTGAAACGAAAAAGTATCGTGCAATTTCTGGAGAAAAAAAATCAAAGTAAGTACAAACAGAGGATACAATTATAAATATATATATATATATATATATATATATATTTATATAGTGAGAGAGAGAGAGAGAGATAGATAGAGAGAGAGAGAGATATACAGTTTTGAACGGACCTCTTTTCATCTCCTGACTTGGATCGATGGACATTTAAGGAAAGTTTTTAAAAAAATTGGTCATGAGTACAACCTCAATAGCAAATTTCCTTTAGGGGAAATCTGCTAATTAACTTAAAACCAAAAAATATCTTCAATGCTAAACGTAAAAATAGATATGTTTGTTGACAGTCATTGATCTTTTATTAATGGGGTTTCTTCACTTTTAATTTAAAAGTAAACCAAAGACATTTATGACAAATTACAAAGGACTAATTGAGTTATAATTGATTGAAATTATCGTCGTTTTAAAAATAAAATGATAGACAATAGATAATCAATCGACGTCCTTCTAGCATAAAGAGCATAACAACTCTTAAGTGTATTTGGAAAAAACTGACCTACTTTTGTTTAGAGTCATAACGCTAAATGGATTCTCGTTTTCTTTTTATTTCAATTGCTATTTAGAATAATTGGGGTTATAAATTTTCTACTAACTAGTGAATTTTCTATTTCCCAATAGATTAACTGAAGTAGTTTTGCGACTGCACTTTTTTTGAACGTACTTCAATTATTTCCTAGTGGTTCATTTGAATGGAATAGAAGTCAGGAATCCAATGGAAATAAAAAAAACATGGGCTTTCAGAACTCCTTTTCGCGTAAACCATAATTTATTCTGTTTAAACAGGGTTATTGCAAAAAAAAAAAAAAAAAAAAAAAAAAAAAAAAAAAAAAAAAAAAAAACATTTTTCTAGTGCAACTTAATCAAATCATTATAATGAATTTTACATATTTTTTGGCACTTCCTTCGCGGTGTTCTAAGTCCGTCACTCAATAGTTGGGTAACTAGTGGTTTTACTAAGGTGTAGAATTTAAGGAATATATTCCAGTTCCATGTTTAAAATCTTTTTAATGTCTAGGATCCGATAACTTTACGAAATAAGACTGGACTATCTTCAGATTTAGGTCTGATAGTACTGATAATATAAGATAATAGATAGAAGGGAAATATAACCCATGTGCAGCTCCAATCAGCAGGGATCTATGGGCCACGTTCTTACCACCAGACTAATGTACAATAGCTTTAGATTTATTTGTCTGGAGATACCGTGCCATACAAAATATTAGAAGAAGTCCTTCACGCAGGGGCTGCTTAAACTAAGCTGATTTCCCTCGTGAACATTAATAATAGATAAACCTACATACTGCTAACGCAACACCACCGTGAATATTAAGTGAATGAATTCAAACGGTAATAAGAAATATTTCTCATTAGGGTGGGAAGCATCTCAATTGTAAAAAACAGGTCTGCCAACGGCTCAATGGAAAGAAAAACAATAACTGAAACATATCAGAATTTAACGTATTCATTTTATTGAAAACTATTTACTATACCTAGTACTGTAATTTGTAATGAATCAGAATAATTGTTATCTCAATCAATCAAATTTTAGTAGTCCAAGAATTTAAGACGGGGGGGGGGGGATATTTGGATCTATCTCATATAATAAAGGTCTCTGGAAAAAAAGGTTTGGTATTTAAGCTTCGAATAATGTGGTTTATTATATAAAAGAGTATTGTTTATGTAACATGAACAGAAGTGGGCGTTTACTGAGGGCAGAAAACTGAAAAATGCTAATATCTCGGATAATATTCAAGATAGAGTAAAAAATAGAATAAATGTATATGACAATATTTATAGTACATTCAATTTTCAATAAAATTTATTCTACCAAACTCGATATTTAAACGTTTCATGTGAAACTAATGATCAAGTTCGTTAATGGATGAAATCCGACCAGTGGGAGGGGGTTTAGACAGTGAATTTTCGAAACGTTTTGATTTAGTTATTATGCGTCAGATCGAAAAATGGTATTGATCCAATCTTATTGCAAACGTAATGTTCTGTAAATGTTGTTATGTACGGTTTTTCACTATCTTGGTTGTTAACCGAGATAATTGCATTTTTTTTTTTTTACTTTTCTGTCTTTAGTAAACCCCCTCCTACTGATGTCATATTAACAATATGCCGTTATATTATGAAGCCTAAATACCAAATATAGTTCTCATTGGACTTTTACGTTTTGAGATGCATCATATAATGCAAATATGTGGCACACTTGGGAACTCTGCTTAGTTAACGGAGCCCCTGCGCGGCGGGTTTTTTATTGGTCGAGATTAATTGGTTCGTCAACCGCCCAGCATTTCGGGAGAAGTCAGATTTATAATTATTTTATGTGTGCCTTAGGACAAAGAAGTTTTATTATACATTTATTTTAGAGGATAACTTATAATTTCACTTGTTTCTTTTTATATGCAGATTTCCCCTAAGGAAAATCAGGATCTTGACGCGATTTTTGAAACATTTCTACAAATGTCTAACGATTCTGCCTAGTATATGACGAATATGAGGTCCCTTCAAAATTATATATATATATCAAATTCGATATATAATCGTTTTATGTAAAAAAGGAATATTAAGTTCGAATAACGGCTGAATGGGAGGGGGGGGGGGTTAGAGAAGTGGAATTGCGAAAATTCGAAATATCTCTGTTATAATATTTACGTCGGATCGAAAAATTGTATATAAGTAATCTTATTGAAAATTTAATGTTCTATAAATGTTGGTTTATACATATTTTCTGTATCCTGAATATTAATTGAGGCATATGGCTGTTTTAATTTTAGGCTTTGATACACCCCCTTTCCTACTCACGTCATATTCACAATAAACTGTTATATAATGAACTACTTCATTCCAAAGTTAAATTGAACATTTACTTTGTGAGGTACATGCAAATATGTGATGACTTCATCAATTAAGATTTTTCGTTCTTTTCTCTTAAATCGTTATGTGATCTATATCATTCTCGACATTTAGGCGTTGCTGTCAACACTAAAGATCATATTTGTTATTGGTTGAAATCGGAGTTGGAATAGTGGTTGTTTAGAGGGGGGGGGGGTTCGAAGATTCAAAACATTTACCTTGAAGTCGGATCATAAAATGTTATAAACCAATCTTATTAACTTTTGATTTTCTACAATTGTTGTTTTATGCATTTTTTGTTGACTCAAGTATAAAGTATACTTTCATGTTTTATGCCTTCAGAACCACCCCTCCCCACCCCGTTCTACAAATCCGTTTTTTACATATAAATAGAGAATACGAGTTCAAAAGTGTTATACTACCACTTGGGAAATGTGCTTAGTTCACGCAGTCCCTGCGTGACGGACTTTTTGTGCCGAACTCGATTTAGACGGGATATGATGCCAAAATAACCCAAGACAAAATTCATCCCCATCTTTGCCGTAGCCAACTACTTTAGTGTTGTGGAAGGGTGGATTTGTAGGTCGTTAGAAGGTAAGTTGGGAACATCTCATACGCTCCAACGGAGTTTAATTTGATTTATCTTTGGCTCTCCTACGTCTCGCACCTCTAAACCAACGTAATCCTTTTCCAACCAAAGCGTCAATTATCACTAAATTGAATTAAACTTTAATAATTTAATTGTATGGATTTTTACAGTAAACTAACACGATTCCCTCCCGTAATAAGAAGTCTATGTAAAAACATTAAAAGTCCGTCACGCAGGGGCTGCGTAAACTAAGCAGATTTCCCACGTGATGTTTTACATTAGAGAAATCTGCCTAATAATAACAGTAGCAGTAACCTATTCACGAGGACGAATAGTTACGGAAATGGCCGCACTAGCTCTCGGCGGAAACTCCAGCTCCAGCTAGCCAACTCCTGCCGACCACACACAAAATACAAATGCAAATATCTCGGTTAATATTCAAGATACAGAATAAATGTGTAGAACAATATTTATAGAAAATTTAATTTGCAATAAGATTAATTCTATTATTATATTTTCGATCCGATGCATAATAACGGAGATATTTCGAATTTTCAAAAATCCCCCCTCTAAAGCCCCCCTCCTACTGTTCCGATTTCAGCCATTAACGAACTTGATCTTTCTTTTTACATGAAACGATTAAATATGAAGTTTGGTAACGATAAAAAAAAAAAAAATGGCAACCACTAGAGCGTTAACAGACAAATATATATCTTCTATCTATATATATATATATATATAAAAGTCCGTCACGCAGGCGCTGCATAAACTAAGCAGATTTCCCACGTGAAGTTTTACAATAGAGAAATCTGCATAATAACAACTGTAGTAGTAAGAAACCTCTAAACCTAAAACATTATTTAGGGCGTAATAACCCAGTAGTTTCTAGCCCCAAAAAACAGTTAACCTAACCTCTAAACCTATTCACGAGGGACTAATAGTTATAGAAACGGCCACCAGAGCTCTCGGCGGAAAGTCCGAACATAGCCTACTGGTGACCACACGCAGAATACAAATGCAAATATCTCGGTTAATATTCAAGATAGATAATAAGTGTATATAACAATATTTATAGTAAATTTAATTTGCAATAAGATTGATTCTGTACAATTTTTCGATCCGACGTATAGTAACGGAGGTATTTCGAATTTTCGAAAATCCTCCCCTCTAAACCCCCCTCCCACTGGTCCGATTTCAGCCGTTAACGAACTTGATCTTTCTTTTTACATAAAACGCTTAAATATGAAGTTTGGTAAGGATCAAACAAAAATTGCGACCGCTAGAGCGGTAACAGACAAATATATATATATATATACAGTTTTGAACGGTCCTCATTTTCGTCATCTACTAGGTAGGATCGATGGACATTTGAAGAAAAATGTCGAAAATTCCGTCATGAGTACAACCTCAATAGCTGATTTCCCTGAAGGGAAATCTGCTAAAACTGTTGTATTAATTAAATACTTAATTTTTTTATTTGAAACCCTCAGAAAACTATTTGTTAAAGATCTACTTAGTGATTTAGGCTACAGAAAACCAAATAAAGGAAAATATAAGAGATTTACCTGTCCGTACAATAATAGAGTTAGTACTAAAAACCTTCTTTTAGTCTAATTATTAAGAGTGTCTTACTCTAAAACTTCTTTTCGTGTAATCTTCCCAACTACTTTTCCCAGGTTAAAATAGAAATTGCTGTTTTCCTCATCTTAAGCTAAAGCAGCCGGAGCATAAACCCTTTTGACCATTTTCTGGTAACCACTCTTCCTAGAAGGTTCGGCCACCCGGGATGGAGTAGATCCAGGATTCCCAAAGTGGTCCATAGTGATCCCAACTGGAGAAAATCGGTTTCCCAGGGATCAGCATGAACGAAAATTGATTTTGGGGGACTACGAGGTCTAAAAATCGACCCTATTAATTAATACAAATTCTTATGTGAAACTTTCAAGATACTGTAAAAGTTGTATTACATGTGCCAACTTGTTATGAAAATGACTAATAACATTGTTGAACTTTTAAAAAGTCCGTCACGCAGGGGCTGCATTAAATTAGCAGATTTCCCACGGGAGTCACGTATAAACATTTATATCAAGACGTAAAACTTCAATAAGAAGAATATTTGATATTTAGGCTTCCAATAAAGTGTTTCATAATATAACAGCTTATTGTGAATATGGCATTATTAGGAGTGAGGGTTTACTCATGGCCGAAAACTAAAAAATGCAAACATCTCTGATAGGTGTGAGGCTGGAAGACTTCTTTGTTTACATTTCAGACGCTTCCCGTCGGCAGATTATTGAAATTGGCTGAACCATTTCTTATTTCCGTTTGTATTTATTCACTTAATATTCACGGTGGCATTGTGTTACCTGTATGTTGATTTATTTACTACTAAACTTCACGAGGGAAATCTGCTTAGTTTACGCAGCCCCTGCGTGACGGACTTTTTTTACTGGAGACTTTTAAATATACAGTTTGTTAACTATTAACCAGAACATATTGCCCATTAACGCTATAAAAATATTATACCCACATGCGTGTGTGTGTGTGTGTAGAGGATGCCAGAAGTGGGAGTTTCCGGGTATAGGATAAATAAAGTAAGAAGAATAAAGTCTTCCCACGATGAGGGGTTTTTATTTATGCACGAGGCCTTTCAGCACTCCCGTTCCATTCTCAACTCATAAAACAACAGAACATGCGTTAAAAATATAAAACACAGTTTTGTAATGGATTATATTCAAGTTAAACATATTCACAAAAACTAAAGAAGCTACAAATATAAACTGCTATGTTCGTTTTTTTTCTCAATTAAAATATTTTTTATTATTATTAATTTGTAGGATAATTAGTTGTAAGAGCCAACCAAATATACTCCTTGTTAGTCATTGTGTATAGTAATAACGGATGTGGGTTTTTTCAACGGGGATTTTTTCGGGGTCCTATAACATTTTAGGATCCGACTCATAATAACGAAAATATTTTGAATTTTTTATTCTTTCCCACTTTAAACCCCCACTATTCCAGGTCCGACTTCAGTAAAACCAACCTCAGTAAAATATTGAGTGTGGTATAGATCAATATTTTCGAAAAAGAGCGTAAAATTTTAATTGATAGGCATCATCATGCAACGAATTATGTATCTCGCATAATAAAGTTCTCTTGAAAGCAACATTTGGTATTTAAGCTTAAAATAAAGAGGAGTGGGGATTTATTGAAGGCGGAAAACTAAAAAATTCAAATATCTCGAATAATATTCATGATAGAGAAAATATGTGTATAACAACATTTATAGGAAATTAAATTTGCAATAACATTGGTCCTATACAAAGCATACAAACAAGGAAAATGTGTGTAGCTGCGAGGCTTAACGGACTTTTAGTAAACCTCCCTTAAGGAAAATCAGCTACTGAGGTTGTACTCATGACAACATTTCCGCAAATATCAATCGATCTTACCCATGCGATGACGAAAATGAGTTCCGTTCGAAAGTAGTAAATATATATAATTGATTTTGGTGGTCCACGAGGTTTAAAAATCGACCCCTATTAATTAATACAAATTCTTATTTGAAACTTTCAAGATACTGCACAAGTTGTGTTACGTGTAACAACTTATTATAAGAAAGACTAATAACATTGTTGAACTTTTAAAAAGTCCGTCACGCAGGGGCTGCGTTAATAAGCAGATTTCCCACGTGAGTCACGTATTAACATTTATCTCAAGACGTAAAAGCTCAATGTGAAAAATATTTGATATTTAGGCTTCAAATAATTTTTTTCATAATATAACAGCTTATTGCTAATATGTCATTAGTAGGAGTGGGGGTTTATTAATGGTCGAAAACTAAACAATGCAAATATCTCGCTTAATATTAAAGATAGTGAAAAAATGTATATAACAACATTTATAGAAAATTGCATTTGCAATAAGATTGGTTCTATACGATTTTTCGATCTGACGCATAATAACAGAGATATTAAGACTTTTCGAAATCCTCCCCCTTTCCCTGTCCGATTTCAGCCATTTACGTACTAGATCTTTCTTTTTGCTTAAAAAGTTTAAATATCAAGTTTGGTGATGAAATTGTGGATATTTAATCCTTTTATGTAAAAGAAAAGATCAATGTCGCTAATGGCAGAAATCGGACAAATGGAAGAGGGGGGAGGTGTTTAAATGGGGGAAATTTCGAAAATTTAAAATATCTCCGTTGTTATGAGTCGGAGCGCAAAATGTTATAGTATCAATCTGGTTAAACCATTGATGCTCTACAATTGTTGTTATATGCATTTTTTCGTAACTCAAATACTAATCGAGTTATTAGAGCTTACTTGTTTTCATCCCACAATAAGTCCTCTTCCCCACCCCGCTTCTACACATTGTTTTTTTATATGTAAATAAAGAATATGGGGTGAGATGAGGTCACAAGTATGCAATACCCTCACGTGGGAATCCCTGCTTGACGGACTTTTTAATCCCCTGATGTACCTTCACCCTGTAAAAGTTCGGATAGCCTTATAGTAGTCGTTAAGTATGCTTTGAAGGGTGGAAAGATCCTGTGCCAAATGTCAGCTGATGATCCTTCTTCACCAATTCCCAAGTAGTTTGGTGAAGTTTAACAATCAACAGGTGTTTCAAACTCGATCGAAGCCATCCCAGCACTGGAGTTAATGAAAACTCGATTCTTTAGAGGATCTTACCTTCTCTTCCCAAGTTATGACGGGTAATTAATCAGCAGATTATTAAACTGCTAATCCATTCAGAAATCTATTTGTTTTAATTATATCAAGATTATAAGATCTTTTGTTTGTTATATTTTTATGAAATTCTTTCGGTGCCTTGAAAGTTATTTTTCCTTCTTGACTGACTGTAACTTCATGACTCAGAAAAAGTTAATCCACTTAATTTATGGGAATGAATATATAGGTAGAGAGATAGATACATTATACATACATACATAAATATATACATGTAATTGAACGAGCGTCATTTTCGTCATCTCCTAGTAGGATCGATGGACATTTGTAGAATTCGAAATTCCTCTGGAGTATAGCTGGAGTCGAAAACTTATTTTTGATCCCAATATTTCAAACCTAGTTGGAAACTAATTGTCGCGTACACTTTACCAATACCATGATTCATTTTTATACCTTAAAGGAGAGACCTTATAGAGGACTGAAATTTGTACTTAATGTACGTTTCAGAATTTTTTGAGGCAATTATTTTTGGGGTATTTATTACATTTTTGATTTCATACATTTTAATGAATGCAAAGTTTCTAGAAGACGTGAAAATACGAACCACAGATAACAAATATTTGGAATTGCTCGCACTTCCTGTTAAATGATCAAATTAGTTACCATACCAACGCGATTTTAATCACGAAAATATTCGAATTTTCGATTTCAACGGAATTATCTCTTTTGGTACTCCCTGGGCCCATTTTTGCAATTTTCCTTATGGGAAATCAGCTATTGAGGTCTTCCTTTCGAAATTTTTCTTCAAATGTCCATCGATCCTACCTAGTAGATGACGAAAATGAGGTCCGTTCAAAATTGTATATATATGCATGTTTCCGCTCTAGCGGTCACAATTTTTGTCTTATTGTCTTATCGTTATCAAACTTGATATATAATCGTTTTATATAAAAAGAAAGATCAATTTTGTTAACGGCTGAAATCGGACCATGGGGAGGGGGGGGGGAGTTTAGATTATAGGTGAATGGAAAACTGGTATAGAACCAATCTTAATGTTCTATCAATTTTTTCTATGTATTGTTATATACATTTTTTTCGCATACTTGATTATTAACCAAGATATTTGCATTTTTTTAGTTTTTGGTCTTTAGTAAACCCCCATATCCTACTCATCTCATGTTAACAATATGCTATTATGTTATGAAGCACTTTATTTGAAGCATAAATGCCAAATATTTTTCTCATTGGACTTTAACGTTTTGAGATAAATGAAAATACGTATCGCACGTGGGAAATCTGCTTTGTTAACGCAGCGTGACCTACTTTTTTCTAGTTTCAGCGTGACGTATGAATCTCGCATAAGTTGGAGACAGTTAACCTTAGAATGTTGAAATTTAATATTTGGGATTTTTGTAAAGTCTAGTTGCGCAACTCTCCTTTTGATCGAAATCGACTAAAGGGAAGAAGGACTCAGAGAAGAATGAATGTAGAAAATGGAAATTTCTCCGTAACTACTAGTGTTCCAAAGAATTGGTTCAGAGTATATTTTTGTTTATCTTAAAAATTATCTATAAATTATAGATACAGAAACTAGAATTTTATGTGTGTGTTTATATATTTATATACATATGCCAGTAGTAAACAAATATTCGAAAATAATGCAATATTTCCCAATAATATAGCAGTTGCCATTGGAGATGACCCCAAAGCGCTAGAAATTATTAAAGTTTATAAAATCTACAAATTTTTATAAAGAAATTTAAGTCTACATACTACATAAAATATGATGAATGTAAGTAAATTTAAATAGTTATATGTTTTTTTAATGTTCGTGCATGCATCTGTATTAACAAAAACAAAAGTAGTGAAAGAAAGATATATTCAATAAAATAAATAAAAAAAAAAAACCCCTACCATTGTTAATAACATAAGATCAAATAAGAATAGATGTAAGAATTGACAGATGATAAATAAATCAAAATTAAGGTGTAGGTTAAATTTTGAACAACGATAGAAATGCGGATATAACAATATTAACAATTTACTTACAAAATGCAGATACTTATCCAAAACGAGATTTATAGATATTTCCAGCTGATGATAACCTAGCAGTTTTTCGGCCTAATACCTTATGAAACAATGTGTGTGTATACACACACACACAAATACATACATATACTAGAAAAGTTACCCGGGTATTCATTTGTGACTGAATGAGGCTTTACTTTGCACAATATTTTGACATTTCCCGTCCCAGTGTTTAGGGTTTATATCGGTCGTTGCTGTGGATTTGTTAATAATATATTTATTTGTTATGTAAGGATTCACATTCCTCAATATTTTTATATTTCCCGTCTCCTGTGTATGTAGTTCTTTTTATAACGTAATGGACCATCTAATTCATAATCATAGAAATTATTCTATCATCCAAACCATGTATGAATATAAGTTCATTTCCCTTGATGCGGTACAAAGCCCACTGTTGACAGCTGTTTCAGGTACAAAAATGTACTATTTTGAAAGTCTCGATTGTAAACTGTATATTCATATTGGTACATAGCGTGTTCAGTAAAGTGTATCATATATTAACAGTAGAGTTAATAAATAACTGGGTGCACCTTCCCAGCGTTTATCTTTTTAAATTATTTATTTATGATAATTAAACAAGTTCACATTCCTGGGAATAACACTACATTACATAGACCAATATGAGGTCGGCTAAGAAGCGGCAGAACTGATAAGACAAAGGAAGTATCCCCACATCTCCCTAGGCTCAGCGCTGCCAACCTTTTCGCCATCTCCTGGAAAAAATCGATGAACATTGGACGACAATTTGAAAAGAAATCATCTAAAAGGATTATTAGCAGCCCCACCGCACTTTTATTCCTCTATTTCTGTACCCTGTGTGACGTCATTTCTCTGTTAGTGAATCGTAAGGCAGCATTAAACAAACGGTCAGGGAGACAATGAACTCGGAGGCGTTATATTAATTGATTTTTAATCCTGAGGTCACACCTTGCTTCTTCAATAAAACTTGATTGCAACACAATGGGCATAATTGTGCATTGCTCAATTCATTCATGTGCGTACATGGATTCCGATGTTATTAATGTAGTGAATAGCACACTGAGTGGAGAGTTGATAGGAGAATTCTATAAACTCGGCTTATTAAATCAACATAAAGGGCATTATACCATGTATGTGAAATAGTCTGCTTAATTTCATTCAGAGGAAATTTATTTCCGTCTGTGAAACAGTTCGCTGACATAAATGATTGGGTTTTAAATGAGTCATGGGCGTAAATACATAGGCGAGTTGTAGATTGTTTAAATCATTTGGGAATTTACTGAATAAACAACGTTTAACCGAAATGTGCTAAATGGTGAGACGTATTAAGAGGAGCCTGTCTCGGATTTATATTTTCATTGAATAGCAGTGCCGAGTTTAATGTCAATTTCCTGCAACTTGTTAAATATTTACTGAAGATATCTCTCCGACAGCCGTTGTGCAATTTGCATGAACAACAGTTTTGTCACTCTTGAAACTCTGCTTAAATTTGATTATCCTCCGTGTGAGGACTATTCCTATCGAGCTGACAGCAATAAGGTATATGATGAATCAGTTTGAATGTTTAAGTAACTTATTTATAGATTTCATTGTCTCTCCCTCTCTCTCTCACCCACTCTCACACACACAAAACCTTCTACTTATGAGCACATAGACATTCCTGGTTCTTTTTAACTTGTATGCGATTCACCGTTAAGTTATTGCAAGTTCTGCGTAGCTGCGGGTATCTGGGATCTCATGGCAGATGTACGGAGAAAAAAAATTCTAGAAAACCATAGAAGTTATAAGCAAGTAAATATTTAGCGCTGTATCGAATGACAATAATGCCATGAGATATTTTGGAGGTCAAGAAGTCATCTCCTTCTGTCTGCCTGAATATTATTTACTTTTTTCTCTCAGCAGATTGCACATAAGACCACTTGCACATAGTGTATTTATTTCTCTTGTTTATTAATCACTTTCGGTATTTAAACATCGAACCAAGTCATTATAAATGTCACTAGAAAAAAATAAATATGGTATATAAATATGACTCATTAGATTAAGTTTATTTCAATTTTAGAAGCTTAAATACTATAGCTAAAAACGAAAATTATTACGTTTATGTATACAGTAATGTTAATATTATTTCATTTGCATGTTCGTATTTTCTGTTTACATATGTTACTAGTAGCATATTAGCCTGCAGTTGTTAGTTCGCCGTTGGTTATTGAATGATAGTAAAGGATGATTAGGTATCAGCAATATAAATTCTCCATTCTTCAGATAGAGGAGTATTATTTATTTTAGCAGATTTCCCTTTAAGGAAATCAGCTATTGAGGTCGTACTCATGACGCTATTTTCGAAAAATTTCTTCAAATGTCCATCGATCCTACCCAGGAGATGACGAAAATGAGGTCCATTCAAAATTATATATATATCTATATATATATATATATATATATATATATATATATATATATATAAATATATGTCTGTTAACTAGCGGTCGCAATTTTTGTTTGATCGTTACGAAACTCGATATTTAACCGTTTTTCGTAAAAAGACAGATCAAGTTCGTTAATAGCTGAAATCGGACCAGAAGGAGGAGGGGTTTAGAGGGGTGGGATTTTCGAAAATTCGAAATATCTCCGGTATTATTCATCGAATCGAAAACTTGGGTAGAACCAATCTTATTGCAAATTAAATTTACTATAAATATTGTTATATACATGTATTCTCTATCTTGAATATTAACCGAGATATTTGCATTTTTATTAAGTCTGTGGTCGGGTATAGTTCGGATTAGGTCGGCCATTTTCGTCATTTCTCGGCTCAGGTGGAAGCTTCTTCTAACCTTACCTGTCGTTTCTAACCTTACCTTACCTTCGTTACTTTGTGAGATTTATGCAAATACGTTCTGTTCATCCGCCCCCCCCCTTCTTTTGTTCTTGGACTACTAAAATTTTAGTTATTAAAATATAAATTATTCTTACAATTCAGAAGCTGTTTCAGTTGGTAATTTATTTTAATTAACTGAAAGATTTCTCATTATCTAATCACGGTGGTATTGTGTTACCAGTATGCAGATTTCTCTATTGTAAAACTTCACAGGGGAAATCTGCTTAGTTTACGCAGCCCCTGCGTGACGGACTTTTTTAGTCTGACAGTTTAGGGCACCACTGCTTCCCTACTTCAGAACTACAGTGAACAAAAAATAACAAGTGTAAGAACTTTGTGAAAAATAGTGAAACAGAATTTTTCACAATGTTCTTAAGCTTGTTATTTTTCGTTCATTGTAGCTCTGAAGAAGGAACCAATGGTGCCCGAAACTGTCAGAATAGAAAATAAATGAAACTCCTCTATCTGAAGGATTGAGAATTTGTATAGTCAATACCCAACAATACTTTAGTATCAATCATGTATATATTAGCCAATAAGCTATCTATCTATCTATATTCAATTTCATTTCCTAAGTGGAATAGATGGACGTTCGTGGAAACGATGAGATGAAAGGTATTTCTTTTTTTGTGGTACTTAGTAAATTATATGAAGCAGACGATGTAATTTAATTGAGAAAAAGGAAAATTATGTGGGACGGCTGAAAGGTGCTCTATGTGTTGGAGTTGCGATAAGAGATTGTATTTAGTATGAGGAGACATGAAGGGAGGTAGGGAAATGCCTAGCCTTGAGAACATGAAAGGAGATACAGTACTCTGTGTAAATTAAACTAAACAGAAGACCCGCATATCCATTTCCTCGTTGAGAAGTGCTCTGAATATTCAAGTTCTTGAATAAAGCTATTTTTAGGAGCTCTTGTCTTGTGCTGGAACAAGGAACAGAGAAGAGCTCCAGCGGAGGCAGGCAGCCGTAATGGGGCCAGCCTAATCCAGCGGTCTCCTTACTATACCCATTCTATAAAATCTACCATTTTCATTTAACTCCGGCTCAGCAAATGTACGGAAGGAAGGGTGTTGGAGTGGAAAGGGTTCAGTGCAAACGTTGTAATGTGATTAGATGAACGTTGCAGCACTTGCGAACTTTATAATTTGAAAGCCAGCATGGAAATACTCACAAAAGTTGTAATCTGCCTATGATTATTGGAACATTCGCGAACGTTATGACACGAAGGCCAGCATGGAAAAACGCACGCAAGTTGTAATTTGCAGATAGACATAGGAACACTTGCAAACGTTATAATTTGAATGTCAGCATGGAAATACACACGAAAGTAGTAATGTGCCCATGATCATAGAAACACTAGTGAACGTTATGATACGAAGGTCAGCATGGAAAAGCGCAAAACAGTTGTAATTTGCAGATAGACATACGAACACTTGCAAACGTTATAATTTGAATGCCAGCAGGGGAAACCCACACGCAAGTTTTACTTTGCAGATGATCATAGGAACACTTGTGAAATTTATGCGAATTACATCTTGCGACATTTTTCCATGGTGACCATCAAATTATATCGCTCAAGAGTGTTCTTACTTTTATCTTCAAATTCCAGCCCTAGTGCGTATTTCCATGCTGGCATCAAATGGTAACGTTCGCGAGAGTTTTTATCATCATCTGCAAATTACAACATTCATAATTTTTTCCAGACCAATCTTTAAGTTAACTCTCGCAAGTCTTCCTTTGTCCATCTGCAAATTACAACGTTGTAATACGAAGGTCAGCCTGGAACCACGCCCTAACGTTGAATGTGCCGTTGATCATTGGAATACTTGCAAACTTAATAACTTGGAGGTCAGTTTGGAAATACGTACGAACGTTGAATGTGCCGTTGATCATTGGAATACTTGCAAACTTAATAACTTGGAGGTCAGTTTGGAAATACGTACGAACGTTGAATGTGCCGTTGATCATTGGAATACTTGCAAACTCTATAATTTGGAGGTCAGGTTGGAATCAAGCACGAACGTTGAATGTGCCGTTGATGGTTGGTACACTTGCAAACTTTATAATTTGGAGGTCAGGTTGGAAACGCGCCCTAACGTTGTATGTGCCGTTGATCATTGGAACACTTGCAAACTCTATAATTTGGAGGTCAGGTTGGAATCAAGCACGAACGTTGAATGTGCCGTTAATCATTATAACACTTGCAATCTTTATAATTTGGAGGTCAGGTTGGAAACGCGCCCTAACGTTGTATGTGCCGTTGATCATTGGAACACTTGCAAACTCTATAATTTGGAGGTCAGGTTGGAATCAAGCACGAACGTTGAATGTGCCGTTGATGGTTGGTACACTTGCAAACTTTATAATTTGGAGGTCAGGTTGGAAACGCGCCCTAACGTTGTATGTGCCGTTGATCATTGGAACACTTGCAAACTTCATAATTTGGAGGTCAGTTTGGAAATACGTACGAACGTTGAATGTGCCGTTGATCATTGGAATACTTGCAAACTTTATAATTTGGAGGTCAGGTTGGAAACGCGCCCTAACGTTGTATGTGCCGTTGATCATTGGAACACTTGCAAACTCTATAATTTGGAGGTCAGGTTGGAATCACGCACGAACGTTGAATGTGCCGTTGATCATAGCAACACTTGACAACGTTATAATATGAAAGCCAGCCTGGAAACACGCTCTAACGTTGAATGCGCCGTTGATCATTGAAACGCTTGTAAACTTTATAATTTGAATGTCAGCATGGAAAAACACATGCATGTTGTAATTTGCAGATGTTCATAGGAACACTTGCGAAATTTATGCAAATTACAACTTTCATGAGTTTTTCCATTCTGACCTGCAAATTATAACGCTCGGGAGTGTTCCTATCATCATCTGCAAATTACAATATACACAATTTTTCCCAGACTCAACTTAAAATTATAACTTTCGCAAGTGTTCACATCCCCATCTGCAAATTACATTTGCGAGTTTTTCCCATGCTGGCTTCATATCATTACGTTGTAATTTGCAGATGAACATAGGAACACTAGCGGAATGGTCATAGCATTACTCGAAAACGTTATAATATGAAGGTCAGTCTGGAGAAACGCTTTAACGTTGAATGTGCCGTTAATCATTGGAACACTTGCAAACTTTATAATTTGGAGGTCAGTTGTAATGTGAAGATTAACATGGGAGCACTTACGAACGCTGTACGTACTTAGAAGGCCAAGGTAAAAACATATAGAATTTAATGACTTCTAGAGTATTAACAGCCATAAATGTTTATTATTTGTGTAGATAAATGTAATCATACGTAACTGTTTTTGGTTAAAACTATCCTTCATTCCCTTTATATATAACTCAGCTAATTTTCCTGTTTGTGACTAATCTGATCAATTTATGAAGACTCAGTCGATTCCAAACGTGGCCTGATTGAAATAAGTGGCACTAAATAACCGACGATTTAATCCTACTATGCCTCTTGGTTTCTTTTTTAATTTGAGGTGTCAAATTAATATTATATAATGCTTTCCTTTGAAGCCCGGATTAACCATCTTATTTTTTTTTTCTATTTTGTCAATCAGCTGGGTTCCATCACTTTCATATAGAACTAACGCCGTCCGTTATTTATTGAAAATCGCCCTGAGGATATTTAACCCTACTTATAATTTCAGTTGTTTAGCTTTTGGGATATTATATATAGCAGATATTGGACCCTGTCTGGTTCACTTAGGAAAATATATGGTGGAAGGAAATAGGTTTTGACTTTGCACTCAAGAAACGGCTCCTACTCTTTGTAAGTGGCAGCAATATTAAAGTTTCTCGAACGAGCTCGAAGGGAAGATTCGAAATGAAATTGTTTTTACTCCGTTGATGTCGTCTACCGTATCTATTTCAAAGATTATTTTATACCTGAAAATATCTTTCCCCCAGACCTCCTTGTTCTCCTATGTAAGAAGTCACGTACTACAGCCACTCTTGAAAATTAGACTTATACCTCTCAAATATATGTCTATTACACTCTTTCGTTTGGTGTATATGAACATCCTCAGTTATATAACTGAATTTAGTTATTTATTTTTGCAAAACATTCCCTCATACTTAAGCCTTTGAAAGAACTTTGAATTAAATTTTGGCTATATTTTTAAACTTTATTTTTTTATAAAGGAGCACCCGCCGCAACTATGTGATTTGGCTCAAAATTTACCAATATAAATCAATCAATATAACAGAAAAATAACAAAAACTGCATCAACAATAAAAAAATTTAACAAGATAAATAAACATAAATACAAGTAATAAAAACAACAAATATTACAATATTAGTGCACTATCCTACAAATATTACATTAAACTAGTATTAAAGGTAACAATTTAAAATGGTTTTGTTATTAAAAAAATAATGTATATATATATATATATATATACTAGCTCAGATACCCGGCTTCGCTCGGGAATTCATTTGAGGCTGAATGGTGATGGTATATTTTTGACAAGGCTTTACTTTGCACAATATTTTGACATTTACCCGTTCCAGTGTTTAGGGTTAATACCCGTTGTTGGCATTTGTTAATAATAAAATTATTTTTTTATGTAAGACTTCACTGTCCTGCATATTGTCATATTTCCCGTCTCCTATGTATTATGGATAGATTTGAATTATTAAGGAGAAAATATTGACATACATTTGAATTAATTTTTTCAGGTGAGGTACCTGGAAGTTCATATTGAAAAGAAGTGTTGAGCAAATTTCTCTAAATAACAAAATAAACAACTTTTGTTATGTGCATATTTGCCGAAACCCCAATAGGAAATCATTATTATTAATTTCAGGCCTCCCTTATAACCCCCACTCCTGCCCGTCCCTTGAAATGTTAGTATGGCTTATTATAAGGAAGGCGTTAGTGCTAATACACATACTGAGTGTTTTATTTAGTTCGGTTGAGTCTTTTGTGCCAAATAAAATTTTTAGCGTATAACGCCTTTATACTTCGGTATACGATGATAGTGCATAGGACAAAAGTTACTCTAAATAACAAAATAAACAACTTTTGTTATGTGCATATTTGCTGAAAAAGCAATAGGAAACGAAATATCGCTATTTTTAATTTCAGGCCTCCCTTATAACCCCCACTCCTGTTCGTCTTAGAGAATATTAATATAGCCTAAAGTCTAAGTTGGGCTAGTAATATACATACCAAGTTTCATAAAATTCGGTTCAGCCGTTTATGCGTGAAAAGGTAACAAATAAACAAACAGACACGAAAGAAACAAAATGTAGTTATGGTGTCTATGACATGTGAAACGAAAAGTTATAGTGAAATTTCGCGAAAAAAATCAATGTACAGACAGAGGTTACAATTTTATATATATATATATATATATATATATATATATATATATATATATTCCTATATACTAGTACATTTATATTATCTAAAATTATATTGAATTCAAATAAAAAGAGATGTCAAAATCAAACAGAATAGAAACTAAATTTTATAAAAAAAAATTCAATTTATAAGGTGGTTTAGCGTTTTATCAGAATTTGGGCTTCTGTCCGTAAGAAGCTCGTTCATCTTATGGGGGGTCTCTATATATTCAATGTTCCTGCAGTTAGTCAGTATGGGTTTAATGGTTAATGGTTCACGACATGTTCTGCAGTGACGTCTTTCTGTTCTCGTCATGAGGTATGAGTGCGTTAAATGTGAGAGTCCTATCCTAAGTTTCGTTAGTTCAACTTCGTCTTGTCTATTGTCAAATTGTGGCTATTCAATTCGATCAGTCTCGATGGTTTTCTTCCGTCATGGACCTAAACAACCTTAAGGCATCCACTTGAACAAAACCCAATACCATATAACTCATTATGTGCCGTGTAGTGTTCCTGCCCTTCCTTATGACCACTGTTCGGCAAAACTACGGATTAAATAACTTGTGGAATAAACTAAATGTTTGACGCGCTGCGTTAAATATGCAGGATTCCTACATGTTACACTAGTGATTTCATCTCACAATATACTCTCTACTTCTAAATAGAAAGTCCGTAATGCAGGGGCTGCGTAAACTAAGCAGATTCCCCTCCTGAAGTTAATAATAAATAAATCTACAAACTGGTAGCACAACACAACCGTGAATATTAAGGGAATAAATATAAACGGTAATGAGAAATCTTTCAGTAAATTTTAATAATTTCCTGAGGGGAATCCTATGAAATGAATCAGAATAATTTTTATGTCAATCAATCAAATTTTATTAGTCCCAAGAAATTAAGATGGGGAGGGGGTCACCAGGAAATACGTATTTGCATGTAATAAAGATCTCTTGAAAACAGTATTTGGCATTTAAGCTTCGAATAAAGTGGTTTATTATATAACAGAGTATTGTTTATGTAACATGAGTAAAAGTGGGGGTTTGTTGAAGGCTGAAAACTGAAAAAGGCAATAATCTCGGTTTATATTCAACATAGTGAAACAATATTTATAGTACATTTAATTTTCAATAAGATTGGTTCTATACACTTTTTCGATCTGACTTACAGTAACGGAGATAATTCGAATTTTAAAAATCCTCCCCTCTAAACCCCCCTCCTGGTCCGATGTTAGTCGTTAACGAACACGATCATTCTTTTTACATAAAACAACTAAATATCGAGTTTGGTACCGATGAAACAACAGTTGCGACGGCTAGAGCGGTGACAGAAACACACACACACACACACACATATACGAGCATATATATATATATATATATATATATATATATATATATATATATATATATATATATATATATATATATATATAATTTTAGACGGACCTCATTTTTGCCATCTCCCAGGTAGGATCGATGGGCCTTTGAAAAACAATTTCGACGACCTCAATAGACCTTAAGGGAAATCTGCTAAAATCTTTTAAGTAGAAGTGAGGGTAAACTGAATTGGGAAAACAAGACCGTACGAATAGCACCAATTATATTTGAGTTACGAAAAAATGTACTCGACAAACGTAGAGTATAAATAGTTTAACATGATTAATTTTATTACATTTTTCGATCTGACTCATTATAATAAATTTCGTTATTTGATAAAAATTGCGTTACTCGTATTTGTTTTTGGTTTCAGGGTTTTGTTAAACCCTCACTTCAATTAATCCGATTTTCACTTTCAGCACCTCAGTCACTAGACATATAATGACCAGCTTACATTTAAAATTTTAATTTCTTTTTACATACTCCCAACTAACGGAGAAATAGAGTTGGTTAGATGGTGTATGAGTGTGCTTCAGCACGTGAGAAATCTGCTTCCTGCCTGACAGACTTTTTGTATATAATCAAATTAGTACAATACAAAGTTTAGGTTAGTTAAATTGCTCACTCCAAGTTTAGGTAGCTCTTATAAATGCTTGGCGCAAATGAAAGTTTTTCTGTCATTACTTTCCGCTAGCCTGCCTCCAAGATGCAATTAAGATCACAGCCCTTGCTTGAATTCCTCCTTTGTACGTAAATTATTTAATTTGTTATTCCGGGGTTTTTTTTTGTTATTTACCTCCTTTTGTTATTCCCGCTCTTCTATTGTTTCCACGTCCATTAGCCAGTCTCTTTGTTTAGCAGGATATATGTTTTTTAACTTGCCTGTTCATCAGTCCGCGTGTTTGCAATTCAGATCACAGAAATTTCATTGTATCAAGTTCTATCCCACTTTATGGGCAATTAGTTTTAGCAGATTTCCCGTAAGGGAAATCAGCTATTGAGATCGTACTCATGACTTGATTTTCGAAATTTTTCTTCAAATATCCATCGATCCTACATAGGAGATGACGAAAATGAGGTCTTTTCAATATATATATATATATACATATATATATATATATATGTCTGTTACCGCTCTAGCGGTCGCAATTATTGTTAGATCGTTACCAAATTCGATATATACTCGTTTTATGCAAAAAGAAAGATCAAGTTCGTTAATGGCTGAAATCGGACCAGTGGGAGGGGGGATTTTCGAAATACCTCCGTTACTACACATCGGATCGAAAACTTATAGAATTGTATTACAAATTAAATTTACTGTAAATATCATTATATACATTTATTCCATATCTTATTATATTAACCGATATATTTGAATTTTTATTAAGTCTGTGGGGACGGATGAGATTGACTATTGTCGGTTATGTTCGTGAAATTCCATCGAAAATTGGTTCGGCTGTTTCCGTAACTGTTCGACTCTTGAGAAATTGTTTTAGAGACTCGTGTAAGCTTTTACTTTGTGAGATATATTCAAGTACGTTCTGTTGATCCCCCACCAGTCTTTACTTATTGGACTACTAATATTTGAGTTATTAAAACGTAAATTATTCTGATTCATTATAAATTACAGTACAAGATATAGTAAATAGTTTGCAGTAAAGTTAATATGTTACGTTTAGATATATATCAGTAATTGTTTTTCTTTCCGGTGAAGAATATGTCTATCTATCTGTTCAGCTCTGAGTGGTTGGCAGACCTATTTGTTTACAATTCAGAAGCCGTTTCCGTTGGGTGCTTATTAAAATTAACTGAAAGATTTCTCATTACCGTTTGTATTTACTCATGGTGGTGTTAAGTGTTACCAGTATGCAGATTTCTCTATTGTAAAACTTCACGTGGGAAATCTGCTTAGTTTACGCAGCCCCTGAGTGACGGAATTTTGTTTGTAGATATATCACGCTTAAAAGGACTTGTAGATTTTTTAGTTAGTGTAAAATATTTCTTAAAAAAATATAACGAGCTTTACAACCAAGCAAGAGCAATATGTCGTAATATATATATGGGGGGGGGGGGTGGCAAGTATAATAATACATATTGTACAAGAAATGTACAATCAGGGTTCATAGTTGCTGGCCTGAATTGGAGTAAAGTGGTAATTTGTTATGGAGTTCTGCCCATTCTTATTTCATTGAGTCCCCATCATCGTAATATACCTGCCTCGGCAACTTAACCGGCTATACACAGTGATCGCATTATGTTAGTATGGAATATACGAATTTGGTTCTCAAGCCAATTTCTCAGTCTATGAATACTAAGCGCACTCTCTCTCATTCTCAAGGGCTCTCTCACTCTCACTCTGAGTCTGTCTGCTCTCTCTCTCTCTCTGATTCTCATTTTCCCTCCCTCTCTCTGGTTCCCTTCGTCTCGAGCGATTTTCGAAAATGTTCGTCAAATGTCCATCGATCCTGCCTAGGAGATGACGAAAATGAAGTCCGTTCAAAATTATATGTGTGTGTGTGTATATATATATATATATATATATATATACAAATGTGTATGTGTGTGTGTGTGTGTGTGTGTGTGTCTGCTATCGCTCTAGCGGTCGCAATTATTGCCTTGTCGTAAGCAAAGTCGATATATAAGCGTTTCAAGCAAAACTAAATATCAAATTCGGGATTAGTCGTGGATAATTTTGAAAATTTCAAATATCTCCGTTATAATAAGTCGGATCAAAACACGTTTTATAACCTATCATATTGTAAATTTAATTACCTATATTTCTTGTTATATACATATTTTATCTATCTTAAATATTAACCGAGATATTTGTATTTTTTTATAGATGTTATGCTAATATAGATAGATAGATAGATATTTTATTGGCTTATGCTTACAACATGTAGCCAAGAGTCTGGCCAATTAGTGTTAGGATGGTTATTAATGTATTGTCACTTCTTACAATATGTGTAAATAAAATAATAATAATAATTTCTAAAATTACAAATGAACGCCATATACATTGACACGTAATACAATATAAATCAAAAGTCAATATAATATTACTTAATGTCTGAAATCAAAACCGGGATAGGGGGGGGGTTATATATACATATTTTATCTATCTTAAATATTAACCGAGATATTTGTATTTTTTAGTATTCAGCTTTTTGTAAACCCCCATTTCTACTTTTGTCATATCAACAATAAGCTGCTATGTTGTGAATCACTTTATTCTCAGCTTAAATAACAAATATTGTTTTCGAGTGACCTTTATTATGCGAGATAATTTCAAATTCCATATTCGATATTTAACTGTTTCATTCAAAAGTAAATATAATATTACTTAATGTCTTAAATCAAAACCGGGATAGGGGGGCGGGGTTATATATACATATTTTATCTATCTTAAATATTAACCGAGATATTTGTATTTTTTAGTATTCAGCTTTTTGTAAACCCCCATTTCTACTTTTTTCATATCAACAATAAACTGTTATGTAGTGAACCACTTTATTCTCAGCTTAAATAACAAATATTGTTTTCGAGCGACCTTTATTACGCGAAATACATCCAAATTCCATATTCAATATTTAACTATATCATTCAAAAGTAAATATAATATTACTTAATGGCTGAAATCAAAACCGGGATAGGGGGGCGGGTTAAAGAAGGGGAACTTTGAACAAATCAAAATATCTCCGTTACTAAGAGTCGGATTGAAAAATGTTATAGAAGTCTTGTTAAACAATTCTTCAATTTGCTGTTCCATACATTTTCCCTTAACTCAATTATTAAGAAAGTTATTGCACTTTTTTGTTGACTCTTGTGTTATACCAACACGTGGGAAATCTGCTTAGTTTACACAGCCCCTGCGTGATGAACGTTTTCTGATGGGGTCATTAATAGAACAGGAGTGCCGCAAGGTTCTGTATTATTGCCACTACTGTGCTCAATTTTTCGAAAATCTCGCCATGAGTGCAACCTCTATATAGATTTTATTTAATGCTCGCTGGGGCTTCAAATAAGTTGTTAACTTCCTTTTAGCCGAAAGTAAACTAAAGCTATCTCTTTGTTTTAATTGTATAAGTAGATATGGTAATTAAATCTTGCAGAGGGCTTAATTAGCAAAACGGCCAAATTATTAGGAGTGGAACATTATCTGCCAATATGATAGCTATTATCTCGGTGTTATAGTACACCTTTCGACCCTTGCGTAGGTGAGGAGCTATCGATCCTTAGCTCTAATGACTCCCTTTGCTCTCCCCCCTAGTGGATATCATGTCGCTCCTTACATCACTAACATCCATTTCTTCCCATCGGCTCAGACCTATCGGCCTTCTCCTGTTATACCAGATTGAGCGTATTGGGTTATAAGGACGCTCCAAGAAAATTAAGGCTTTGAAGTGCTGTTTAGTTTATATCCATCTGTTCTATGTCCTTATGTATGTATATCTCTGAACAACCGACCCTGTGAAAGATGGCAAACTCTAGAATCACCATCTCTCTCTCTCTCTCCCTCTCTTCATTCTCAATAGGTATTGAAAAATCCCTGAATTTATTGTGACTTTAGACTCATCTGTACATTCAGGCAATCACCATTTTACCTGCACTCCAGGGACCACATGAATATCTAGCGCCCCTTCATGCTACTCAGGGCATCAATCAGCAACACTATATCACTTCCATTTCTAGCAAAAGTAACACTTTCAATACCAACGGAATTCGCTCCATCTGTAGCCTCAACCGAGAAGAAACTTAAACCATCTGATATTTATCTGGCCCATCTATCACCCCATCTGCAGGCTCCATAAAATATGAGTTTGGTAACGATCAAAGAAAACTTGCGACCGCTACAGCGTTAACAGACAAATAAAATATATATATATATATATATATATATATATATATATATATAGTTCATTTTAGTTCAGGGTAGAATCGATGAGCATTTGAGGAATTGTTTCGAAAATCGCGTCATGAGTACGTCCTCAATAACTGATCCCCTTAAGAGAAATCTGATAACAATATCAAGTAAACAAAATAGCAACAGTCTTCAGTCACGAAACAAAAATAGACGTTTCCGATCTGGCCAAATTACGAAGCAAATAATGATATTATATTCTTTTTCTGTAATCGTTGAATAATGGTAACATTACTAAACTGAAATGAGTGAAGAAAGTGTAACATTTTGCAATAGAGTGAAGAAAGTAATCACTTTCTTCACAAGTGAAGAAAGTGAATTGCCTTCTTAATTAGTAATAACTATAAATTAAAAAATAATTTGAAGTTGGAAATTAAATGCTTTTAAATGTTTCTTAACATTGTAAGAATTTATTTTAACAAACTAAATTGAAATGTGAATGAATTATTGATGGAAATAATCAATATATTTTAAAATTTAAATATAATAATAATTACCTTCCTTGTTTATAACCTGCACTTGTTTATAACTGCACTACTTCACAATCATCACTAGTTGTTTTATAACTATGCTTATAACCTTTCACAACCATGCTTATAACCTACCAACAACATACCATAATCTTCACAACATCCTAATTTTGTTCATATTCTGGTTAGATCTGATCATGTATTACACGATTACAGAAAAAAATTAATATTACACTCGTGACGAAAGTAGAATTTACAACTCTCGAGAAATTACCACGCTCGCTTCGCTCGTGTGGGTAAACGTTTCACTCGGGTTGTAAAATGATCTACTTTCGTCACTTGTACAATATAATAAATAACTATTTATTATTTAAGAATAAGCTATGTTTACGTCTGGCTTAGTGCCATCCCTACAACATTATTTATTGTGATATTATCTCTCATGTAAATATATTTAAAGTTACATGAATTATAAATACTAATGATCTATTTATTGCATAACAATTCCTTTCTGATTTGTACATATTTTTTTTTAATTTGTTAAGTGTCATAAATTAACTAATTGCAAAATGTTTGCCTTAAATCGATGATTTTTTTATTTCATCCATTCTGCACTTAATGCCAACACTAATAGAGGCGATAATTAAAGTAATACGTGCTGTAATCTATGAACAAATCCTAACCAGCCCAAGGGAAAATTCGATTAGTTCAATAGTGGGTGAGGGGGTCGGCTTGAAACTACTGAATAGTATTGAAAAATGACACTGAAAAGGCTAAAATGTAACTATAAACTCAAGATTAAACACATGGTTGCATGTAGGTGGAGTTACGAGCCAAAGTCAGGTAACCTCAGGGTGGTAAGTGGGTTAATGGATTTGAATTATACTATGCATAATTATGTATCTGATAGTGAAGGGCTGTTGTTGAAAGCTGCAATGTTGCTGTACATATACGGACGTACGAGGAAAATGTTGCACTCGTGTATAATAGTTGTGCAGTCTTCAAGTTACGCGGGGGATTGAATTTCTTCTCTCTCTCACACACACACACACACACTTCCCCCCCTCTTTCTCTCCCTCTCCTAGCCTCGGTACATTTTACTTGATATCTAGCACCCTAGGCAGTAAGTATCTTGACATGAACACGAATGCTTTGAGCTCACCTGCTGAGTCCGTCAGGCAGTGGCTTCTCAACCTGAGCACTCTTCTGATCTGACGCTATAAATTCTCCGTATTCTATTCTCCCTAACAAAAATTACTACTGCTAGAGGGGCAAAAGCCAAAACTTTCAACAGCTAAACCGGAAAGCCTTCGCTATTATGATGCCCTTTGCCTGATTTATTTTATGGAATATCAGCTATTGAGGTCGTGCTCATGATGACATTTTTGAAATATTTCCTCAAATGTCCATCCTATCTAGGAGATGGAAAAAAAGAGGTCCGTTCCAACTTGTACAACATATATATATATATATATATATATATATATATATATGTACATATATATATATATATATATATGTGTCAGTAACGCTGTAGCAGTCGTAATTTTAAATGTCATCAAACGACGTATTTGCATCTGTCTCACAAAGTTATAGTTGAATGGAAACGATATTTGGCATTAACCTTGGAATGATATGGTTCATTATATAATAGCTTATAGGTGATATGACATGAGTAGAAGTGGGAGTTTACCGATGGCCGAAAACTAAAAATGGAAATATCTCCGTTAATATTCAATATAGAGAAAACTTGTACGCGGCAAGATTGATTCTATAAAATATTTCGACTAGACGCATAACAGCAGAAACATTTAGAATTTTCAATATTCTCCCCCTATAGACCCAGCCTCCTTCCCATTGGCCCAATTTTAGCCGTTAACGATCTTGATCTTCATTTTCACATAAAACATTTAAATCTCGAGTTTGGCAACGATCAGATAAAACCGAGCGATCAGATCGCTAGAGCGTTCACAGACAAATGTAATATATATAATTTTGAACAGACCTCATTTTCGTTATCTCCTGGGTAGGATCGATGGACTTTTGAAGAAACTTCTCGAAAATCCCGTCGTGAGTACAACCTAAAATGGCTGTATATGTATTCATCTCTAGACTCCCCTTTCCAGTTTCCCCCTCCGAACTACCCCTTTCTAAGGGCTGCGGTTGGAGTTTGAATGGTGGTTGGCAATAGGGGTTGGGGGAGTCGGGGCTTGAATGCACCTCCTACAGTCGGCCTCAAAGCCAATATGCACGTGCCAGGGCTAAGTGCATTCCCGGCGACAGTCGATTGCCTCGTCCATTTGGTTAGTTAACTGCTCCTCTCCAGTCACACGTAATTAAATCTCATGCCAATAATCTACTTAATCAGGTGTGCCCACTTACATTGATAGATAGCTCATGCTAAAAGCCCTACTCCTCCAAACCCTCATCTATATTATATTCATACACGAAAACAAACAGACACACACACGCATATATATATATATATATATATATATATATATATAAAGTTATAGTAATTAATAATTAATTTTTGAATAAAAATATTTTCTCTCCCAAAACGCGCAGGTGCTTTGAAAAAAATGGTTATTTTGGATAGTAGGGAGATAGACGAATTTAACTGGGTTACTCAAATTAAAATGTTTCCATCTTCAAATCTAATACAGGAATATTTTATTAACGTATTTAAACTCAGATACCAAATATTGTTTCTATTGGATTTTGAATATGCGAGATATTTGAAAATTTGTTGTTTGATGACATGAACAATTAATTTGTTTTTGATTCGAAAATGTTTACTTCCACTCTTCCTTGCTCGACATGTAACCGTTTTATTCAACACTAAAGATCATATTTGTTATTGACAGAAATCGGACCAGGAATAGGGGGGGGGGTTCAGAAAGGAGGGGAATTCGAAAATTCAAAATATCTCTGCTATGAATTGGATCGTAAAATATTATAGAACTAATCTTGTTAAACTATTGATGTTCTACAATTTGTTGTTTAAGTATTAAGCGAGTTATTCGTTCTTGTATTCAGCCTTCAGTATCTCCAACCCCTTCTACTCATCTGTTTTTTACATATAAATAGAGAATATGTGCTTTGATGAGATCACAAGCGTGTTTTACCTGAACTGGGAGTTCTGCTTTGTTTACGCAACCCCTCCGTGACAGACTTTATTCTTCGTCTAGGGTTTTGGAGATTTGTCGACATTTTTCAAAAATCCCGTGATGTGTACAACCTCAATAGCTGATTTCCTGAGATACCTGATCAGATATAAGTCATGTCAGCCCACCGCCCATTTTCCCTTATTTCTTTACTTGAGTAGTAAAATCACTATCTTAAATCCGATACAATCGCTGGCTGGAGATGGGAGAGAAGACTTGGAGCCAAATAAGATTTTAACTAATATTTTACACCACTTCAGCCAATATCGGAGCTCCCCCTCCAGAGAGCCATCTCCCTCCCCCGGATGAAGTTCATTAGTGATGCAATCAGTCTCTCAATTTTCTCCCAAGTCATCGGTGCCCCCTCCCCCACCATCCAACTTCCACTTATATACCCCTCCTCGTTTCCTTCCTTAAATACGAAGCATAACGATCACTCTAAGCATGGATATTTAACGACTTTCTCGTCAATTAATATTCCAAAGCATCCATAGTTTTATGGATTATTATCAATCTTCTTCCCCCTAACGAATTTAATTATTAATTAAATCTTTTTTGAAATGAAATCATGAAGCGATGAAATATTTTAGGAGATGTGGAAATCAGGTTGTCCTCATGAAAAATTCCTTTAAATGTCCATCGATCCTGATGAAAATAACGATAATGAGGTTCGTTCAAAATAACGTATATATATATATATATATATATATATATATTATACCAGTTAATGGTTAGCCTTTGGTTATTCAATGAGTGTAAAGGATGGTTGGGTATCGGCTATAAAATTCTCAATCCCTCAGCTAGAGGAATTTATTTATTTTATATATTGACAGTTTTGGGTGACATTGGTTCCCTTCTTCAGAGCGGAAAACAACATGTGTAAAAACATTGTTTGATTTTTTTTAACAATATTCATAAATATTAAGAACATTTAAATGTTAACATGAGACAATAACAAAGGAGGGTTGGAAGTAAAAACTATAATGAAATATGGTACATACCAATTGTAGTAGAGGAGCAGCAAGGAACAAAAAACTAACGCACTCAGTGAAGGTTACATCTTGAATGAAAATAGGACAAGGGCAGGGGGGAAATAGGGGTGGAAAGGGTTTGGGGAAAACCCAAAGGAAGGAAGGCCATTGAGCCTGAAATATTTTAAAGATGTTTCCATGTATGGAAAATATTTTATGTTTATCTGTTTTGTAATGAGGCTATTGGGGTTTATGTTAATGTTAAAAGTTTCAGAAATGAGACATTTATGGTGATCTCTTTGTATGTCTAATATGAAAATTTGTGGAAATCAAAATTGTGGTTGTGATGGCGTGTTTTGCGAGGACGGAACTGTTTATTTCTTCTCTTGTAACAGTGTGTTTGTGTTTGTAAAGTCTGTTTTTGAGGTGTTGTTTTATATATAAATTGATGAATGTATACAAAGATGGGTGCCTTAGCAAGTACACACACACACACACACACACACACACACACACACATACACACCTCGGTCATTTTCCCAAATGATCCCTCTGCCCCTAAAAAAACACGTTGGCGGTAGGCAATTTACATTTTTGTTCATGGACTGGCAAAAAATCTTCTGTAAAAATATAAGCCTTAACTTTTATTTAATTAATATTGGTAGTTACTTATATCTCCAACGAACGTAAAAAGTCCGTCACGCAGGAGGTGCGTTAACTAAGCAGATTTCTCACATGCGTCACGTATTTTATTTTATTTATTTATTTAACAGCTTATTGTTAATATGACAGGGGGGGGGGCTGGGAGTGGGGTTTTACTGAAGACCGAATAGTTCTTAATAAATAAATTTTAAATCATTTTTACATAGATTTCTGGCTAAAGGAGAAATAGGGAGATGAATTCATTGGCTTATAAAATGCATAATATCTCCGTTCTTAGGAGTCGTATCGAAAAATGTTATTGAACCAATTTTCTTTCAACTATTATTTTTTACAATTGTTCTTCTATATATAGTTTCGTAGTTGAAATATTGAGCGAGTAATTCATACATTCTTATTATCAGCCTTCAGAAAACCCCCACTTCTACTTATCGGATTTTAACTTAGATATAACAAACATATAGTGAGATGATATACAGAGCTGGATATAGAGGCGACGTCATACAAACACGTGGGAAATCTGCTTACGCGAATCCAGTTTGACGAACTTTTATTAAATATTGGTGTATACAGGTTTGAAAGTTTGCATCGTTCTTTGAAATTTCTTTCAATTTTTTTTCTTTTAATACATATTTTATTCCACTTAATCCATTTGATAGAACACTGTTTCCTAGGTCCACATTCCAGCGTCGGATAGTCCAACACGACTGGGAAACTTTAGATATAAAATTTACTGAGCAAGTTAAGGTCGGGTTATTCCCAACTTACTTTAATTTATTTTAGTACTACTGGAAGTTTTCAAAACTAGATTACATCTGATGATATGCAAATGGCTTCCAAAACGAATTCCCGGGGAATTTCCGGAAGAATAGAACACTACTAGAATGCTATCGCATTCAAGTCCGTGGCTTTAAAACATCTAGGTGGCCAGGTCCGATTTTAGCCATTAATGAATTTCATCATCAGTTTTACAAAAATCGCTTAAATATAGAATTTTATAAGGGCCAAGCAATCTATCCACCTATCTATATAATAGTTACAACCATTGTGTTCTAACGGAAGCTGATCTTTTCATATTACTATACTAGGATTTTCTAAGCCTTGCTCTTCACCATTATTCAAAAATCTTATCTTCAAATATTTATATACACATAATCATATACATATTTCTCAAAGTTTTTTAAGCCATTATTGGCCAGAAAATAATTACTTCAATTCAATGGACTGCACACATTTATTTTATTCTCAGGACGTTTCGAGTATCCACGTTCGTTGTCAAGGGGTTATTTAAGCATTAAAGTTTTAATAAAAATAACACCCATATGTTATAACATATTGTATAATACGGGTAGAGTCGTCCACACAAAATAATGGCTAAAACATTTTAGCACGTCGTTATTATTAATATCAATTGATATATATATATATATATATATATATATATATATATATATATATAAAACAAGTTAAAATCGCCAATTGTATTAATAAAAGGCTGAGACTTGGTGTAAAATAATTGTGACTCATGAAGAATCTTTTCAGTGTATATTCCAACTCATAATCGTCTCCCGTACTTCTATATCTTATATATCCAGTTTTGTTTTTTTTTGTTTTTTTTTATTTAGTTTTTTTTTTTTTTTTAAGAATCCATTCCTTTTCCCTTAGACTTGTTCCAAAGTTAATCTTTTATGTCGCAGCATTTTTCAATAAAATGCATTGTGCGAATATAGGATTCGTCAAATTTAAGAATTCTATTTTCTACAGTAATCCGCCATAAAAAGTATTGCATTAAATTTCTGAGTATTATAGTAACTGGAACAGTACTAGAGGCGGTCACGAGTTTGAATATAGACTGAAAAAATTCTTCAAGGGTCACAATTCTGGCACACCAAGTATAAGCCCTTTATCATTACAATTTAGATTTTAAAGAGGGTGGCGCGGTAACATGGGACACCCTGTATATATATTTTTGTTTCAATAAGTTAGTTATACATAACTATACATTTACCTAGGCAAAACATGAAATCATGGAGACGAAAAATGTATAAATTTCGTGTATAGTGATGCCTTGCAGTAAACTACCGTCATTATTCAGTTTCCAAAGATTTCCCTGGCAAACGTGGTACCTTAACAAGTAAACGCACAGGCACATAATGGGACAACCATGGATTTCTGCTTGTTTATTTATACCATACTAGTGTTGTTTCAGGAAATGTTGATATCGGTCTAAATGCGTTAAACAATACTCATGAATACATTGATGGGTGATCGATGTAGCAGAACCTTTATAATTAGGGTGAAAGAGAGAAGTTGTTTTACTGCCTATCGAATTTTTTTCTCTGAATAATCGTTTGAAGAATGGGCGGTAGAACAACCTGTTTTCACTCAGGTACTGCATCACTGCCCGATCCTTTCTTATAGGCCTTATTAGAGAGCATTATTAATGAGCAGGATGTGCTCATAATTGAATCGGACAGGATTGGAAAGACACTCCTATGCCGGATTGGAGCCTTGGCCATAATTTAACATGCAAAACGGGAAGATTCATTTGCCACCCGATTAAGCTTTTAAGAAAATAAGCTATGTATTGAGTTCAAATGCTGTAAGTATATGTTCTTCTTGCATTCTAAAATAAATACTTTTTTGAGTGGGAAAAGTAAGACCTAATTGTTGAAATTAAAACAAAAAAAAAATCGAAGTCTCATATAAAAATTACCAAACCGGTTTAGCTAATCTTATTGCTACTCTAGATTTCATTATTATGCTCAATAAAGGTCTTTCTCAAGGTGTTTCTTATATTTATAAAATTTACAAAACATTTTGATAACCTCTAAGAATTTACATCAAACGCACATACAATGTATTTAGTATATCTGATATGAGTATAGTTGAGAGTCATATTACATGAAGGTTTGTGTGTGTCTGTGTGTGTGTGTGTGTTTGTAAAGTACATAAGGGAGCTTTCTGTCACCTTCTAGCAGATTTCCAGGGAAATTAACTATTGAGGTTGTACTCAGGACACGATTTTTGAAAAACTTCCTCAAATGTCAATCGATCCTATTTAGTAGAGGACGAAAATGAGGTCCGTCAAAATTATATATATATATATATATATATATATATATATATATATATATACTCGTATTTGTCTGTTACTGCTCTAGTGGTCGCAATTTTGTTTAGTAATTACGAAACTGGCGCTTTATGTCAAACTAAAGATTAAGTCCGTTAATGACTATAATTTGACTAGGAGGAGGCGGAAGTTAGAGGGGAGGGACTTCGAAATACCTTCGTTATTATTCCTGGGGTCGAAAAATTGCACAGAACCAATCTTATTGCAAATTTAATTGCCTATAAATGCTGTATTACCCGATTATTTACGTTCCAGCCTTCAGTAAACCCCTACTACTACATGTCATAAGTGAGATCTTATATCAGGAACTACTTTATTCTAAGCTTAAACACCAAACATTGTTTTCATGCGACCTTTATTATGCGACATACATGCAAATTTGTTGTTTGATGACTTCAACAATTAAGATTTTAAGTTTTTGTTTCGAAAATGTTTTCTTGCTCTCTACCGTGTTCGATATTTAACTGTTTCAGTGAACACTAAAGATCATATTTGTTATTGGCTGAAGTCGGACCTGGAATAGTCGGTGTTTAGAGAGGAAGGGGAAATTCGAAAATTCAAAATATTTTCGATATTATGAGTCAGATCGTAAAACGTTATAGGACGAATCTTGTTAAACTATTGATGGTCTACAATTGTTGTTCTATGCATTTTTTCATTACTCAAGTATGCAGCTGGTTATACTACCTTGTTTTCAGTGTTCAGTAACCCCCCCCTACTCACCTGTTTTACACAGAAATATATAAATGTGTTGAGATGAGATGAGAGGTTTGTTATACCTGGACGTGGGGAATCTGCTTGGTTTACGTAGCCCCTGCGTGGACGGGCCTTTCTGTTCATTGAAGTGCAATAATGAAGATGAACAAACCGAAAGTATACAGACACACGATAAACCCATTCATTGCACTCGTGGCAAAGTCCGAAAAAGAGATGAATATAATGCTGTATGAAGCATTAAAGAACGCCCTATATCCGTTTAAACTCAAGATGAATGCACATAAATCACAAGTTTCGGTAGTAGAGAAGAAATAATACCTAGGAACTATACATATTAGAAGTGGTACATTATACATAAAAGCGTGAAGGAGTTTGGTTACCTAGGAAGCCTCATCGCTAAATATCATGATAGTAGACAAAAGGCACTTGCTGAAAAAGCCTTCCAAAGCAAAAGGAGTATTTTAGCCTATAAGCATTGACACCAAAAAAATGTTAGCTAAGTCTTACGTTTAGAGTGTACTGCTTTACGGGAGCAAAAGTTGGTCTCTTTAAAAAAGGGAACATAAAAAATTGAAAGCGATGGAAATGTGAATTTGTCCCAGAATTACCAGAACAAGTTGAACTCTACAAAAACTCCAACTTGGAAGTTCTAAATGAGGTAAGTGAAAGCCAAAGTCTTCTCAAGGCCATGGGAAAAAAGAGGATGGAACTTCTTGGAATATCATAAGGCGCAAACGATTTCGTCACAAATATATTTGAAAATAAGGTCCTCGGAAATAGGGGAAGAGGGAGGTATAGAAAATTCTATTAGCAGATTTCTCTTTAGGGAAATCAGCTATTTAGGTCGTACTCATCACGCGATCTTGAAAACAATCTTCCTCAAATGTCCATCGATCCTACCTAGGAGATGACGAAAATGGGGTCCGTTCAAAATTATGTATGTATGTGTGTGTGTGTGTGTGTGTGTATATATATATATATATATATATATATATATATATATATATATATATATATATATATATATATACATACATACATACATTGAGAGAGAGAGAGAGAGAGAGAGAGAGAGATTTATATATTTGTCTGTAAAGTCTCTAGCGTCCGTAATTTTTGTTTGATCGTTACCAAACCGGATTTATTATTTGTATGTTTTATGTTAAACTAAAGATCTTGTTCGTAAACGGCTGAAATCGCAAATGGGGAAGGGGGCTTAGAGGGAGGAATTTCGAAATATCTCCTTTATTATACGTCAGATTGAAAATTAAATGTTCTTTAAATTTTGTTATATGCGTTACTTCACTGTCTTGATTATTAACCGAGATATTTGTATTTTTTAGTTTTCGGCCTTCAGTAATCCCCCCCCCTCTTACTCATGTCATATTAACAGTAACCTCTTATATCATAAAGCACTTTATTTGAAGCTTAAATTCAAAATATCATTCTCGGTGAACTTTTACTTTTTGAGATAAGTGCAAATACATGGCGCTCGTGGGAAATCTCCTAAGCCCCTGCCTGACGGGTATTTTTGAAAACATCAAGCATCTTTTGGATGGGTATAGTCATATGAAAAGCGAACCTTCCTAGAGAACATAATTGTTGCAACTACAAGGCGTAGTTTTTAGACCTTAATTATGGTGAGATATATAAATATATAGGTAAACACTCAAATGTGTGTGTGTTCTTGAATATTCAATTATTTTTAATCGTCTAGTTCAAGTTACATTTAGTGTGTGTTTGTGCTTGTAAAACGAACCCTCTTCCATAGCTAGTAGGTCACTCCTAATATATGCTTAATTTATGGTTTTCCCCAAAGATGTTTGACACCTCATTATAAGGAGAAGCGGATACGTGTTGAAAGAACATTTATATATTTTACGAACCCCCTCATCATATTATTATTATGAGCGAGGATCCTCATTAGATAGCGATACAGAAAGTGCGGGAGAATTTATTACACTGTAAAGTATATGCCGTTGTGTAAAACGAAAGTACACATCGATCCAAGGAAAGGCTTCATCAAAATTCTATTACACATTCGAGGAAGGCATAAACTTTCATTATCAGGCTGAACAGTGGGTCCCAGAGGTGGCGATAGTAAAATTGTTACGGTCTCCTGACGTCTAACCTCCAAGGCGAACGCTGCCTTCTCTCCTTTCTCCTCAGCTATTCCCCCATTTGGCCTTTGACTTCCGATTTCAATCTTGATTTTATGTCCTCAGAATTCTATTTGTCCAACTACGTTGCTTTAGTGCGAAACAATAGTTCGCTTCGTCTCTATTACTTTCACTTCATGTCATACGTTTCTCCATTTGGTTTTCGATTTGTGTCTCCTTGGGGTTTATTACCCTCTGAGCAGTTATGGCTTTCCGTTGAGTACCACTGCCGCATCAAATCAGTATTCAGAACGGAATTGTTCCCCATCGATGGATGACTCCGCATTTCGACTATACCAATAATTCTGTTATTGTGTGGAACAATGATTTTAGAAACTTTGTGATCAACGACAATTAATGTATAACATCTGCACAATTGAGGCAATGAAAAAAAAAAAAAAATGCAAATTTCATCAATTCGAGAAACAAAAACTAAAACAGATTGTAATATAAGTTCATAGTGTTTATCAATATTTCATTATGTTTTCATATGCTCATAAAGGATTAGTTAAGATGCTCAGTTGGAACAATTGAAGGCTGCGGTTGAGCAAAAGAGTCCAGGATTGGCTAATCGCAAAGGCATAGTTTTCCATCACGATAACTCCCTTCCTCAGGTGTCTTTGCAGACCCGGCAGAAATTATGGGAGTTTGGCTGGGATGTGATCCCCCACACACCCTATTCACCAGATCTTGATCCAGCAGATTTTCACTTATTTCGGGCCCTTCAAAACTCTCTCAACGGGAAACACTTTAATCCGCTCGAGCACTGCAAAACGCACTTAGAGGAGTTCATTGCACAAAATTCTGAGATGTTCTGGGAGGATTTAAAAAATTACCTGAAAGATGGCAATATGTAATAAATCAAAATAAGTCATATATAATAGATTAAAATATTTACAAGTTTTTATTAAAATCACCAATAAAAAACGCTACCTTATTATTTTACAGCCTAATAGAACCATTTTTGTTTATCTTGAACATATTTATATATATATATATATATTATAGAAATTTCAAATGAATTATTTTTAAATTTAGCATTTGTTTATTTAATTTAACTGCAGTGAAAGGAAGCCATGTATGTCAGATATTCATTCACATATCAACAGATTTTTTTTTCTTTATCATCCACGTTGTATACCAAACAATTATGATCTAGGGTTGATTTTAGCAGAATAATGTCTGATATTTACTTACCGTGCCCCGCTACGATCTGGGATAGTTAAAAAGAGCTCGCTTCTGTTCAGGAAATATATTTTATTTTGCTTTATGAAGCTAAGTAAACAAGTGATCGGATAAAGATCTGAGAACTAAGTTGGGCAACAGTATTTCTGCAAAATGTGTTGCGTGTGACTAGTAAGAATAAAACTTAAATCCCCCAGACACGAATATACTGAACTGCCCCGGGGTCATTTAAGCCACATGTTTTTATAGCTAAAGCAAATGATAATATGACAAAAATAACATTTCATTGTTTATCCTGTGTTTTTAAATAAATAAGTGTAAAATACTTACTTTTGAGTGATGAAGCTCTTCTTTTAATTACATAAATCAACCTCTAGTAAAAGTAAATATAATATAATATTATATATATATATATTATATATTGTGGTATGTCATAGACACCATAACTGCATTTTGTTTCTTTCGTGTATGTTTGTCTGTTACCTTTTCACGCATAAACGGCTGAACCGAATTTTATGAAACTTGGTATGTATATTACTACTAACCCAACTAAGACTTTAGATTATATTTAAAATTCTCTGAGGTGAACAGGAGTGGGGGTTATAAGAGAAGCCTGAAATTAAAAATAGCGATATTTCGTTTCCTATTGGTTTTTCGCCAAGTATGAGCATAACAAAAGTTGTTTATTTTGTTATTTAGAGTAACTTTTGTTATATACACTTTTTTCGTATAACGTATTACAAACGAGATATACGCTAAAACCTATAGCGGAAGTGAGCAATTTTATTTGGCACAAAAAACTCAACCGAACTAAACCAAACTCGGTATGTGAATTAGCACTAACGCCTTCCTTATAATAAGCCATACTAACATTTCTGGAGACGGGCAAGAGTGGGAGTTATAAGGGAGGCCTGAAATTAAAAATAGTGCTATTTCGTTTCCTATTGGGGTTTCGGCAAATAAGCACATAACACATAAAGTTGTTTATTTTGTTATTTAGAGAAATTTGCTCAACAATTCTTTTCAATATGAGTATGAACTACCAGGTACCTCACCGGGAAATATAATTCAAATGTATGTTTATATTTTGTTCTTAATAATTTAAATCTATGCAAAATGCAAAGGAAACGGGAAATATGACAATATGGAGGACAGTGAAGTCTTACATAAAACAATAATTTTATTATTAACAAATCCACAGAAACAACAAGTATTAACCCTAAACACTGGGACGGGTAAAGGTCAAAATATTTTGCAAAGTAAAGCCTTGCCAAAAAAAAACTATCACCATCCAGCCTTAAATGAATCCCGGGCGAAGCCGGGTATCTGAGCTAGTATATATATATATATATATATATATATATATATATATATATATATATATATATATATATATATATATATATATATTTGAACATGCTGTTGACTCAATTATAATTTCTATTGTGTGAGCTCGGGTTCTTATTACATTTAATTAATGCAATTATTAATGGAACTTTATTTAATAATCTATTATATATCCTACTAATTTTAAATGATTTATTTTTCGTTCTTATTGGTTCATAATTTATTTTTGTTGTTGGTTAGTTTCTTTTTCTTAAAAAAAAGAACTTCAAAGGAATTTTCTTTTTAGCAATTGTTCTAGGTACTACGAATTAACTGAGCTGACCCAAGGTCATTTGTGACACCTTTTTTTATAGCTAAAGCATATGATTATATGGCAACATTAACATTTCACTGTTTAACTTGAGTTGTTAGGAAATAATAAACAAATAGTAAGTGTAAAGTACTCATTTTTAGTAATGAAACACTTTTTTTTAATTCTTAAAATACCTCCGTAATTCTGAGTCGGATCGTAAAAGCTCATAGAACCCGTGTTGCGGAACTATTAATGCTCTACAATTGTTCTTCGATGCATTTTTTCGTAACTCAAATATTAAATGAGTAGTTCGTATTTTCTTGTCTGTAGTCAGAATAGGCAGTAAGATGAGATCACTAGTGTGACTTACCAGCCCGTGGGAATTCTGCTTAGTTAATGCAGATTGGCGGACTTTTACTATTATTATTATGTGAGATATATGCAAATATGTTTGCTCTGACAACATCGTATATAATTTTACTTTCTAGACTACATGGCTTTTATTTGATCAATACCATACTCGACTGCGTCACAATTTTATGCATACTAAAACTATTCGGTAATGGGTGTAATAGGTCGACGAAGAAAGAGAGTTTAAAGGGTGGTGTATCGACAAATATTTATAAAAAATCTTATTGTAAATTGTATTTAATACAGCTATTGTTACGTATATGTTTCGTCTAACTTGAAGGTTAATCGAGATATTTGTATTTTTATATTTCCAGTCATCAGTAAACTACCACTTCTATACATCAACCTGTTGGAACAATGTTAAAGACTCCTCAGGCTCACTGTAACGTCTGGTGGCAAACATTATAAATTATGTGCTGAGTTGAGTTTGTTCGTTTATATAAGACACAAAAAAAAAACCGCCATAGTTCCAAGCTACTCTCCCCTACCCAAAGCTGTCTTTTGGCTTTTAGCAGATTTCCATTAAAGGAAATCAGCTATTAAGGTCGTACTCATAACGCGAATTTATCAAAACATTTCTTCAAATGTCCATCGTCCTACTCAGGAGATGTCGCAATGTTTGCTCGATCGTTACCAAACTCGATATTTAAAAGTTTTTTGTAGAACTAAAGATCCATTTTCTTAATGGCTAAAATCGGACAAGTGGGGGAGGGGACAGGAGAGGATTTTTGAAAATTCAAAATATCTCCGTTTCTATACGTCAGATCAAAAAATTGTATAAAATCAATCTTATTGTAAATTAAATTTACTATAAATATTGCTGTATACATTTATTCTATATCTTGAATATTAACCGACATATTTGCATTTTTCATTTTTCAGCCTTCAGTGAACCCCCACTTCTACTGATTTTACATAAACAATAGTCTGTTATATATAAACCACATTATTCGAAGCTTAAATACCGTAAATTGTTTTCAAGAAACCTTTATCATACGAGATAAATGCAAATATGTTATCGTGACTTCCCCCCCCCTTCTTAAGTTCTTGGACTACTAAAATATGATTGATTGAGATAAAAATTATTCTGATGCATTACATATTACAGTACTAGATGTAGTAAATAGTTTTTAATAAAATCAATATGTTATATTCTGATATATTTCAGTAATTGTTTTTCTTTCCAGTGGAAAGTTGGCACAGTGGTTTGTTTACGTTCGGAATCTTACGAATTCTTATTATCGTTTGTATATATTCACGGTGGCGTTGTGTTAGCAGCATGTAGGTTTATCGATTATTAAACTTCACGAGGGAAATCTGCTCAGTTTACGAAGCCCCTGCGTGACGGACTTTATTTTCTGTATCCAGTTCTTTGAGAACACACAAATTTCTAGGCATGTACTAAAGGGGACCGCAACTGTAACTGCATGGTTATTTAGTCCTGGGTAAAAGTGAACATGACAGGAAAATTTCTGCAAGCGACTACTTTTGTGATATAGGTGTCTAGTGAACACAGTCATCGTTGTTATAAGCTGTCATAGAGCCCACTTTAGTTGGCTGAGTAAATTATGGAGATCACGAAAGAAGTGAAGGTCCTTCTAAGCTTTTAACAGGTACTTTATTTTGTAGGTCTATTGTACGGTCAGAATGAAATGTGGATAGCAAGTGATTCGCAAAAGGTAATGTATACTTTCCGAGATTACTGTAGAAACAACAACGTATTCTTGAATAATTGAATTTCTCGGGAAAGTTGTGGGCCTCTAGTCGGCCACTCTTGAAGGGGGCAAAAATGATAGCTTTTCCTTCAATTATACGTTATTCAGAGTTTAATGGCAAGGGTCACCAAATAAAAACCAACTTTCCCGCAAACGTTATTCACATTGCTCTACATGTGTGTGGCTTAAGTATTGTTGCGATCTGGCTGCGGCAATAGGCAGTGGAAGCTGTAAAAGATGATAATTCCCACAACCAAATCACTAACAAGAATTTAGGAAGGGATTACGAACAATAGACTTTACTCAAAATTTAAATATATATAAATTTATTTATTATTAAAATTCACCAATAAATATATATATATATATATATATATATATATATATATATATATATATATATATATATATATATACACACATATATATTTGTCTGTTAACGCTCTAGCGGTCGCAATTTTTGTTTGATCGTTACCAAACTCCATATTTAAACGTTTTATGCAAAGAGACAGATCAAGTTCGTTAATGGCTGAAATCGAACCAGTGGGAGGGGGGTTTCGAAAAAACGAAATATCTCTTTTACCGTAAGTCGGATCAAAAAAATGTATAGAACCAATCTTATTGCACATTAAATTTAGTATAAATATTATTCTAAACATTTATTCTCTATCTTGAATATTAACCGGGATATTTGCATTTTTATTAATTGTATCTGTAGAAGTGATCGGCTAACTTCGGGTCTAGTCGTGAGTTTCCGTCAAAAGCTAGTTCGGCCGTTTCCCGTAACTGTTCGACTCTCGTGAGATTTCTCTATTGTAAAACTTTACTTGGGAAATCTGCTAAGTTTACGCAGCCCCAACGTGACGGACTTTTATATAAGTTCTCTATCAGACTCTGCCGTGAGAGATAGTGCAGGCGAGAAGTAGTCTGATGCAGGCTGAAGGATTAGCGATGCGCCACCGACAAGGGTCTCCCGTCCAGAGAATGCCAGCTATGACTGTTCTTAATCCCTTCCGACGTAGCCCTTTGATAGCCTGAGGCGATGTCGCACTTAGCCCCCGTCGATCAAAATATGCTCAAAAAGTGTATTTAATGTAAAATTATTATCACAATACACCCGGAATATTAATTAGTGTATCGACTTTAAGAGCTGTGAATGTTATTATAAAAATTCATCGGCGTTATCTACTAAAATACTACAGCACGTGGTGACTTAACTCCAAATTGGATAAAACTCTTATTTAAAGGTAAAAACTAGACATTTAAGTATTCATAAATAATAATCTCAATTTGCTTTGTGCTGGGCATTATTCAGAAAATAAAATATATGGTCATTTGACATGAGTTCAGATTCATTACAGTACCACTTCTTCAGGGGTCATTAATTTTCAAAAAATAATAACAATAAATTAAAAAAACTCAAAAATAATTCATTTCTACATAGCACATTAATAAGTGAATACTAAACATTAATGTTATTATTTCAGAAAAGGAATGGCCCTAAAGAGGATGTAGTTAAGCCACGAAACATGTAGGGCATTGTGAATAAAGTTTGAATGAAAAGAAAGTGGTTTTTTTTGGATACCCTTGCCATTAAACTATGAAGAACATAAGAATATTCGGTCCAGAATAAGAATAATTCAATATATACGCGTAACAAACAATACTGTTTGTGAAACAGAAACAGTCTGTGTTTTATAGAAATAGTATAAACACATAATCATAAAACAAGATACAAGAATTTCCTTCAAAACACTGTTCACAAACATAAATATTTCGGGATTATCATTTGTAGAAGTAAAATCTTTAAATGCATGTTATATATTTAAGAGTTGTTTAAGATTGTTAACGAAATTAATGTATTATGAATAATAATTAAATTTATTAGTTTTATAGTGTGTATTCATGGAATTTGGACTAATTTTGTTACAAAGGTATTGCACAATTATAAATACTATGTAATAGTGTGTAAGGACGTTGATTGACTTAATGTTGACGAGTTGTTTATAGGAGAAAAAAGAATGGTTTGACAACTAATGTGTAAATGTTTAATGGAAAGAAATTCATTTGATTTCATGTCGGAGAAGAGAGTACCAGAGCCGATGGTTTAGTATTTTCTAAGTTGTTTGTCTGAAGATATAGTGTTCAGTATTATAGAGTCATAACTTCATACAGCAGTGATCTATTCATGGTTAGTGCTTATTAGAAGGCTGTACAATTTTTTATATGCCCGAATCGGTTTCTTCAAATAGTACTGTGAAATATTGGTATTTAGGGCTGTGAAAATTGAGAAATAGTGTATTCCACAAACGTTTGTGCCATTAAATTAGATGGTTTCCCATAAATAGTGACCACTTTTAAGAAAAGATTTGATGGCCTGAGATTCTATTATTTATTTTATATTCTAGAAGAAAATACTAGAGTGATTTGTTTCCTCATTAGTGCACTTTTACGCCAAACAAAAGGAGTTTGCTTTCAACTTGATGAGTAATATCTTATATCACTGGGAAATTCTTAAAATCAATTTCCGTTCCCGCACTTTTTACTGTCATTTTATCTCTTAAGACAGCCCTCCTCATGGCGCTTGAAAAGTTATATTTTGTTTTACATCCATTTTTATGCGACCTCCCGAAGTAAATGAAAAGGACTATCATCATTGGCCCACCGTTTTCTAACGCCCACGTCAATGTGTTCATTTTTATATTCATACTGTTGCACATAACTCGAGCCGAATGATTGAACAGTTGAGTCTGAACGACCGGTTGAATATATATGGTAAATCATTATAACGCTCTTTTTGGACAATTTTAGATAGTACATGATTACTAATTGAAGATTGACTTAACGTTTCGGAAATCTAATAAATTTTACTAATTTTCTATCCATTCGATTTTTCATACACAGACCAATCGTCTCCAGGAATATTAAAGTGTCGCAAAACGAAAACGTTTCACCTATTTACTCACACAAACACAGTCTGATATATATATATATATATATATATATATATATATATATATATAAAAAAAACTGTTCGAAAACCCAATGAAATAAACCGATTAAGTAATTTAGCACGTTGAGTATTATTTTTGCTCCCAGGTTCGGGGCCAAGTGATAGTGTATTTTTCAATAACTGTCGTGATGCAAGCTTCTAACATACATTTTTCACCTTAGTAGTAACTGACGGTGCTATTTTCTTATTTTCTGATATTTGTTATTTATTTATTTACCTCCACTTTATGCTACTTTGGCTAACTGGGACGGGTTATAACCACTCTTTTCTAGCCAGGGTTATTTGCGATATTTTCGCAATGAGTTCGATCGAAAAATAATATTACCAACCATAGTAACAACAATTTTAATTTACTTAACATTGGTTTTGTGCAGCATTTGTCTACTGTTTTAGGCGATTTAGCATAAGGGAAATCAGCCATTGAGGTTGCACTCGCAATCACGCGATTTTTAAATATTTTCTGCAAATGTACGTTCAGATAATGAAAATGGGACACACATGTATATATATATATATATATATATAGAAAAACACACACACACATCTTCCTTGATCGAGCAGGAAAACTGACTATTTGCTGTTGAAATAACCTATTACAACATATCTTTACTAATTCACTTACGTTTCTAATTATGTTGTTTTGGTAAAATAAAAAGCCTTTTGATTAAAAATAGTTTATATAAATAAAAGTTAGAAATTCTGAGTACTATATTATGAATAGATTTATAAATCGTTGAGAGCCTTTTATCATAATATCTTAAAAGCTTCTTAAGTGATCTAAAACACTCCGCGGGCGCGTAAAAAGAAACGAGGAGTATTAATTTAACAATGTAACTGTTTTGCATATGATTTTGTATATATATATATATATATATATATATATATATATATATATATATATATAATTATTCAGAGTGTTTCCTGTGTTTCAACTGTCCAATAATATCACTTTAATTTGCTGGCTGGGTCTGCAAATAAAACCCTTCTTCACCTACAAAATGCCTTTATTACATTTGGCAATTTCTTGGTTCAATATGCTATCTCTTGAGGGGCTTGGATCTCACTTCAGGAGAAGTGCTCGTCATTTAATAATTATGTAAGAGACTTCCGCCCCCACCCCATCTGTAGCCGATCGCAAACTAAAATGTTTCAGAGATTTAAGCCCCTGAAGAGGCCACATAAGTTTCTATATCACTATTCTATATTCTATATAAGGCCCACAATTTCCAACGAAACAATGACAGATAGGACATTATTTAACAAGATTTAAAATTCAAGACAGTGGCAAATGTACTGTCAAAATGCCATGATAATCAAAATAAATGAAATTTCATAATGAACATAATTTCAAAAGGAGGTAATTGGCCAGAACCACCTCATATATTATTTAATAAATAAAATAAAGAGCTCATGAACTTTATCAAAAAAATTGTTATGGAGGTAGCAAAAAAACAATAGAATATAAAGTTGATTATGAGGTAAGAGAATTATAATTTGATATATTTGCCTTACATCGGTTGAGTTTAATTTTATTTTTCAATTTTTTTTCCATTTTCATTAATTAATGCCATTTGTAATCATCTTACTTATTTCATAATTTTATTTTTTATTATATTTATTTTTATTATTATTTCACTTTATTTATTTATTTTTATTTTATTTGACTATATGGTAATACTCCATTAAATAGTATATATTTTAAAAATGTATTTAAACATAATCATACATCTAATATGTCATGTGGCAATGGAACATATACTCAAATAAATAATTTATCATAGGGTTACTAGAGGAGAAAAAAGAAAAGAAAAAAAAGGTTCACACATTCAAAAAGGTGAAACCAGAAAATAGTTAAGAGTTTGTGTGTGTGTGTGTGTGTGTGTGTGTGTGTGTGTGTGTGTGTGTATGTAAAATAAACAATCAAGTAACAAATCAACACAATGGGCGTTTGCCTAGAATAGTTTAATCACAGAAGATGTAATGATGGTATTCCTTTATTCCGACCTTTAGTTTCCTAGGCGTATAAAAGGAGAACTGGTGTCATTAAGTCTTTCCTGGGTTAAAGCGGTAATATTTCTGTTCGAGTTTCTTTCTCATATGTTAAATTGTAATATAATAGAAAAAAGTCGGAATACACAACAAATAAAATATTTTATTTCATATTATTAACAATTGTTATTATTATGATATTTTATGAGTGGTAATTATATGTTATTAATTAAATTAATTTTCCTCTTTTTCAGGTAAGTAGACTGAATCTCTTGACTGTTTCTTTGAGACCTGGTAAGTTGTAACTTTGAAGAATATTTTGTTTTTATTAAGCATCATAGCAATGGATCAACGGTAAACTATACGAATGTATGTAGTTCAAATAAAATCTTGTTCAAAATAGCATGAGGAACGTTTTCAACCATTTGGCTCATCCTATTAGCCTATGAAAGGAAGTGAGCTGTTGCGGCTTTACTCGTGATAAGATTTTCTTCAAACGTCCATCGATCCTAAATAGGAAATGACGAAAATGAGCTCCCTAAATGTATGTTACCGCTTTAGTGGTCTAAAATCCTATTTGATCGTTCCCATGCTTGATATTTTAGCATTTTCTTGTTAACCTAAAGATTAACAGCTGGTATCAAACAAGGAAAGAGAGGCTTTAGAGGTACGGGAATAAACGAAGGTTGGAAATATCTCCTTTAGTATGAGTCGGATCAAATAATGTTTTATTGTATCTACATTAGAAATATCTAGTTTTCTTAACTACCAACTACTACTTAAAAGAAATAGTTCATATTTTCAACTACTAGTTGGTAGTTAACTGAAAGTGTAGTTAACTTAAAAGTTAGTTAAATAAAAAGTAGTTAACTACTTTCTTAGTTAACTAAGAAGGTAGTTAACGTCTTTCCTAGTTAACTAAAAAGGCAGTTAACTACTTTCTTGGTTAACTAAAAAGGTAGTTAACTACTTTCTTGGTTAACTAAAAAGGTAGTTAACTACTTTCTTGGTTAACTAAAAAGGTAGTTATCTACTTTCTTGGTTAACTAAAAAGGTATTTAACTACATTCTTCGTTAACTAAAAAGATAGTTAACTACTTTCTTGGTTAACTAAAAACGTAGTTTACTACTTTCTTAGTTAACTAAAAAGGTAGTTAATAACTTTCTTGGTTAACTAAAAAAGTACTTAACTAAAAAAGTAGTTAACTACTTTCTTGGTTAACTAAAAAGGTAGTTAACTACTTTCTTGGTTAACTAAAAAGGTAGTTAACTACTTTCTTGGTTAACTAAAAAGGTAGTTAACTACTTTCTTGGTTAACTAAAAAGGTAGTTAACTACTTTCTTGGTTAACTAAAAAGGTAGTTAACTACTTTCTTGGTTAACTAAAAAGGTAGTTAACTACTTTCTTGGTTAACTAAAAAGGTAGTTAACTACTTTCTTTGTTAACAAAAAGGTAGTTAACTAATTTCTTGGTTAACAAAAAGGTAGTTAAGTACTTTCTTTATTAACTATTTACAAATTCAGTAAAATAAAAGTATCTGGAATTTTAAACATAAAAATGTGTTTATATAAATCTACCTCCCCCTTTCCAAATGATTGCAATAGGCCAATAGGGCTGATTCTATAATATCACGAAATACTTTTACAATCATCAGTATTTAAAAATAAAATAATTACAATTTCTTTAACTACATTTGTAGTTAGTAGTTAAAAAAGGCTTAACTACTTTTTAGCAGATTTCCCTTATGGTACATCAGCTATTGAGGTTGTACTCATGACGCGACTTTCAAAAAAGGTGATCAAATGCCCATCGATCCTACTTATTTTCACGTGCAGTTGGTAGTAGGAAAAATTTAAGTACTACCTACTAATTACAAAAATGTAGTTGCCCGTTGGTAACTATTAACCACAAGTATAAATTTAATGTAGTTGTAGTTATAGTCAAGCCAAAGTAGTTTTTGTTAGCAGTTGGTAGTTATAGTCACATTATGCCCAACTCTGCTGTGAGACAGACTTTTAGCAATTTCCCCAAAGGGAAATTAGCTAATGAGGTTGTACTCCTGACGCGATTTTTTAAAACTTCCTCAAATGTCCATCAATCCTATCTAGTAGAGGACGAAAATATGAATTTTAATCATTTTTATTTAGCTCTCCAACAGTCTTTGATTTTCTAACGGTCTTAGAGTGAGAGGGAAAGTAAAACATTGGCTGGAATGCAAATAAGCTATGTATCTATCCGCCATCTCATCATTGGAACGGCTTATATGTGCGAAGTGTATTTACATAAGCCGTCTGTGGCTCAGAACAGGTTTTACTGAGTGTCTTTTCAAGAGCCGAGACTGTCTTTATAGCGAGCCTAAAATTCTTCTTAGCGCAGAGTAAATTTCTCATTACTTGCAGCTATAAAACATCGTTTAATAGAATGCATGAAGCAGCGAGCTAAAGTATTATGGCTGGTTGGAATACACAATTCTTACTTCAATCATGTTTAAATTTCACGTGTAATAGATACGGAAAGTAATAAATAATATGGATGTAGAAAGCTCGTGCATGGACTAAGAAGATTTCCTAATTGCTGGATTGGCAAGCACATCTCTATTCAAAATTTTTGCCGTAATGAAGACCACATGTGAAATTGAATTGAAATGTAAGCTGTACCTCTGATTTTAGCAGATTCGATATTTAATAGTTTTATGCAAACAGAAAGATAACGTTCGTTAATGTCTGAAATCTGACCAGTGGGATCGGGATTAAGAAGGGGGAATTTCGAAAACTCTTAATATCTCCATTATTAAGCGTCAGATCGAAAAATTGTATAAAAACAATCTTATTTTAAACTAGCTAAGGTACCCGGCGATGCCCGGGAAATCATTTGAGGCTGAATGATAATAGTACTTTTTTTTTTTTTTTGAGCAAGGCTTCAATGTTTACTACACTTCCCGTCTGGGCGCATTGTTTTCCAGTGAGGGTCAGACAGGCGACGTATAGATGAGGAATATTAATTTTGAAGAATAAATAAAAATGTGTTCCTAATCTATCCCTCTCCACTTTTCCAACTCACCTTTTTGAATACTTCAAACCATAATCGTGGATAGCATTTATTACAATTAAATATCCTCTATAATGAAACTTATTTCCTGTCAAAAACCAATCCGAGCACATATAGTTTAAACATAGTTTTGTACATTAGATTATATTCATAATAGTAGGGCTCAGTGGAAATCATTTCCAGTAATGCCAGCATTTCACAGGAAATAAATTAACTCAATTAACTGTTTAGGCTCCGACCTCCTTCCTTATTATTTTATTATTCATTTGAGGCTGAATGGTGATGGTATATTTTTGGCAAGCCTTTACTTTGCACAATATTTTGACATTTACCCGTTCCAGTGTTTAGGGTTAATACCCGTTGTTGGCATTTGTTAATAATAAAATTATTTTTTTATGTAAGACTTCACTGTCCTGCATTTGTCATATTTCCCGTCTCCTGTGCATTATGCATAGATTTGAATTAATAAGGAGAAAATATTGACATACATTTGAATTAATTTTTTCAGGAGAGGTACCTGGTAGTTCATATTGAAATGAAGTGTTGAGCAAACTTCTCTAAATAACAAAATGAACAACTTTTGTTATGTGCATATTTGCCAAAACCCCAATAGGAAATCATTATTATTAATTTCAGGCCTCCCTTATAACCCCCACTCCTGCCCGTCCCAAGAAATGTTAGTATAGCTTATTATAATGAAGGCGTTAGTACTAATTCAGATACCGAGTTTGGTTTAATTCGGTTGAGTCTTTTGTGCCAAATAAAATTGTGGACTCCCGCTATAGTTTTTAGCGTATAACTCATTTACACTTCCGTATACGGCAAAAGTGCATATAACAAAAGTTTCTCTAAATAGCAAAATAAACAACTTTGGTTAAGTGCATATTTGCCGAAAATGCAATAGGAAACGAAATATCACTATTATCAATTTCAGGCCTCCCTTATAACCCCCACTCCTGCACGTCCCTAGAAATGTTAGTATGGCTTATTATAAGGAAGGCGTTAGTGCTAATTCACATACCGAGTTAGGTTTAGTTCGGTTGAGTCTTTTGTCCCAAATAAAATTGTGGACTCCCGCTATAGCTTTTAGCGTATAACTCATTTATACTTCCGTATACGGCAAAAGTGCATATAACAAAAGTTACTCTAAATTACAAAATAAACAACTTTTGTTATGGGCATATTTGCTGAAAAAGCAATAGGAAACGAAATATCGCTATTTTTAATTTCAGGTCTCCCTTATAACCCCCACTCCTGTTCGTCTTAGAGAATATTAATATAGCCTAAAGTCTAAGTTGGGCTAGTAGTAATATACATACCAAGTTTCATAAAAACTTGGTTCAGCCGTTTATGCGTGAAAAGGTAACAAACAAACAAACAAACATACACGAAAGAAACAAAATGCAGTTATGATATCTATGACATGTGAAACGAAAAGTTATCGTGAAATTTTGCGAAAAAAATCAATGTACAGACAGAGGTTACAATTTTATATATATATATAGATATAATGTTGTTATTTACGTATTTTCTCTATCTTGATTATTAATAGAGGATATTTGCATTTTATAATTTTCAGGCTTTAGTAAACTCCCCCTCCTACTCATGTCATATATACAATAAGCAGTTATATTATAAAACACATTATTCGAAGTATAGACATCAAATATTGTTCTCATTGAACGTTATTTTTTGAAATAAATGCAAATTCGTGGCACGTGTGGGAAATCGGTTTATTTTATTTATTCTGCGTGACGGACATTTTTAATATTCTAAAACTGTTGTTCTCGAAAATTAACGTAGTTATTTGTATTTTCCAATTTTCAGGCAAACCCCTACTCCACTTGAGAAACCTTGTGTCGCTAAGTAACTCTCGGCCAGCTTAAATTTCTAGTCCTATTTACATAGGCTCCTTATTACGGGAGAAGTTGAGAGTGGAACTTGAGATTATATCATCAGTGCGTCATTCTAGCACGTGCGAAATCTGTATAATTAAGGGCTTTTTTTTTTGCCTATGTCAGATAAAAAGGAGTGGAAGTTTACTTGCTGAAAATTATAAAAGAATCGTATTGCTCCTTCACTTTTTGAGGAATTGAAAATGTTTAGATTTACAATTCTTTTCTCATCGTGTTGTGATCAACATGGTCGGTTATGTTAAAGTTTTCGGTAAGACTAATAATACATGAAATATTTGAGATTTTAAGTTTTAAAAATTCAAAACTTATTACCAATTCAAAATTAACCAAGGTTCTTTAACTCACTCGTAATATTTCAATTTCCATAAATTTTCTCTCTAATAAAATGATGAATCGTCATTGGTTAAAATAATGAAATGTATTATACATTTTTCTTGTTCGGAACATATAAGTATTCTTTTCGAGATACACTGAAATTCAATCTTTAATACGTTAATGACTGGAATTTCGTAATGCTCTTTTGTTGTGAATTTAGTCAATGTTTCTTCTTATCAGATACTAATTATCCTATAAAAAATATACGGATTCCGTCTATTTTAAAAAAAAAAATTAATGGGGTAATTATAGCTTTCCGGTCAATTGATTACGAGCATCCCATTCGGAAATTTTTCCAATCTTTCATAATTGCCAAGTCTCTGTGTTGGCGCACGTGTATCCGCTTAAGCATTGCAACATTTCAAGGCGTTTTAGCTTTAATTATTTTATTGGCACAAACCATCCTATGCATGGTTAGCGACGTTCTTGTTCGATAAATAGTGGGATCGAAACAGTCCTACTGCGAAAAATAAGCAGATATCCTTCGTCCTGGAATGACTAGCTGGTGAGCACACGCCACCATTGAAATGTAAGTTTGAGATGGGATGTTTAGTAACTCAACTACTAAAAGAGATAATCGGTAGAATAGACGTAAAACTCGGTAATATTCAAGGGAAAACATGCATATAACTGTAGTTGTAGAAAATTAAAATGAACAAGACTGATTAATATAACGTTTTCAGACTCATAATAACGGAGTTATATTCGATTCTATCATCCTTTGAAACCCTCCTCTTCTAGGCCCGATGTGATCCATTAACGAGTATTACCTTTAAATTTGCATGAAACGGATACATATCGAGCATGGTACTGATCAAATAAAACGTTACAAATATAGAACATGAAATCGTCATTGAGGGTGCCCCACATAACATATTTGCACGTATCTCGCCTAGTAAAGGTCTATTGGAACCTATATTAAGGATTAAAAGTCTGTCACACAGGGGCTGCGTAAACTAAGCAGATTTCCCACGTGATGTTTTACAATAGAGAAATCTGCCTAATAATAAAAGTTGCAGTAAGGAGTCTTTAAACCAATTCACGAGGGACGAACGTTTACGGAAACGGCCGAACTAGCTTTCGGCGGAAAGTCCCGAACATAGCCGACTTTTGCCGACCACACACAGAATACAAATGCAAATATCCTCGGTTAATATACAAGATAGATAATAAATTTATAGAACAATATTTATAGTACATTTAATTTCCAATAAGATTGATTCTATAAAATTTTTCGGTCCGACGCATAATAACGGAGATATTTCGAATTTCCAAACATTCCCCCCCTCTAAACCCGCCCGTTCACTGTCCCGATTTCAGCCATTAACGAACTTGAACTTACTTTTTACATAAAACGATTAAATATCGAGTTTGGTACCGATCAAACAAAAATTGCGACCGCTAGGGCGTTAACAGATATATATATATATATATATATATATATATATATATATATATATATATATATATATATATATATATTTGAACCGACCTCATTTTCGTCATCTCCTAGGTAGGATCGATGGACATCTGAGGAAATGTTTCAAAACTCGCGTCATGAGTACGACCTGAATAGCTGATTTCCCTTAAGGGAAATCTGCTAAAACCTGGAATGAGTGGTTTCATAAAGTATTGGCTTATTACAAACTTGAAATAGGGATTTGCTGAAGGCAGGAGTAAAAAAAAAAAAAAAAATACAAATAACTTGCTTAGTATTCGAGATCAAGATAAAGATCATGACTTGTTTTTCAACTTTTTAGCAGATTTCCCTTAAGGGAAATCAGCTATTGAGGTCGTACTCATGACGCGATTTTCGAAAATTTTCTTCAAATGTCCATCGATCCTACCCAGGAGATGACGAAAATGAGGTCCGTTGAAAATTATATATATATTTGTCTGTTAACTCTCTAGCGGTCGCAATTTTTGCTTGATCGTTACGAAACTCGATATTTAACCGTTTTATGTAAAAAGACTGATCAAGTTCGTTAATGGCTGAAATCGGACCAGAGGGTTTAGAGGGGGGGATTTTCGAAAATTCAAAATATCTCCGTTATTATGCATCGAATCGAAAAATTGTATAGAACCAATCTTATTGCAAATTACATTTACTATAAATATTGTCATATACATTTATTCTCTATCTTGAATATTAACCGAGATATTTGCATTTTTATGAAGTCTGTGGTCGGGTATAGTTCGGATTACGTCGGCCATCTTCGTCATTTCTCTGCTCAGGCGGAAGCTTCTTCTAACCTGTCGTTTTTAACCTTACCTTACCTTCGTTACTTTGTGAGATTTATGCAAATACGTTCTGTTTATCCGCCCCCCCCCCCTTCTTTAGTTATTGGACTACTAACATTTGAGTTATTAAAATATAAATTATTCTTACAATTCAGAAGCCGTTTCAGTTGGGAATTTATTTTAATTAACTGAAAAATTTCTCATTATCTAATCACGGTGGTATTGTGTTACCAGTGTGCAGATTTCTCTATTTTAAAACTTCACGGGGGAAATCTGCTTAGTTTACGCAGCCCCTGCGTGACGGACTTTTTTAACCCAACTCATAATAAGAGAGATATTTTAAATTGTTGATGTTCCCACTCAAAACCACCATCACCTCCCCATGCCTTAACACGCATTGCTACCGGCACCCCAAAGAATGTGTATATATTTGTTCAGAGCTACTTTATCGATATTTTTTGTGCCAAAACGCTAGGGAACATTAAGCACTGCACAAAAATCCTAAACCAGCTTAAACATTAGTTTTCAAAAATATATAGGATTTGTTTTTAGTACATTTCCCATAAGAAACATTTGTTAATGAAGTCGTAATCAGGGCATAATTTCTAAATATCTCCGTTGTTATACGCTGGATTTAAAAATAATTATAGGATCGAAAAATATTATAAAATCGACCATGTTGATATTAGCAAATTTCCCTTGGGGGAAATCAACTATTGAAGTTGTACTCATGATGCGATTTTCGAAACATTTCTTCAAATATCCATCGATCCTAACAAGTAGATGACGAAAATAAGATCCGCTCAAAATTGTATATATATATATATATATATATATATATATATATATATATATATATATTGTCTGTTACCGCTCTAATGGTCGCAATTGTGGTTCAATTGTTACCAAACTCGGTATTTAATCGTTTTATGAAAAAAGGAAGACAAAATTCTTTAATGTCTGAAATCTGACCAGTGGGAGGAGGTTTTAAGTATGGCGTAATTTCTGAATATCTCCATTTTTATAAGCTAGATTTAAAAACTGTATGAACTCAATCTTATTTGAAAATTTAATTTCTTATAAAGGTCGTCTTTTCACTACCTCGAATATTAACCAAGATATTTGATTTTTTTTAGTTGTCAGCCCTCCGTAAACCTCCCTCCTATTCACGTTATATTAACATTAAGCTAGTATACCATGAACCACTCTATTTGAAGCATAATCACCAAATATTGCTTTAATTGAACATTTACTGCGTGAGGTATGTGCTATTATTATTTTCGGTGTGACGTGACCATTTGAGATTTTCGTTCTAAACTACATGATTTTTTATTGACCGACACCACACTCGATATTTAACCGTTTCATGGAAAACTAAAGTATATATTAGGTAATGTCTGAAATAGGCCTTTTCGCTGAGTAGGGGGAGGGGGTTAAGAGGGTTGGATATTTGAAAATAATAAACCGCAGCATCTCGGTTACTAGTCAGATAAAAATTGTATATAGCCAATGTTGTTAGAATTTCATTTCCTACTATTGTTTTAAACATACATGTGTCCTCTGACTTAAATGTAACGGATTTATTTGTATTTTTGAAGTATATTTGAGTTACTTCATCTGATTTTCACATCTAAAATCCATTTTAATTTCCAACAACTCGAAACATCTGCGTTATTATAAGTCAGGTCGAAAAATCGTACATAGCATATGATATTACAAATTAAAGTACCTAAAAATGTTGTTATATACACATTTTCTCTTTCATGAAAATAGAGATATAAGTATTTCTTAGTTTTTAGTCTGAAGTAAACCCCCACTCCTAGTTGTGTCTACTGTTGTAGATCAGTCTACTGTTGTAGGTCAGTGTTTGGAGAAATCAGATGTGTTGTAGGTTGATAGATGCAAGAGTACATGATGTTAATATAAAGTTTGTAGTTAAAATTAGAAAGTGTATTCTATTACAATTAAGTTATTTGTAATAACATTAACAATAAGCTGTTATGTCATGAACCACTTTATTCTAAGCTTATATAACAAATATTGTTTTCAAGAGAACTTTATTATGTGAAATAAATGGAAATTTGTTGTGTTTTGACGTCATCAATTAAGATTTTAAATTCTAAATCGGAAATGCTTATTTGATATGTACCATACTCGATAATTAATCTTATCTGTCAACACTAAAGCTCGTATTTGTTAATGACTGAAGTTAGATCTGCAGTAGTGTGGGTTTAGAGAGGGGATTTGAAAATTCAAAATGCATCCGTTATTATGAGCCTGATCAAGAAATATTATAGAGCGAATATTGTTAAACTATTGATGGCCTACAATTGTTGTTCTATGCATTTTTTCGCAACTCAAATACTAATCGAGTTATTAGTGCTTCCTTGTTTTCATTTCTCAGAACCACCCCTCCCCCCCCCACCACTTCTATTCATCGGTTTTTTTTTGCATAGAAACAGAGAATTTGTGCTGAGATGTAGTTAAAAAAAGTCCGTCACGCAGGGGCTGCGTAAACTAAGCAGATTTCCCTTGTGATGCTTAAGAATAGATAAATCTACATACTGCTAACACACCGTCAACATCAAGTAAATTATTTTCATTTCAATCAATCAAATTTTAGTCGTCCAAGAACTTAAGAAGAGGGGCGGGGGTCACGATAACATATTTGCATTTATCTCGTATAATAAAGGTCTCTTGAAAACAATTTATGGTATTTAAGCTTCGAATAATGTGGTTTATTACATAACAGAGTATTGTTTATGTCACATGAGTAGAAGTGGGGGTTTACTAAAGGCTGAAAACTGAAAAATGCAAATATCTCGGTTAATATTCAAGATAGAGAATAAATGTATATAACAGTATTTATAGTACATTTAATTTGCAATAAGATTGGTTCTATTTAACTTTTTGATCCGACGTAGTAGTATTTTCGAAAATCTCCCCCTTTAAACCCCCCCTTCCCAATGGTTCAATTTCAGCCATTAACGAACTTGATCTGTCTTTTTCCATGAAACGTTTAAATATCGAGTTTGGTAATGATCAGACAAAAATTGCGACCGCTAGAGCGGCAACAGACAAATATATATATATATATATATATATATATATATATATATATATATATATATATATATTATTTTGAACGGACCTCATTTTCGTCATCTCCTGGGTAGGATCGTTGGACATTTGAAGAAATGTTTCGAAAATCTCGTCATGAGTAAGACCTCAATAGCTGATTTCCCTTAAGGATCTGCTAATATGCTATACCAGCAAGTGGAAACCCGTGTTTAGTTTACGCACTCTTACTTGGCGGACTTTCCTATCAACGTGTGGTGTAATGAAGGTTTAAGTTGCACTACTAAAAATACAACAAAAAGAGTGGGCATTTGAAATGTTGATCATTATTTAAATCTATAATTGAAGTGCTGGGTAAATGTGTATAGAGTCATCCTAGAGTTCCTCAGCCGGATAATTGGTTTTTCCACCCGGCTCACAATGCATCTGCTCATCCTAAACTCCATCCACTGGAGTGTTTATTTCAAGTTGTAAATACCCTAATTGGTAGTTACAACGTACTTTTGGCTATAAATCGATTGTAAATAGTCTAGTAGTATATTATGGGTTAGTTGACACTTTGTCATGTCCAGTAAAGTAGTTTGTAATGTAAAGTATCAAGTATTCAAATAGAATTTTTAAATATGATTATTAGTAATTACCGAGTTTTCTTAATATGTTGCATATAGTCTTGCTGAATACTATGTTAGCCTTAAGGCCTGGAATCAAATGAATGAACGAATTTAATTTATAACTTGTACTTAAATCATCAGTTATTTATAATTTACTCATAAATTGTTTTGTGAAAATATGACTTATTTCATTTCACTTGTCAATTTGATCGAGAAAGGTCAAATAAAATGAAAATCTCAAATGATTATTGAACTACTGGCCGACACTAGCCAATTTATAGATGATGTTTTTATGTATTTAAGAAATAATGGATTATCTGATGAAATATAAAAGCTATTATCCACAATTATGAAAGTTATACATAGCAAGCACTGTGGAATATTAGTTTTGCCTCCTTTCAGTTTAACTATTTATAGTTTTTCTTTTATTTTTATTTATCTTTTTTTTTCATTGTTGTTTTATTTTTATCTTATATTTTTTCCTCATAAATAAATATACCAACAATTTATATTTAGTTTTGTCCATTCTATTTAAGTACATTTGTAAAAGTTAGCTGTGTACAAATTTTAATATTTATTTAATCTTGTAAAATTATATTCTAACATGTTAAAATATGAACCGCCATTGTAGCAGCATGGTCCTATTTATTTTGTACTTTTGTAACATTTAGCTTTGTAAAAATGTTAATATTTATTTGATTTTGTAAAATTATATTCAAACATGTTAATAGATGAATCGCCATTGAAGCGGCATCTCAAATAAATAATAATTCAAATGATTATGGAAATTATTAGCAAATTTCCCTTGAGGAAAATCAGTTATTGAGGCCATACTCGTAACGCGATTTTCGAAAACAATCTTCTAATGTCCATCGATTCTTCCCAGGAGAACACGAAAATGAGGTCGCTTTCAAAATTTTATATATATTTGCATGTATCTCACAAAGTGAAAGTTCAATGAAAATAATATTTGTATTCAACCTTCGAATAAAGTGTTTCATGATTTAACGGCTTATTGTTAATAGAACATGCATAGGAGGGAGGTTTACGGAAGGCTGAAAACTTAAGTATCCCAATATAATCTATAATGTTCATAATAGAGAAAAAATTGTATTACAACTTTTATAGTGCATGATGGTTATTATTTATTTACCATGCCAGGGTGGGACTATGTATTTTATTTAATGCTCATCATTAAATAAATTTCTGGTGCCCTGGCAGGAATCGAACTCGCCACTCCAGGTTTACCATGTATAGACCAACGCTTTCACTCACAATGCTAACCTGAGCTCCTTATAGTACATTAAACGTGCAATAAGATTTGTTCTATACAATGTTTCAATCTGACGATTAATAATGGAGATATTTTGAATTTTCAAAATTCCCCACCCCTAAATCTCCGCCTCCCCGCATCCACTGGTTCGATTTCAGCCTTTATAGAACTTGGTTTTTAATTTTATATAAACGTTTAAATATCGAGTATGGAAACGACCTAACAAGGATTGAGACAGAGCAGTAACAGACAAATATACATATAATTTTTAAGGGACCACATTTGCTAGATCCGATCGATGGAAATTTGAGTAAATCTTTCAAAAATGGAGTCAATATTACAATCTCAATAGCTGTTTTCCCCCAAGGGAAATGTGCGAAAGAGCGGAGGGCCAGGGCCGTTTGGAATTTGTGCTTTTGTGAAAAGTTCCACATACAACATTGATTTTATCAACAAACAATCCTATCAATCAACTAAAGAGCGTGTTCACTCAATTATTTCTGGGAATGGTTGTAAAAATGTAAAAAAAAAAATATATCCAAGTATTGACTTTGAATGCTGAACATCGTGTATAGCCTGTGGTATTTATACTCCAATTAGGCTTGAAATTGCCTTTATAAAACACTCAATAAATTAAATTAGACAAACCAGTGAGAAATAAACAAAAAAAAAAACAGCACTCTCCGGGAATTTTATTTTTTCGTTTACTATTTTTATCGTGGTGGCAAAAGAAAGTTACCCAAAGAACTTTTTCACTGTTAGGAGAAACACGAGCCGGAAAAGAGCCTTCCCCTTCATGGTCTAATGAAGTAGCTCATGACATTTCTAGGAAGGCAGAGCAATAAACATTTAAAACGGGCTCTTTTGAAGCACTACTAATGATTCTTATTCTGAGAAGCCGAATATTAACAGAATTCCGTAGGAACGGATGCAAAGTTTCTCTACTACTTCCATCCGATATTTTAGCATACATCCTCAAGGGAAATCATCTATTGAAGTTGTACACTATATAAATATATTGTTACCGCTCTATCGATAGCAACTTTTGTTTGATCTTTGCCGAACATGATATGCCTATCACCTTAAGTCACCTATCTGGCTGGGCTTTTTACAGATTTACCCTAAGGGAAATCAGCTATTGCAGTCGTACTCATTTCGCAATATTTTCTTCAAATGTTCATCGATCCTACTCAGGATATGACGAAAATGTGCTCTTTTCAAAACTTTATATATGTATATAGATCGGTGTATATATTTTTCTTTTAACTCTCTAGCGATCTCAATTTTTCTATGACCTTTACCAAATTTGATATTTAAACGTTTTATGTAAAACTAATGATCAAGTACGCTAATAGCTGAAATCCGGTGAGTGGGAGCAGGGTTCTAGGCGGAGGAAATTTCAAAAATTCTTAATATCTCCGTCATTATGCGTCGGATCGAAAAATTGTATAAAACCAATCTTATTGCAAATATAATTCTCTATAAATAATGACATATACGTTTTTTCACTATCGTGATTATTAACCGAGATATTTGCATTTTTTAAGTTTTCGGCTTTTTGTAACCCCCCCCCCCTCCTGCTCATGTCACATTAACAATAAAATGTTATATTATGAAGAACTTTATTTCAAGCATAAATAAAAAAATTTCATTCAACTTTTACGTTTTGACGTAAATGCAAATACGTGACGCACGAGGGAAATCTGCTTAGTTAACACACATCCCCCGCTTGACGGACTTTTTGATATCACCGTTACCATAGATGGTATACGTTTTACCATAAAATAAGCCTGTCACACATGTCCTGAGCAATCAAAACATGTTTCTTGACACAGTGGCTTTAATTGTCCATCGATCCTACCAAGGAGTTGATGAAAATGAGGTCCGTCCAAAACTATATATATATATATATATATATATATATATATATATATATATATATATCTTAATATATATAAATCTCCTGTCACGATGTTTGTCCGCGATGGATTCCTAAACTACTTAACCGATTTTAAATTAAATTGGCACACCGTGAGCAGTCTGGTCCAACTTGAGAGATAGGCTATATTAATTTTCTCTGAGACGAACAGGAGTGGGGGTTATAAGGGAGGCCTGAAATTAAAAGTCGTGATATTTCGTTTTCTATTGGTTTTTTCGCAAATATGCACATAACAAAAGTTGTTTATTTTGTTATTTAGAGTAACTTTTGTCATAAACACTTTCATCGTATTCCGAAGTTTAAATGAGTTATACGCTTATGACTATAGCGGGAGTCAACAATATTATTTGGGACAAAAGACCCAACCGAAATAAATAAAACTCGGTATGTGTATTAGCACTAAAGTTTTCATTATAAGAAGCCATACCAACATTTCTAGGGACGGGCAGGAGTGGGGGTTTTAAGGGAAGCCAGAAATTAAAAATAGCGATATTTCGTTTCCTATTGGTTTATCTGCAAATATGAACATAACAAAAGTTGTTTATTTTGCTATTTAGAGTAACTTTTGTTATATGCACTTTTTTCGTATACCGAATCATAAACGAGATATACTCTAAAAATTATAGCGGAAGTGAAAAATTTTATTTGGCACAAAAGACTCAACCGAACTAAATAAAACACTCAGTATGTGTATTAGCACTAACGCCTTCCTTATAAAAAGCCATACTATTTCTAGGGACAGGCAGGAGTGGGGGTTATAAGAGAGGCCTGAAAATAATAATAGTGATATTTCGTTTCCTATTGTAGTTTCGGCAAATATGCACATAACAAAAGTTGTTTATTTTGTTATTTAGAAAAAATTGCTCAAGCATTCTTTTCAATATGAACTACCAGGTACCTCACCTGGAAAAATTAATTCAAATGTATGTTAATATTTAGTCCTTAATAATTCAAATCTATGCATAATGCACAGGAAGCGGGAAATATGACAATATGGAGGACAGTGAAGTCTTACATAAAAAATTAATTTTATTATTAACAAATCCACAGAAACGACGGGTATTAACCCTAAACACTGGGACGGGTAAATGTCAAAATATTGTGCAAAATAAAGCCTTGCCAAAAAAATACCATCAACATTCAGCCAAATGAATTCCCGAGCGAAGCCGGGTATCTGAGCTAGTATATATATATATATATATATATATATATATATATATATATATATATATCTTTGTCTGTTAATGCTGTAGCGCTCGCAATTTTTGTTTGATCGTGACCAAACTCGATATTTAAACGTTCTGTTTAATATTAAACATCAACTTCGTTAATCGCTGAAATCAGTTAAGTGGGAAGGGGAGTTTAGGGGGGGATTTCGAAAATTCTTAATATCTCCGTTATTAACAGTCGGATCGAAAATTTGTATAGAACCAATCTTATTGTGAATGTAATTTTCTATAAATGTTGTTATGTTTGTTTTTGTTTATCTCGATTATTAACATAGATATTTGCATTTTTATGTTTTCTTAGTTAGGCAGCTCCTGCTTTTCTCCTATTGGCTTTAGCAAGTCCAGATCAGATGGTGAATTTCTTCTGCTTCTCTGCTTGGGTCTGCTTCTTTTTGTCACCTGGGCATAATGCTGGGCTCCCTTCAGTGGCCAAGACCACTTTTCATATCACAGACGGTTTATGGGTTACGCAGATGCTGAGTAAACAGAGCAGATTTCCCACCTCCTGCAATGCCACGCTTCTTATGTCCGCTATCTCATAATAAGAATCCAATGTCGTATCCAATTTTATATCAATTCAATTAAGGTAGAGTGCTTGCTATGGAAGTAATCATCAAAGGATTCCCTTGAGTAATGAGGAAAATCATTCATATTTACTCCGGGAACGTATTGCATTTGGTCATTCTAGGAAACACCCTGTCATATTTCATTTTCCGGCTTCAGGGAAGCCGAGTCACAAATAATCATTCAGAGAATCCCAAATCATTCAGTGACTGGAAAGTCCTTTGTAACGATGTAGCCATTAGTAAAGTTTTAACCCCTTATTTTTTCATTTTCTCCTGATGAGGCGTAATATAAACGAGAAACTAGAACAGAAATGAAAAAAGTCCGTCTCCCAGGGGCTGCGTAAACTAAGCAGATTTCCCGCGTGAAGTTTAACAATAGATAATAAGTGAATAAATACAAACGATAATAAGAAACCTCCCGACGGAAAGCATCTGAAATGTAAACAAACAGGCCTGCCAACCCGACTCTCACCGGAAAGAAAAACAATTACTGAAATATATTAGAAAAAACATATTCATTTTATTGAAAACTATTTACTATATCCAGTACTGTACTTTATAATGAATCAGAATAATTTGCAGTTCTGCCAACTTCTTACAGGAAAGAAAAACAATTACTGTAATATATCTGAAAATAACGAATTAATTTGATTGAGAACTATTTACTATATCTAGTACTGTCATTTATAATGAATCAGAATAATTTTTATCTCAATCAATCAAATTTAAGAAGTCCAAAAACTAAAGAAGGGGGGTGGTCACCAGAATATATTGATTCTATACATTTTTTCGATCCGACGTATAATAACGGTAATTTTCAAAATTCTCCACCTCTAAACCTCCCCTCCCCCTGCTCCGATTGACAAAAATATATATATATATATATATATATATATATATATATATATATATATACAGTTTTGAACAAAATTCATTTTCGTCATCTCCTAGATATGATAAAATAAAAAATTTCGAAAATCGCGTTATGAGTAACGACCTCAATAGCTGATATCCCTCAAGGGAAATCTGCTAATAATTTTAATAATCATTTGAGATTTTCATTTTAATTGACATTTCTCGATCAAATTGACAAGTAAAATGAAATAAGTCATATTTTCACAAAACAATCTATGAGTAAATAATAAATAACTGATGATTTAAGTACAGGTTATAAATTAAATTCGTTCATTCAGAAGGCATTTGATTCCAGGCCATTTGTTAATGTAGAATCATTAAATATTCATTTTCTACGTATTATATTTCTTCATTTCGGATAAGAAATGTTTAAGTCTCTTAATGACTTTTGTAAAGACATTTTGTGCTTTAAAAATTCTACAACTCAACTGTCGGGACTTAAAATCGCCTGAATACTTAATAAGGAATTTCAGTAGATAGTGAGCTCAGTGCTTTACTAATTGGGTCATGGAGTATTTTTGTTCTTCTGCGAGTCCATTAAAATCAAACATTTTTACTGAAGCTTCATTAAATAATTTATCAGGATACTGCAAGTTCATTTTTAATTAAGGCTGGCCAGGTCAATGTATTCAGTAGGTCATTGTCTAACATTTCTCCAATAAGCGTGTGTATCTGTGTGTACACACATATATATAACTCCACTAACAAGTCAACACTTAATATACGATTGCAGACTACTGACTAACGAACGACAAAAACTAAAACAAGATATTGAACAAAAAAAAGGCAAATTTCCAATAGAAGAAGATAAGTTATTTTTAAAATATAATAATGCTTTTAAAATATTTGCAGAACACGCTTTTGATACAATTAATCCGTTGAATACTTATTATAGCTGATACAACTACAATACTTAAAATACTTATAGGATATTCATTATTTCTTTTCTCTTTTCCTTTTTAAGACTAATAATTTTCTCTTTATATGTTTTTACATTACTTTTAACATTGTTATTGTTAATTCTTTAAATATATGTGTCATACTTTTGAAATAATTTAATTTGGTATGATAATTTGCATGGGACATGCAGAAAAAAATTATCGGCCTTCTTATAGGATTACTATAGGAAGGAAACAAATAAAATAAATAATAATAAAACCATATATATATATATATATATATATATATATATATATATATTTTGGGAGAACAATTTTTTATTCTTACGTAGTTTATAATAAAAAAAACTATCCATAATTATGATTGTTGTGGCCGATAATGTTTAAAACAACGAATTGGACCAAAAAAAGACATCATAATTCAGTCTTTAATGAATGAGTACCTTTGCTATTATATATATCATTATTATAGTTATGTGCTGGCAGGAAAACCTCTACAGCATATCGTCCATCCAATTTCAAATTGTGATTATTTCAGATGGGGCCCAGGTTCGGTTTGAAGATGCTAGAGTGAAGCAGTAATTAACACATTAACGGAAAAAAGGATTTTATCCTTTTCAGGCCTTCTGCCTCAAACATGAGTCAAGTATGAATATGTTGATCTCATTATGCAAATTTCGAACCTACGTGAATGACATATATACAGGGCCGTCAAACTAAGCTGATTTCCAATTTTCTGATAGGACAAAAGTTAGTAGAAGTTTGGGGTTTATATTAAATGTCCGTTGACAACAATGTTTGGCATTTAAGCTGCTATTGAGGTTGTACTCATGATCTAGGGGGCGCAATTTTTTTTATCGTTACCAAACTTGATATTTAATCATTTTATGTAAAAATAAAGATCAAGTTCGTCAATGGCTGAAATCGGACAAATGAAAGAAGGGATTTAGAAAAGGGGAATTTCGAAAATTCAAAATATCACCGTTACTATACGTCGGATCGAAAATGTGCACATTACCAAATTTATTTCAAATTAAAAGATCTATAAATGGTGTTATATATATATATATATATATATATATTTTCTGTATCATGAATATTAACCGAGATATTTGGGATTTTATAGTTTTCGAATTCAGGAAACCCCCCACTCCTACTAGCGTCATAATAATAATAAGCTGTTATATAATGAACCACTTCATTATAAGGTTAAATACCAGATATTGTTTTCATTGAACTTTTACTTCGTGAGATATATGCAAATACGTTCTGTTGATTCCTTCCCTCCCCCTCTTCTTTTGTTCTTGGATTACTAAAATTAGAGTGATTGAGATAAACATTATTCTGACTCATTATAAATTACAGCTCTAGTTATATTAAAAGGTTTCAATAAAATTTATAAGATATATTCAGATATATTTCATTAATTGCTTTTGAAAAAATATTTCAAAAATCGCGTAATGAGTACAGCCACAATAAGTGATTTCCCTTAAGAGAAATCTGCTAAAATATGCATTAAGAAAAGTTTTCAAGTGCTTTTGTACCACCAGATTTTTACTTCTAATTTGGTGTTTATTGTTCAAATGTGATGAGAATAGATGATTATAGAGAAATATTATTCTTCGCAAATTAAATATAAAACAAACTTAAATTTCGGAAGCAACTGTAAGATATATTAAAAAAAAAATGTTTCCTGTTTTCAAAACTTTTAGCGTCTTGCTTCTAGTACTTCCTGTAATAAATTATATTGTAGTTACAGACTGCAATTAGCCATTTAAGCTAATACAGCCATCATTAGAATTTATTGGCTAATAAATTGCGGACGACAGAGTACACGGAACAGACGTGGCAAGTGTGGTGTTATGCCCCATCCCCTAGACCACTCCCAATATAGACTCCATGCATTTACTACCTCCATTTGTCACCAATATGTGCACGAATTTCAATAATTGCTGAACACCCTCTAAGTGCACCTCTCTTAACTGTATTAACAAATTTCACTTAAGGTAAATCAGCTAATGAGGTCGTACTCATGAAGAGATTTTCGGTATTTTAATTCAAATGTCCATCGATCCTATATATATATATATATATATATATATAAATATTTATAGATAGATAGATAGACAAATAGATATATGTCTGTGTTCATGATAAACAAAAAATGTCCTATATAAATTGTTTCTATCTCGAATACATACCGGGAAACGCCCTCCTTTATTCTTTTTTATCAACTACGCAGGGAGGGTAAAAACGGGATATTCCGTTGAAACCTAGACTAGTAACATATATATATATATATATATATATATATATATATATATATATATATAATATATTTCCTTTTCAAAGTAACCCTAAGAGAAGGTAGTTTATTCTCTACATGTACCGTACAATACTTGTATATTAAAAATTAAATTAAATTTAATATAAGTATTTAAAACTTGTTAAAATAATTACAATATTTTTAACAACTATTGGAAAAGAATAAATAACAAATAAAAAAAATGGATGAAACAAGTATATTAAAGAAAATAATTAACAGAAAATATTCATTATACATAATAAGTTTTCAAGTTTCCCAGTAATTTATAAATTTCTACATCAAATTTATTTATTGCCTTATTACACATGTAAAATAATTTGTGTTCCTCAACAGACCATTTTCCAAATTTTATTTCAACTTCAGTCTGGAAGGTTCGTCTTTTTTGTGTCAGTAGTCTACAGTTGTATAGTAAATGTTGGTAGGTTTGTTCTGTTGCAAAGTCACAGAATCAGTTTGGTTGGGCGGTCAATCCGGAAATAAGCGTTTGTCGTCCTGTCAGTACTTGTTTTGTATAAATTTTAGCTAATGTGACCGGTTTGTTAAAATATTCAATGATGTTTGATATAAAATGATTTAAGTGTTCATCTTTTGATGAGAATGTTCATTTTTGTTGCCATTTATGTAGTGTGTTTGTCAGTAACTGTTTAATTCACATATATATGTGACATGAATATGTCTACTGCTGTCCACCCAAAATTATCTTTATATTTATATCAATATGACATTTTGGCATATATGGGCCATCTTCAGATGAACTAATAATATAATTTTCCCAGGCCAAGATAAAAAATACATAATTCACGATATGTGTCATACATATAACATTAAATCGTAATTATCATAATTTGACATTAATCAGAATCATAGCATACTAATAATCCATATGACCAGCTTTTTTTCAATATCACTTAGAAACACTATGACTAAAATTACGTCTAAAGAACATCCGCTCTGCTGACATCACAAACATTAGCATTTATTTCCTTCTAATCCCTTCCATTTTTCCTCTCATTGTCATTTCCCCAGTAGCTGTAGCCTGTTACTCTGCTAAATTTTAAGTTTCTAATTTTTATTATCAATAAAAGTGGTTTTAGAAAGGCTTTCACGCGCACTTTATACTAAACTGGCGCCCGAACAGTGACTTAGCAGAAGTTTTCATTTTCAAGTGTGATCCATTTCCCACTATTTTGAAAACGTGGGATTTTAATCCTTAACTGCTTATTACCCAAAGTATAGTGACGCTTAGCATTTTTACTAGTGATCTGTTTCCCGAGTCCCCCAATTACATTCAAGCAGGACGGATGTTCCCGACGTACTTAAAAAAATGTATAATATTGTATTGTAACGAAATAACTTATGAAGGTTTGAGGATATATGTTTTTCTCATTAATGTAAAATGTGATACGCGGAGGACTCAACAAATTTCCCTCAAGGGAAATCAGCTATTGAGGTCGACGCATGACGCGTTTTCGAAAAATATCTTCAAATGTTCATCGATCCTACCCAGTAGAGGACGAAAATGAAGTCCGTTCAAATATATATATATATATATATATATATATATATATATATATATATATATATATATATATATTTGTCAGTTTATGCTCTAGGGGTCGCAATTTTTGTTTGACCGTTACCAAACTTGATATTTAATTGTATTATGTAAAAGATAGATCGAGTTCGTTAATGGCTGAAATCGGATCAGTGGGAGGGTGGGTTTAGGTGTGGAATTTCGAAAATACGAAATATCACTCTTACTATCGGTCGGATCGAAAAATTGCATAAAACCAATCATATTGCAAATTGAATGACCTATAAATGTTATTCTATACATATTTTCTGTAACCAAGATATTTGGATTTTATAGTTTTCCGCTTTCGGTAATCCCACACTCCCCCTCAAGTCATATAAATAACAACTGTTATATCATGAAACACTTCATTACAAGGTTAAATACAAAATATTGTTTTCATTGAACTTTTACTTTGTGAGATATATGCAAATACGTTCTGTTGAACCCCCCTTCTTTTGTTCTTGGATTAATAAAATTTGAGTGATTGAGATAAAAATTATTCTGATCCATTATAAATTACAGCACTAGATGTAGTAAATCGTTCTCAATGTAATCAATATGTTATATTCAGATTTGTTTCATTAATTGTTTTTCGATTCAGTCTAGAATATTTCTAACTATATATTCAGCTCTGCGAGGTTGACTGACACGTTTATTTACAATTCAGACGCTTTCCGTTGTAGAGATTATTCACATGTAAACTGTTTGAAAGATTTCTCATTACCGTTTGTATTTATTCACTTAATATTCACGGTGGTGTTACCCGTATGTAGTTTTGTCTATTGTAGTCCTTCACGTTGGAAATCTGCTTAGTCTACCCACCCTCTGCGTGACTGACTTTTATGATATTTGCGCTCATTGCTAATCTGCAAATACTTAAATTTGGGGTTTTACTGAAGGATGATAATTAAAAAAATGCAAATATTTCGTTTAATAAAGGGGCTCAGGTAAGCCATGTGAGTTAAAGTGTCGACCTTAATCTCACATGGTAAACCTAAACTGGTGAGTTCGATTCCCCCCTGGCCATTGGGGAGTTTATTTAGTGACGGAATTCATTAAATATTAAATTCTTAGTCCCACCCTGGCTAGAAAAGGGTGGTAACCTGTAGATAACCCCTCCCAATTAGCCTTAGTTGCAAAAAGTGGACCGTAATAAATAACTTAATAATATCGTTTAATATTGGAAGTTATGATAATGTTGTTTAGAATAATATGTATTACATTATCTTTTCAATGAAACGAGTATATGCACATACGTGGCGCACGTAGGAAATTTGCTTACTTAACGCAGCCCCTGCGTAACTGACTTTTTTTTTTGTCTTTTCATTCAGGTCGAGATATGGGCTAAAGAGTGGGAAAAATATACTGTTGGGGGAGAGCTAGCCCAAAGGCTGCGAGGGGGTGGGCGGCTCATAAAGGGGTAGCCGCAAGCACTGACACCCTCCTAACGATTCGGCCTCTCCTAGCCAACTCTTCCTATTCAAGCCAAACCAATGCTCCTCAAGCTGCCTCCTACCTTATTCCAACATTTTCTACCAGGCCACCATATTTACAGACCATTCAGCGGCGCGAATAGGTGCCGCCGAGGGAAAACCTCCACTCACCTCCCTCTTAACGATTCTTCCTCTCTCAAACTCGCTTCCTCTTTCTTATTCACCGCTTCCATCAGCCTTAATGACCGCCCAAAAAGTTTCACTTTTATGAAGCTATACACTAAGATATCAAAATATTACGCCCAAATGGAGGCATCATAACACGTTTAAGACTGAAATACAAAAATACATGCACAGAGCAAAAATTGAAGAGCCTCATTAGTTTAACAAGATTGATTCTATAACATTTTACTATCCGACTCAAAATAACGGAGATGTTTTGAATTTCTCAAAATTCTCGAATTCCCCTTACTCTCTAAACCCCCCTATTACTGGCGCGATTTCTGCCAATAACAGATATGATCTTTAGTGTTGACTAAAACAGTTAAATATCGAGAATGGTATGGGATGTAGGAGGGTGGGTTTAGAGGGTGAATTCCGAAAGCTTGTAATACCTCCGTTATTATGCGTCGGATCGAAACATTGAATAGAACGAATCTTATTGCACATGTAATGTTCTATAAGTGTCGTTATGTACATTTTTTCACTATCTTGATTATTAACCGAGATATTTGCATTTTTTAGTTTTCGGCTTTCAGTAAAGCCCGACTCCTACTCATGTCAAATTGACAATAAGCTGTTATATTATAAAGAACATTATTTGAAGCGTAAATACCAAATAATCTTCTCATTGAAGTTTTACGTTTTGAGGTGACGAACTTGGGAAATCTGCTTAGTTAACGCAGCATTACTCTATTATGTATATAATGTGTGCTCTTGTCGGCGTGAGATAAAAAGCGCCAATGGGATGAAATTATATATAAAACAACTGTTAACCAAAAATGAATTGAAATAATAAAGGTATCCAGTAGAAACAGAAAAAAAAGTCCATCACGCAGGGACTATGTAAACTAAGCAGATTTCCCACGTGAAGTTTTACAATAGAGAAATCTGGATACAGCTAACACCTTACACCACCGTGAGTAAATACAAACGGTAATGAGAAATGGTTCAGTTAATTTTAATAAATTCCCAACGGAAACGGCTTATGAATTGTAAACAGATAGGTCTGCCAACCACTGAGAGCTGAACAGATAGACATATTCTTCACCGAAATGAAACTGATATATATATATATATATATATATATATATCTGAATATAACAAATTAGGTTTATCGCAAACTATTTACAATATGTAGTACTGCAATAACTCAAATTTTAGTAGTCCAAGAACTAAAGAGGGGGGATGATGAACAGACCGTATTTGCATATATCTCACAAAGTAAAAGGTTACACGAGTCTACCACCAATTTCACGAGAGCCAAACAGTTACGGAAACAGCCGAACTAATCCGGAATCTTACGACGAGACCCGACTATAGCCGATTTCATCTTGCCCGTTATCCACAAACGTACAAAAAAGGCAAATATCTCGGTTAATATTCAAGATAAAGAATAAATGTATATAAAACAATATTTATAGCACATTTAATTTGTAATAAGATTTGTTCTATACACTTTTCGATCCGACGTATAATAACGAAGATATGACGAATCCTCCCTCTAAACCCCCCTCCCACTGGTCCGATTTTAGTGATTAACGAACTTGATCTTTCTTTTTACATAAAACGATTAAATATCTAGTTTGGTAACGATCAAACAAAAATTGCGACTGCAAGAGATATAACAGGCAAATACACACACACACACACACACACACACACACACACACACACACACACACATATATATATAGATAGATAGATAGATAGATAGATAGATAGATAGATAGATAGATATAATTTTGAACGGACCTCATTTTCGTCATTTCCTGGGTAGGACCGATGGACATTTGAAGAAAATTTTCGAAAGTCGCTTCATGAGTACGACCTCAATAGCTGATTTCCCTTAAGAGGGAATCTGCTAAAACAGGTCCTATACAAATCTCTTGCATCCCTAATAGAAAATGAGAAATTTTCAATGTATCTTTCCTTTATAACTATAACACAGGTCTACAAAAATAATCTTTCTGAAATTTGATTTGATGATTTTGGCCAATCTTTATGTTTTTTGGTGTGCTGAAGCCGAACATGAGGTCAGTTTTTTTCTATCACGTAAGGAAATTGTTCAATCTCAAGTAAGGGCAGAGGTATTATTATTAAAAGAAAACAAAATTGGCGAATAAGAGTTTTCATTTATTTCCATGATCTTTTATTTATTTTAATGTTGTTTACTGTACAAAATACATAAATGTGTAGAAATAACAGCTTCAGAATTAACAGTGGCATATTTAGTTATTATTTTTATGAAAACAATTTTTTTTTTCTCTTGAAAATTTCTCCGTGTTCGTTTCCGGGTGTAGGACTCTTCAGATGATTCACGCTGCAGCATCCAACAATAGTCAGCCATCATGTTTACGTTCCATTTGCCCTGATACCTACGTTCCATTTCCTTGATGTCCTGATGGAACCTTTCCCTTTCTTCTTCACTTACTTCCCCTAAGTTCAGGGTATCATGTTGCAACCTTGTAATTAGTAAGGAACAAAAACTGCTTCACGGTGTCGATACCATGAAAAAGAAGTGCCTGGCTGTAATCAATTTTTGTTTTTAAGACGGGAGCCGAGTAACTGAGCTGCATCTTTTGGAAGTCCAAGATCTCTCACTAAGTCGTTCAACTCCTGTTGAGAAATAAGCTCAGGTTCATCCTCTGAACTGCTTGCTTTGAACTCAGTGTGTACTTCATCGCTCTCCAACATACAGGCTTCTCTATTAGCTTCCCTATCTATACTGCCCAAGTCACGAGGGGGCTGAGGAACTGTCAATCCAGGACCGTGTGATACCGGACGACTAGCAGATTCCAGATTAGGGTAGTTAATGAGCTTATGATTTTTGGAATTATAGCCTTGAACATGACAAGTACAACAGTAACAGTCATTAACGTGGTTTTTTTGCTCCCTCCACATCATTGGGATAGCAAACCTGAAAGATTGTAACTCTCCTTTGTACCATAAGCGAAGTTTTTCTACGCAGCTATGATATACTTTGTGAGGAGCCCACACTTTATCTTGATCTCCTATTCTCAAGCCAAAATATGCATAATATACATTTTTGACAAAACCTGTTATATTTCGTTGGTATTTCTTAACTGTGTACTCACCACAGAAAAAACAGAAGTAGTCAGGACTGGTAACACAACGGCGATGAGACATTTTGTCAAAATGCACTTTCAAACCTTAAAATACATTCTTAATCACTTTGACACAACTAAGAGACCTCTTCGTCGCGTTCACTTCAGTTGATACTACTGAACTGAGAGAATGAACAGAAATTTAGCTCTAAGTTCCTGATACAACAAGTTCAATCTCGTTTAGCTTTAGACGGTGACTACTGAGACCAAACAAGTACGTTCCTGTCTGAACAGGCCGTGCCTAGACACTCTCAGACCTACAACATCTACTGAGGCAGTCATTGCCTACACCGCCTAGTGAAAGATGTGTGTTTATAAAAAGAGAAATCGTTTGGAAAAAAAAAAAAAAAAAAAAAAAAAACTACTTCTTACCAAATTTATGTGTATAGCAGGTATATTATGTTCTATGGATTTGAAAAAAATCTGTACGTGATAGAGAAATACGGACTTCATTTTCGGTTTCAGGACACCAAAAAACATAAAGATTAGCTAAAATTATCTAATCAAATTTTTGGTTGTAGACCTGTGTAATTAGACGTTACGGCTATCCTAAATACAAAATTTCAATATTCTATGAATAATCGTTTTTGAGTTATGTGTGGTTCGTTCATACTTCCATAAGTACATACGTCCGCCTAAACTAGTCAAAATCGATTCAAGGAGGGCCAAAGAGGTTAATTCCGTTGGAATCTGAGAGTATAAACGTTTTAAGCGACTTCAATACTTCTTGTACTTCGTACAAGTATAAAAATATAAATGAAAAATGTATTCATAAGTTTAAACATCGTTTTTTTAAAAGAGTTATAAGAAAAAAATCCTAGATCGCCCCCGCCCCCTGACGGGTCGCTTCTCTAGTCAACAATCTTTCCTGTCACTAATGCTTCAAGACATTAATTTTTGCGATTGGAAGGAAAAAATGTATTCAGAATCTTCTCGAAGAATCATTAAAAACAATTTCCATGAAGTTTAATAGAGTGCAATCCACCATCTCCACTCTTCTGCCCAATATGACAGCCATCACGGCCCACTCACTCAAATTTAGAATTTAACGCGGTGTCTGTTATTGTGTTCTTAAGCACAAAAACAAGGTTTAGAATGTATCTCTTTATTCTTCAACTCATGACTCAGCATAAAACAAAAACTATCTTGTGTATCTACAACTACGAAACATATGTTTCTACACCTAACCTATATCTTACAAATCCAAAGAGATATAAATATAAGAGATATATAAATCTTTCATTATAATTTTCAGTCCCTAGCATATTGAATCAGTGAGTCTAATATTTTCAACATTTCAAAATTGAATTTATATTTATTTGAAGGAGAAAATAATGAAAATGTATTTGCCAAATATATCTGACTTATTATTTAGCTTAAATTACTTCTTTTATGCATGAAATATTGTATTTGCGTTCTAATTTCAGGAGGGTGGAGCAGCCTTCTTGGTTTAATTTGACCTAAATGCTAACAACATATTGGTTCTAGTGCTATTGAGATTATTTCCGAATGTATAAGTTCTATCTCTATTAGTTCTCAAGACATTAAGGAAAATCGTGCACCAAATCTCCGATATTTCTTAATTACTAATTAGTTTAAAGCACTCCCGCCCATTGTACAACCGAATACCATAAAGCAAAGACCTAATGTTCATTGAGCACGTAAGCAGAACTTCAAGTCTAACCGATCTCTACTGCAGAGGCTATAGAAATAATGATAATAATAATAATTCTGCAGTAGAATAATGGAAAATCTGCTTAGTTTACGAAGCCCCTGCGTGGCTGACTTTTTAGCAGATTTCCCTTAAGGGAATTCAGCTATTGAGGTTGTACTCATGACGGAATTTTCGAAATTTTTCTTCAAATGTCCATCGATCCTGCCTAGTAGATGACGAAAATGAGGTCCATTCAAAACTGTATATATATATCTATATATTTGTCTGTTACCGCTCAAGCGGTCGCAATTTTTGTTTGATCGTTACCAAACTCGATATTTAGTTGTTTTATGCAAAAAGAAAGATCAAGTTCGTTAAAGGCTGAAATCGGACTGGGGGAAGGGGCCTTTAGAGGGGAGGATTTTCGAAATATCTCCGTTACTATACGTCGGATCGAAAAATTGTACAGAATCAATCTTATCGCAAATTAAATTTACTATACATATTGTTATATATTAACGAGATATTTGCATGTTTATTAAATCTGGGCGGCTAACGGACGAAGTGACTTTCCCGCCTAAAGCTAGTTTGGCCGTTTCATTAACTGCTCGGCGCTCGTAAAATTTCTCTATTGTAAAACTTCACGTGAGAAATCTGCTTAGTTTACGCAGCCCCTGCGTGACGGACTTTTGTACACTTAGGTTAGTGAAGGTAAGTGGTAGATATACCCACACATTAACCCGAACAGCCACCGGTGAGGGTATATCAAGGTCTGATAACCCTTTATGCAAATACAGCAACAAACACCTTACGATATCAAGATAAAAACAATATCTAAATGACAGAAAATCGAAATAAACTATTTTTTTTAAAAAAGAAAAGCCACTTGCCTCAAAATTGTCCCATAAGTTGAAATTTTTAGTTTAAACCGAAATAATGAAATTTTAATAGTTCCTGCAACTTCATAAGAATTTAACTTGTGAACCGTGAGCAGCTACAGTCGGCCTTAATCTAAATGAATCTAATATGATCGTATCATATAGTGATCAAAGAATTATGTATCCAAAGCATATTGTTTAAATTATTGAGAGTATTAAAGTCTGCGTCGGTTGAGTATTATTACATTGGGATTCATCGACGCAGTGTAGTTTAAATGCTCAGAATACATTTTCGTACAATATAGAAAGTCATAAAATGTATCATTAAGTGAAAATTTATGAATCTAATGAATTTATAGCAAAGTGCTTAGAATCAAAATTGAGAAGTTCCTTCGTTTGCTTATATAGAATAAAAGAAGGTAGAAATACGAGCACGAAACATGGATATTTGAATGTATTGGTTATTAAACTTTCCAAACCAAAGTCAAGAGTTAATCTTTATGAGTAATTTAAACTATCTAAGAGTTATACTTATTTAAATGCATAAATTAGGAACATATCATATCTTTTGCAATATTTAATGACTTATATAGTAAAATAATTATTAGCCGGCTGGAGCTCCTCTCGGAAACTTGATTAACCATTAATCAACCTTAGAGATTGCCTTGAAATGAGACCTTTCCACGAAAGCAAGGGGCTGAGACAAGGAAAAAATAAACCACTTGAAATTGCTTGTGGTCTGTATTTGGTCTAATTTCATCTTATTGAGCGATCGGGAAGAATGGAGGAAAGGTCGGAGAAAGCCTCTAGAATCACATTGACCAGCCAGTCTTTATATATTATTCAGCTCTTTCCCCAGAACTTATAACATCTCATTCATTGTCCTATCAAATATGCAAATTCAATATTCCCTCGAACAAAAAAAAAAAGAATGAAAAAAACTCTTATGTTATTAATATCGGTCTTAGCACATTTCTCTAGAGAGAAATCAGCTATTGAGGATGTACTCATGGCTAAAAAGACCGTTACGCAGGAGCTACGTAAACTAAGCACATTTCCCAAGTGCTTCACGAATTTGCATTTATCTCAAAACGTAAAAGTCTAACAATATTTGGTATTTAGGCTTCAAATAATGTGCTACATAACGTAACAGCTTATTATTAATTAGACATGAGTAGTAGTGGGGGCTTACTGAAGGGCGAAAACAAAAACTGCAAATATCTCGTTTAATAATCAACATAGTGAACAAACGCATATACCAACATTTATAGAAAATTGCATTCGCAATAAGATTGATATTATACAATTTTTCGATCCGACGAATAGTAACGGAGATATTAAGAATTTTCGAAATTCCCCCTCACCCACTGGTCGGACTTCCGCCATTAACGAACTTGTCCATTAGCTTTACATAAAACGTTTAAATATCACACACACAAATTGGGACCGCTAGAACGTTAACAGACAAGTAAATATAATATATATGTGTATATATATATATATATATATATATATATATATATATATGTGTATATATATGGGGCTCAGGTTGGCCGTGTGAGTTAGGGCGTTGGTCCTAATCTCGCGTGGTAGACCTGGAGTGGCGGGTTCGATTCCCGCCCTGGGCAGTAGAAATTTATTTAGTGACGGACTCATTAAATAAACCCCTTAGCCCCACCCTGGCTAGAAAAGGGTCGTAACCTGTAGATAACCCGTCCCGATTAACCTATTAGCATAAAGTGGACGTAAATAATAATAAACAAACATATATATATATATATATATATATATATATATATATATATATATAGTTTTGAACGGACCTCATTTTCATTTCCTTTGCACGTTCGATGGACATTTGAGGAAGTTTTCAAAAAATAAGAAAAAAGGAAAAGGAATCTATTGATAATAGATAGTAAAAAAATGTGTAGAATATCGATTGTAGTATACTAAATTTACAATAAAATCATTTACATAATATTTTTTTTTTGATCTGATTTAAATAACGGAAGTATAAAGATTACGGAAATATTTAGATTTTTTTTTTATTCTCTCCTCTGAACCCCTCTCCTCCTTCTCCAATTTTAGCCCTTAACGAACTTGCGCTTTATATTTTAGATGAAATGCTTAAATATCGAGTACCATTTAATAAAAAAATATATGTAATTAATTTTTGAACAAACCTCGTTGTCGTCATTCCCTTGATAGGACCGATGGAAATTTGATGGCATTTTTTTAAGGGAAGTGCGTCATGGATACAATCTTCCGATTTTCCTGAATGAAAATCTGCTAAAAATGGGGTCCATTGAAATTTATTTAAAATATCTACACACATATCTCATGCAAAGTCTAAAAGTATAATAATAGTAATTACAAATTAGATATAGGTATGGGTGTGAGTGTGTGTGTGTGTGTGTGTGTGCGTGTGTGTGTGTGAGAGAGAGAGAGAGAGAGTGTGTGAGTGTGCGTGAGTGCATAAAAATATCGATATACACTCAATTTTGCATAAGCTATTACAGTAAGGCCCGAAAAAGTTATTTGTCTTTATTATCAGCCTTATTTACATAATGTAATAGTTTTAGTTGTTTGGCAACAAGAAGTCCAATATTCATACAGCTCAATAAAACAAACAACGAAGATCCCTTCCAATTAGGTTACAAGTTTAATGCTATCCCCATCTTATATTCATTAATCTAAGAAAAATGACTACACTTATTTTTTTTTTAAACTGTATTTTCAATGATAAAGTTTATAAAGGCCTTAATAATACACATTATTCATTTATTTTTCAATATACATTATTGGTGGATATATTCATCAGGAGAGACAACGAACGAATGTATATAGTACAAGCTCAGATACCCGGCTTCGTTCGGGAATTCATTAGAGGCTGAATGGTGATAGTATTTTTTTTGGCAAGGATTAACTTTGCACAATATTTTGACATTTACCCGTTGAGACGGTACACTGAGGTGTTTGGGGTTAGTACCCGTCATTTCTGTGGTTTTGTTAATAATAAAATTATTTTTTTATGTAAGACTTCACTGTCCTCCATATATTCATATTTCCCGCTTCCTGTGCATTATGCATAGATTTGAATTATTAAGGACTAAATATTAACATACATTTGAATTAATTTTTCCCGGTGAGGTACCTGGTAGTTCATATTGAAAAGAATTGTTGAGCAAATTTCTCTAAATAACAAAATAAACAACTTTTGTTATGTGCATATTTGCCGAAACACCAATACGAAACGAAATATCACTATTTTTAATTTCAGGCCTCCCTTATAACCCCCACTCCTGCCCGTCCCTAGAAATGTTAGTATGGCTTATTATTAGCCTTATATTATACGCACAATAACGGAGATATTAAGAATTTTCAAAATTCTTCCCCTCTGGACCCTCCCCCTCCCCATTGTCCGATTTCAGCCGTAAACGAACTTGATCTTTCTTATTGCATAAAACACTTATATGGCGAGTTTCGTAACGATTAAACAAAAATTGCGACCGCTAGAGGTCGGCAACAGAAATATATATATATATATATATATATATATATATATATATGCAATTTTGAAGGGACCTCATTTTCGTCATCTACTAGGTAGGCTCAATGGACATTTGAAGAATAATTTCGAAAATCGCGACATGAGTGCAACCTCAATAGCTGATTTTCCTTAAGGAAAATCTGCTTAGAATAAAATTAATGTGTAAAACCCTGCGAATGTAGAAGAGTGTAGTATGTGAAGAGTAGTGTGTAGAAATTGTAAACTATAGTGTGTTGTGTATATTAATGTTTTTTAGATGTTTAACGATAGGGTCTATGTAATTACTGTTATCGGTCAAAAGTTCCTGTAAGTCAAGTGGAATGTCTAAATTGTCTCTCTGTTGGCAGTCAGTTGATATGTGATGTTCAGTCAAAGTTTCGTTGCAATGTTTACGGTGTGTCCTTTGTCATTGTCATGTGAGTCAGGAAGGAATTAGTAAAAGTAACTGGCAGGAACACAACGAAATACACCCGAAACATTTCGTCAATCGCGTATTGAGCATATGGTCAATAGCTGATTTGCCTTTAGAGAAGTCTGCAAAAATTCAGTTATTAGCAAAGTGAGGATACTTAACGAAATATGATGGAGTGATCATTTTTACATGATTACTTATCATTTTTCCTTTTCAGAAATACTTTAGAATTTTCTCCTGTGCCTGAAGCTGTTCTCACATGTGCCTGACTGGACATCGTGCTTTCCTACTCTTTATGTAGAAGACTCGTTTGTTCGTGGGGGGGAGGACTAATGAATAAAAAATGAGGGCACGCCCAAATCTTCAATCATCATGACCCCAACACGATCAATAGTAGTAAAACCGCTCACAGTTGATGGCTGGCCAATTTAGGAAACAACGTTTCAATCACTCACTTGGGACAGTTATACATACATTCATTGGCTTGCTTAAATTAGGTCTTTCACTAGGATGCTTCAAAATTATAATGGTAATGGATTGTTATTGAAATAAATTTTAAAAACTACTGATATTATGAAACAGTTGGTCCAAATTGTATGTTTCGTATTTTAGCAGATTTCCCCTCAGGGAAATCAGCTATTGAGGTCGTACTCATGGCGCCATTGTCGAAAAATGTCTTCAAATGTCCATCGATCCTACCTAGAAAAGTCCGTCAGGCAGGGGCTGCGTAAACTAAGCAGATTTCCCACGTGAAGTTATACAATAGGACAATCTCCATACGAGAGCCGAACAATTACGGCAAAGGGCCGAACTAGCTTTTGGCAGGGAAACAGTCATCCCGTATCGGCCCAAATTTAATAAAAATGCAAATATCTCGGTTCATATTCAAGATAGGGAATAAATGTATAGAACAATATTTATAGTAAATTTAATTTGCAATAAGATTGGTTCTATACAATGTTTTGATCCGACGTATGGTAACGGAGATATTTTGAATTTTTGAAAATCCCCCTAATTATTACATAAACGAGTATTGTTTATGTAACATGAGTAGAAGTGAGGGTTTGCTTTGGGCTGAAAAGTGAAAAATGTTAGAGTTTGAATGTATTGAGTGATCGACTTGACCTACAGCCCCCTACTAAACCAAGGAGACCTAGGAATCAGTGTTCTCCGGTAGAATGACGGCCTTGCCGTCTGAAGCCTGGATCTAGAAGATTCAAAGTCCACCAACAAATGTATTTACTCACTAGATTACTATACAAACGCTCTCTTGTAATTATCCGTTCAGTTTCTCCCTTAGTGAGGTATTTTCTTTCTCACCTTACCTAGTGGTTATTGGAGCCGATTGTGATCTTCTACATAGAAGTATTTTGACTTTATTCGGTCGATATTATAGACCTTTAAGATCTTTAGCCACCCCCGAGCTGGACTTAAGGTATTCGCGATCAGAGTTTTGGGGGCATTTTAACTTTAGACACACCTGATTCTTTTTTATATTTTTCGTGATTCATCAGACCCTTATTTAATAACATATGTCCAATTTCAAAGAAAAACAATTATACAAGAAGAAGGTTTACCTATCTATAACGTTTTTGTTAATGCTTAATCTTATACAACTAAGTCGTATTTTTAGTTAAGAAGAAGTGGCATTTAAGACACTTCAATACAGAAATTTGATACCAAGGTCTCAGAAAACGTCCGGGAATTGGTTTCAGACATTATACAGTCAACCGTAAACAAAATTTTGTTAATCCAAATACCCAAAGGATTGTGGGATGGTGCTAAATGAAGTAACAAAATTGAATGTGGAACCAGAAGATCCCTTCTAGACTCATACCTATGTGAGTTCGTTTACAGAAGAAGATACAAGAACGAGGATATATTTGATTGCATTTTAAATCATTAAAAGCGTTTGGTCCCCTAAATGACTAGGCGTCGGATTGAAAAAATGTACAGAATCAATCTTATAGCAAATTAAATGTAATATAAATATTGTTTTATATATATATATATATATATATATATATATATATTCCTAATCTTGAATATCAACCGTGATATTTGCATTTTTCACTTTTCAGCCTTCAGCAAATCCTCTTCTACGCATGTTACATAAACAACACTCGTTTATGTAATAAACCACATCATTCGAAGCTTAAATACAACATATTGTTTTCAAGAGTCATTTATTATACGAGATACATGCAAATATGTTCCAGTGACTCCCCCCCTTCTTAAAGTTTTGGACTACTTAAATTTGACTGATTGAGATAAACATTGTTCTGATTCATTATAAATTACAGTACTAGATACAGTAAATAGTTTTCAATCAAATTAATACGTTATACTCAGATATATTCCAGTAATAGTTTTTCTTTTCGGTAATAAGTCGGCAGGACTGTTACGATTCAGATGCTTTCCTTCGGGAGGTTTCTTATTATCGTATGTATTTATTCACTTAATATTCACGGTGGTGTTGTGTTAACGGTATGTGGATTTATCTATTGTTAAAATTCACGCGGGAAATCTGCTTAGTTTACGCAGCCACTGCGTGACTGGCTTTTTGTGTCTACCGATTGCCCCTGGTAACTGTTCCCATGAACAGGTAGTCCTGACTTCCAAGGAAACGGCAGTGGGCCACCCCCTTTTGCGGCAACATTTCCCCTTGCCTTCTGCACGAGACGATCCACCCTTAAAGGCATCAGAAGAGAGACAATAATTGTGTGTCATCACTCCTTAATGCGCGACCAACATAAGTACCCTAATGACAATTAGCATTAGCCTGCATTAGGGTGCAGACTAAATATTAACAAATCAACAGGCCTGCTATGTGTGTGTTTTGGTCATCAAGGTAGCATTGATGGATATTTAAACAAATGTTTACGAGTCTTATTTGCATCAATAACTTTAGAAGTGCATTTAATATCTTTATTTATTTAAATATGTGACGTGATTCATTTTCTTTAAGATAAGGGGACCTCATGAAAAATATTGCTAGAAATAGTGCCATATCCTTGAGGAAGCATGAACCACCAAGTTGCTGCAAACTAACAGTATAAGAACTAAAGTTAATGATCATCAAAATTTTTTATTGATGTATACCATGAACGAGAAAACTATTTTAACTGCATGCACTTCAAAAGAAGGTATAATTAGTAGTATTTATGGGATTTGTCATTATTCAAAGACTTAAATGGCTCTCTTTAGTTTAAACAAAAACTTAATGATCCCTTAGAGGGCATGCTAAATTCCTCTTAAACTATACGGAGGAGAAGTGTAATGTATTTCCAGCTCTTAAATGAGTTTCATGTTTTAGACAGCCTTTTATAATTCATTTTTGTGTTATATATGAACTCTAAAACCAATTACTTAGGGAAAAAATATTATATCAGAGTAATAGTCTCATCTAATTTGTTCCCGAGAAAACCTTTTTCGGGGTTTTTTACTCTCTTCGAGGAAATTTGGTACAAAACACATTTATAAACTCAAAATGAACGTTTTTTTCAACAGCCAAAAACTCTGTTGGAGAATAGTTAACATCATTAGTGTTTCTACAGGGTCAGTAAAAAAAAACAAAATTACATTAGTAACATAAATTCCCTTTTTATGTCTATATGTATATATCATTTACAACAGATGAACCGCTTCTGAAATTGCTTGAATGCGTAGCCAAACTGAAGAAAAAAAAGTCCGTCACGCAGGGGCTGCGTAAACTAAGCAGATTTCCCATGTGAAGTTTTACAATAGACAAATCTGCATACTGGTAACACAATACCACCGTGATTAAATACAAACGTTAATGAGAAATCTTTCAGTTAATTAAAATAAATTCCCAACTGAAATGGCTTCTGAATTGTAAGAATAATTTATATTTTAATAACTCAAATTTTAGTAGTCCAAGAACTAAAGAAGGGGGGGGGGGCGGATGAACAGAACGTATTGGCATAAATCTCACAAAGTAAGGAAGGTAAGGTAAGGTTAGAAACGACTGGTAAGGTTAGAAGAAGCTTCCACCTGAGCCAAGAAATAACGAAAATGGCCAAAACTATTCCCGACCACAAACTTCATAAAAATGCAAATATCTCGGTTAATATTCAAGATAGGGAATAAATGTATATAAAAATATTTATAGTAAAGTTAATTTGCAATAAGATTCGTTCTATACATTTTTTCGATCCGATGCATAATAACGGAGATATTTCGAATTTTCGAAAATCCTCCCCTCTAAACCCCCCCCTCCCTCTAGTCCGATTTTAGCCATTAACGAACTTGAAAAATATTTATAGAATCTACCTCATTAAACTATTGAGAGACTATACAGTTATATACTTTTTTTTCCTAACTGAGACATTAAGCGAGTTATTCTTTCTTTCTTTTATTCCGACTTTAGTAAATTCACACACTAATGATCAGATTTTTATATAGTAATAGATAATATAAGGTGAGATGAGATCAGTAATGTGCCATGCACTGCACGTAGGAAATATGCTTAGTTTACGCAGGAAACGCCGTACGTGATGGCGCTGTTTTGTTTTCTCCATTTGCTGTTGCTCCTTAAGGAATATCAGCTATTGAGGTGGTACTCATGACGCGATTTTAGAAAAATATATTCAAATGTCCATCGATCCTACCAAGTAGATGACGAAAATGAAGTACGTTCAAATTATATATATATATATATATATATATATATATATATATATATATATATATTTGTATGTTAACGATAAGCTCTTATGTCATGTACTACTTTATTCTAAGATTAAATACCAAATAGGGTATTAGCGTCTTCTTTATTCGAAAATGTTTATTCGACTTATATCATACTCGATATTTGAACGTTCCTATCAAGATCATAGATCATAATTGCTATTACACACATAATTATTACTGGCGGAAATTGGACCTGGAATAGTGGGAGTTTAGAAGGGACATTCGAAAAATCAAATTATTTCCGTTATTATCAGTCGGATCGTAAAATTTTATAGACCCAATCATGTTAAACTATTTATGCTCTACAATTGTTGTTCTTTGCATTATTTCATAACTCAAGAATTATGTGAGTTATTCGTACTTTCTGGTATTCTGCCTTCAGTAACCACCCCCTGCTCTACTCATCAGTAATTTTCATATAAATAGAGATTATGTGGTGAGGTAAGATCACGAGTGTATTATACCAGCAGGTGGGAAATCTTCTTAGTTTACGCAGCCCCTGTGTGACGGACGTTTTAGCTTTCTCAATGTGCTGTTTTTAAGTTGCACCAAGTAGTCTTCCTTTAATCTATATAGCTAAAGGTTTTATTAATTGTCTTTAAATTGTACTTAAGGGATGTTCACCATATGTGAGTGTACCAAGGGGGTGAACAGGTTTACATTTAAAATATTAACTTTGTGCCCCATAGACACTCTAAATCTTAAAGTTATCCATCTAAATAAATAGAATAGAAAGACGTAGTTTTGAACGGACCTCATTTTCGTCATCTCCTGGGTAGAATCGATGGATATTTGAAGAAACGTTTCTAAAATCACTGATTTTCCTTATTGTAAATCTTCTGAAATATATACATCACATACTATTTTCTTGGGCAGCAGTCTTGAACTCAAGAAGGAAAACATGACCTCAAGACGAAAGATATTATAAAAATATGTATTTATAAATTAATGAGTCAGGCTTATTTTAAATTTATGTCAAAGAATGGCCACGGACAAGTTAATAATTCTCTTCATAGTGAAAAATAATAACCCGGCGAAGTATCAACTTACTTTCACTCGTCCTTTGTACGTTACATCACTTTTAGCTTTGAGCACTTTCATCGTCTCACTAATTAGAGCGGTAGTTAATTACTCCTAGAGTTATTATGTAAATACTTTAATAAGATACTTCATGAAACCCTTCAAACGGACCTTATAACTATGAAAGGGATAGTTTATGTCTTCGCTCTTGCTTTATGAACATTATCAAAGGGAATATTTTGAGAATTTGTAAGTGTCCAATTAACGGCGGTGGCTATAAATTTAAAACTTTTTTTTTTTTTAAATAAGTTTACTGTTTGTTTTGTAAGCACAAATAGAAAATAGTCCTTTCAATTTTATTTTAATTATGCAGCGATGACATTGAGTGAGGTACATTTTTACCATTTAAGTAATTATGTATAAAATAGGAAATTTACATCAATGGTGAATGAGCTCATTCTCTAGATATCATCGGTATAATTTATTTATATTTATTTATTTATGGAAATAACGTTATTATGGCGTGATTTGCCCTGACAAAAGTCAAAAATTATACAAAGTGAATTAAAAAAAGTAAAATAGATAACAACAAGTAACAATAACAAATGTCAAAAACATTGACAAATAACAAAAGAAAAAACATTTTATAAGTAAACGTAGGAAAAAAAATTGGTGGTGAGCATAGTTGGTGGATGATCAATAGGAAATGAATTGTCGTAATTTCCTCATTCGTCATATACATGTTTACAAAAGCATATAATACAATTAATGCATATACTTTGAAATTTTCTTGCACACCACAGACTTAATTTGTATGTTAAATTTTGTCGTATATTTGAATCTTGTGTAGGTATAAGAATATGTTAATGTTGGGCTGCCTTCCGTCAAAAGTTCTTGTAAGTCGTAGGGGAAGTCCTGGTGTTGTCGTTTTCGGCATTCTGTCAGTATATGTCTTATCGTCAAGAGAATATTACAAGTTGAGCGACTAGGTCTGTCAGTCTTTGTCATTGGCATAATTTAACAAAGATGTAGGAAACAAGCATGGTTGAAAATTATACTTCCCAAAGGTAATTTTTTTTGTATTCTTATAAATTTAGCAACCCAAACCATTGAAATATAAAAAATGTTACTACCTAATGTTTTGTATCTCTTTACTCGACGACACAAATAACTATGTACCTTATAATTAAGAAAATAGAATTTATTTCTCAATTTTAGGAATACAGTTCTCATTACCCTAAGCTTTTTTCTCACATTTTCCACAAGGGAACTCAGCTATTGAGGTTATACCCCTGATTCGATTTTCGACAAATGCTTTCGAATTACTTAGGAGGTGGCAAACATGAGGTACATATGTTCAAAACAATATATATTAATACGTTTATTACAAAAATAATAGGGTTCCTCTGATTGCAAAATTAAATACACAAACTTGAGTGCTTGGCAGACCAATTTGTTAACAATTCAACAACTACTGTTGTACAGCTAAGAAGCTGTTTCCGGTGGGAGCTTATTAAAATTAACTGAAACATATCTCATTACCGTTTGTATTTACTCACGGTGGTGTTAAATGTTACCACATGGGAAATCTGCTTAGTTTACACAGCCCCTAAGTGACAGACTTTTTAAATTGTTCATCATTTTAATGTATTGATACTATCAGCTGAGAAGTGTGGTACATTTCCATTATTATTAGTGTTGACGTGGCCGCCGAGGTGGTAAGGTCGAATCTTTATACAGTTCTGTATTACTCATCTTCTGTTTTTCATCTATTGGCCTTCGGCCATTTCTCCTTCAGGTAAGATAAAAACATATAAAATTCAGTGTTTTACCACCAGGTGACTTTCTACCAATCTAGATAAATCTAGTTCAGTATTGTTAAGTTGCAGCCATAAATCTCCGCTTTCGTAGTTTTTCAAACGGTTTCTTTGTTTTGTCGATACTTTTGTAACCACGGAACGGAAAAAAGGAATGCTGGCTAATTGATCGGCCACACATACCTGACACATAGACACTTAATGACAAGGACTGATAAACCTATATGCAAATACTGCAACAAACACCTTACGATCAAACACATCCTGACAGACTGCATCCAACGAAAAAACCTTCACATACCCCACGATATGACAGAACTATTAACTCACAGCAATATATTCCACAAATACTAACATATCTAAAACACATAAACATTTACAAAAACATATAGTACAAAATAGAATAGGTCTACAGCATACTTAAAACGATTTAAAAGGGTTAACTTTTATTATATTCATTTAGACAAAGCACGGATATGAGAAACAATCAGATATTAAAGAAATATTTTCAATGATATAGAAATAAAGTACAACAAAGATACGTGCATGAGGGAGTAAATATATTATTGCCAATCACCATCGCTGTGGGGCACAAACCAAATAAATAAAAATAAAATAATTGCTCCTATTTTAAATTAATCAGTAATAGGTGAAAACGTACCAAAATACTATGTGCATAGTGAGTAGACTAGATAAATGAGATCAAAAATAGAAGGAATAAAAGCGTTAGTGAGTATAGAGTAAACTATAAAGCAATTACAGCGAAGGTAGAGCACATTGAATGAAAATGCAAAGTAAAGGAATTCGAGACACATTCCAGCGAGATAAAGCCAAAGAGTACTAGGTGGATAAGTGATTGAGCAAATGAAAAGGGGTATTTGTATGGACGTAATAACGTGCCCTCTCCACATGAAGTGGAATTAAATTGCTACATATCCCTCTACACGTCCTAATAGCAATTTTGTGGCATTTACGTCGTCCTCCCTTAGCCAATTTAAACCGCATAACCGCTATCCTTTCAACCTTAACCAACTCTAATAATCCAAACACATAACCATCATCCCACTGCGTTTACGATGAAACGGTTCGTGGGTGAACTGCAGTAAAGCGACCGCCTGCCCTAGCGGACCTTCTCAGATGTTTAATACGAGAACAATACTGGATCCGGCTAATTGGGTCAGGGGGCTTTACCCACTTAATCCTATAGAGAAAGTTGTCAAACAAGTAAATAAGTGTTTCTCAGTTAGGAGGAGGCTCAATAAATCCTCTGAGTGGAAATTAACTACAATAATTGAAAAGTCTGTAACGCAGGGGCAGCGAAACTCACTAGATTTCCCCGACCTTATCCAATGCTATCTATTTTCCATTTTTCCTGTCATAAAACGCTTGCATAAACAGGAATTTATATTTAAGGTAAAAATGATATTGGTATTAGTAATAGAAGAATATATCTTTATATATGTATAATTCTACTGTATGTGTGAATGTCACTGAACTCTTAAACGGCTTTACCGATTTGAATGAATTTTTTTGTACGCGTTTAGGTGACGCCCTGGGTGGTTTAGCGTCACAAATCAGCCCGGCAAATGGAGCAGGAGTGGGGGTCGTAAGGGAGATCTAAAATTAAAAACTGCGATATTTTCTTTCCTATAGGTTTCTCGGCAAATATGCACTCGATAAAAGTTGTTTATTTTGCTATTTAGAGTAAATTTTGTTATATTCACCTTTCTCGTATAACAAAGTATAAACGAGATATACACTAAACAATTAAAGTGGGAGCCAACAATTTTATTGGGCACTAACGATTGAACCGAACTTAACAAAACTCTGTATGCGAATTAGCATTTATTCTTCCATGATTATAAGCTATATTAAATTTTTTAGGTTCGAACGGGAGGGGGGCTATAAGGGTTATCTGAATAAAAAAAATCGTTATATTTCATTTTCTATTTGTTTTTAGGCAAACGTGCACATAACAAATGTTGTTTTTTGTGTTATTAAAAGTAGCTTTTGTTTTAAACATAATATTATTCAATTTAATATCATAATCGCTTGAAATATCATGCAGGACAACGTGTGCCGGGTCCGCTAGTATATATATATATATATATATATATATATATATATATATATATATATATGTTACTATATTGGCTTATAGCTAACGTCAGGCGAGTACAACTATTATGATCTTTATTCTACAATAAAGTAGTAGACTGAAGCTGTTAAATATCGAGTATGGTATAGAACAAATAAAGAATGAAAAATCTTAATTGATGACGCCATCACATAACGTATTTGTTTGTATCTCACAAAGTAAAAGTTCTATGAAGTACATGATCGGTATTAAATCTTTGAATAATGTGGATCACGATATAACAGCTTATTTGTAATATTACATAATTAGGAGTGGGGCTTACTGAAGGCTGAAAACTAAAAAATGCATGCATCTCGTTTAATATTCCATATACCCGCAAAATTTACAGAATAATAATCGTAGAAAATCTTATTTACAAAAAATGAGTTATATGATATTTTTCGATTAGAAAGGAAATATTGTAAAGTAAAAATGCTAAAATTATTTTATTATTATTTATTTAAAAATTATTTTATTTATTTAATGAATATGCTCAATAACTTAATTTACGGAAAAAGTATATAGAACAAATTTATCGGAAGAACTCATAATAACGGAGGTATTACGATTTTTGGGTTTCCTCCCCTTTTCACGGTCCGACATCAGCCGTTAACGAACTTGATGTTTAATGTTTCGGGAAACTCTTAAATACCAACAATCAAACAGAAATTATGCCTCCTAGAGCACACACAAATATATATATGAACGGACCACTTGTTCGCCATCTTTTGTATTATGAAATTCTTCAATCCTACTCATTATAACACAAAACGTTTAAAAATCTAGTTAGGCAAAGATTGAAAACAAAATTGCGACTGCTATAACGTAAGAAGAAATCCATAGATCTGAACGGACGACATTTTTGTCATCACATGTGTTGTATCGATTGACATTTGAAGAAAAGCTTCGAAAATCGCGTCAAGAGTTGACCGACCTCGATAGCTGATTTCCCTTTAGGAAAATCTGCTAAAAAAATAAAGCAGTAGAAACACATCAAAGCTAACAGTAAAACATTTTTCGACCTGATGTATGGGTTAACGAGGTAATAAACCTGCAACTGTTATATTTAGTAGGCTAGAAGGTAGACCGTCTGGCTTGGGGGAGTCATAGAAGAATTACAATTCTTAGCTTACCTTAATGTTCTTTGCCATAAATAAAGAATAAAGTGCCCTTGTGTGGATTCCGCCATAAATCCCTTTATGAGAATTTCCTTCCAGTAAAACTGGAAAACATGCATGAAAGCTATAATCTACAGGACGTTACTTAGCCTTTCGTTTTAAATGATGTGGACCAGGGATTTCCAAAATAATTCGGGGAAGTGGCCCCTTTTTCAAAATGAATTGATACCTCATTGCTAAATTAAATTAAAAATCCTATCTCTATTTTTTTTTTGCTATTCATACAAAATACTTAAACATTTAAAAACTTTGCGGTTGGTTAAGTGAATAAATTGTACAGATCATTTTCTCATCGAAATTTAACAAAATAAATAGATCTAAAACTTAGTAAATATCAAGCACAATTAATTGATAGAAATAGAAGTGTAATTGATATACAGTACGCAAAAATACTTAAATAGGTAATTATTTTTTGAAAAATAAAACGTTTAAAATCGCAAGGTAAAACAAGATTGTCAAAATGTGACGTCAATTCAATTACACTTGAAGGAGAAATGGTCGAAGGTCAATAGATGAAAAACACGTGAACTATCTCCACTGATTAAGTTTTGCAGATTTCCCTTAAGGGGAACCTGCTATTGAGGTTGAACAAATGACGAGATTTTCGAAAAATGTTCTCAAATGCCCACCGATCTTACCCAGGAGATGACGAATATGAGGTCCTTTCAAAACTATATATATATATATATATATATATATATATATATATATATATATATATATTATAATGTAAGGTTAATTATAATTATTATTATTTAAATTTAATCTATGTACCGGCTACTTCTCAGGGTCTTATATTGCACGGCAAGCATTATCGTTTCCACCATCTCTGCTATAAGAGCTAATTTATCTATTTAATCAGAGATATAGCACAATTAGACTAGAGAATTAAAGAAACACTTACTCTCTCTTTGCATCTTGGGATCGACTGGCTGTTCCTGTCCCACGAGATTGACCCTTGGACTCACAGGGGTCCTGTCCGTCCCTTGACAGGTGCTGATACCTCGTTGAAAGCCTAGTACTAATTACTCTGATCTCATAGATATAGAGAGACAGCGGAGAACCTCAGGCTCGACCGTTACAATATATATATATATATATATATATATATGTGTGTGTGTGTGTGTGTGTGTGTGTGTGTGTGTGTGTGTGTGTGAGTGAGTGTTTGTATGTGTGTGTGTGTGTGTGTGTGTGTGTGTGTGTGTGTGTCTGTTAACGCGGTCGCAATTTTTGTTTGATCGTTACCAAACTCAATGTTTAATCGTTTTATGTATATAGAAAGATCAAGTTGGTATCATAGCTGAAATCGGACAAGTGAGAGGAGAGGATTTTCGATAATTCCACATATCTCCGTTACTACACGTCGGATCGAAAACGTGTATAGAACCAATCTTATTGAAATTTCAATTTACTATAAATATTGTTATATACATTTATTTTCTATCTTGAATATTGACCGAGATATTTTCATTTTTATTAAGTGTTTGTGGGGATAACGGAGATGAGATCGGCTATTATCGGTATTGTTCGTGAGATTACGCCGAAAATTACTTCGGCTTTCTGTAACTGTTCGGCTCTCGTGAAATTGGTTTAGAGACTGGTTTAAGCTTTTGCTTTGTGAGATATATGCAAATACGTACTGTCGGCCCCCTCTTCTTTAGTTCTTGGACTACTAAACTGGTCAAAAATGAATAGGGATATTGGTAGGTTGGTAGGTTTTGTGGTATTTATGGGGCCTAACATTTTTTTTTTAACTATAAATATCATTAATATTTAATAGAAATTATTGTCTTTTTCCCCCCATAAAAAAGTTATTTAATTAAGGTCGATTTAATTAAAATTAATAGGATAAGAAAAAAATAACCAATATCCCTATTCATTTTTGAGCAGTATATTTGAGTTATGTTATTAAAATATACATTATTCTGATTCATTATACATTGCAGTACTAGATATAGTAAAAGTTTGCAATAAAGTTAGTATGTTATGTTCAGATATATATCAGTAATTGTTTTTCTTTCCGGCAAAGAATATGTCTATCTATCTGTTCAGCTCTGAGTGGTTGGCAGACCTATTTTTTTACAGTTCAGAAGCCGTTAACATTGGGAGCTTATTAAAATTACTTGGAGAGAGAAAAAGACGTCCAATTCTTCACAAGTTTTTTATTTCAGAGCTAAGCGCTTTCGAAGACTATTGTCTCCATCTTCAGAGCTACTTGCATGCGCTCGTAGCGAAAGACAGCAAGGAGGAAAACAACACTCCTGTGAAACTTATTAAAATTAACTTAAACATTTCTCATTATTTGTATTTATTCAAGGTAGAGTAAAGTGATTCCAATTTGCAGATTTCTCAATTGTAAAACTTCACGTGGGGAAATCTGTTTATTTTACGCAGCCCCTGCGTGACGGAGTTTTTACATTGTTCATCATTTTAATGCATTGATATTATCAGCTGAGGGACGTGGTACATCTTCATTATTGTTAGTCTTGACGTGACCGCCGAGGTGGGAAGGTCGAATCTTAATACAGTTCTGTATTACTCCTGAAAAGGCGCCATAGAAGATGCAAAACATGCAGAGAAAAATAAATCAGTTGAGATAGTTCACGTGTTTTTCATCTATTGGCCTGGGGCCATTTCTCCTTCAACTAAGATAAAAAAATAAAAAATTCACTGTGATGGATGAACCAGGTGAATTTCTACCAATCTAGTTCAATATTGGTAAGTTGCAGCCATAAATCTCTGTTTTCCTTGTTCGTCGATATATTTACAATCACACTGAAGCCTTTTCCGACGAGTTTTGATAATGGAAAAGTGGTAAGGTATTTTTCAAAAATGTTCCACAATGCAGGATACAGTGTTTCAAAGATGAACAAGAACTTCTGATTTTTTGACCCTCAAAATCAGTTTTCGGTTATTTCGACCCCTAGGGAACCGATTTCAGCCACAAGGGGTCGATATCGATCACTTTGGGAATCCCGGGCGTAGAAGATAATTGGGTACCGGCTACAGAAGCACTCAGTCAATCTGAAGATAAGGAATTTGAATTTTCCTTTCCGAATGGAAGCTATATTTTCTCCAGAATTCTTGGACTTCAAAGACGCTTATGGTCCAACAGACAGGAACGAGATTCTCAGTAATAAACGACTGTATCATTTATGTGCAGCGTGAGTTAAGCAGATTTGTCAATTTCTGAGAAGACACAGATATCATGTCATCTCAGTTCCATTCCAGCACAGAAGACGTTATCTGAATGTTCTTCTTCTTTTCTTATTTATTATGTCCGTGTATAAAAAAGAATTTGATCTGGACATGTGATATTTATATTCCTTCTTTTTAGATGGATAATATTTTATCTTCAAACTGAATACATTTATTACTACTCAAAAGATTTTAACAGTTACTAGGCTTGTATGCGAGTCCCCTTCTAAATATTGAAAGTTTGGCACGCAGGGCCTGCGTAACTAAGCATATTTCCCAAAAAAGAGTAAACGAGGTAATGAAGACCTCAACTCATCACGTAATTTCTCCCGTAATAAAAACCGCGTGTAAACAGGAATCAAAATACCAGCTGGATTTGAGATGTTCAGTGACTCAGCTACAATGTGAGTTACGAAGTGAAAATCGGATGAGTAGGGAGGTATTTTTTTATCTTACTTGATTGGGGAGGAGTGGTGGTTATGTGAGACTGAAAACTAAAAAAATCAAATATCTCGGTTTAAGTTGAAGAACTAGAATGAATGCACTGAACAACATATTATGGCGTTATATTTGCAATGAGATTGGTCGTAAACAATTTTCCAAATTCATTCATAATAACTCAGATATGACGAACTTCCTGTACATTCTCCTGTCAGATATTAAAAGAAATTGTATAAATTAAGTGTTGTCTTTTAATGAAATAATAAGTAAAAAGATATACTGGAATGAGTTAGAAAATTCATCATCCTAGTTATAAATTACGAAATACAATTTCTCTCAAACCCCTAAAAAATATTTCCCGGAAATTAAATAGTGCCTACACACTATCCCAGGCCCAACATTCACCCTTTAACCCTTTCAGCAATACATGTACGTCGGTATATTATTCGCCCACAATCGTTTGTATATTTGAACATAAGTGGACGTAAAAGGGAATATGATAAAAGAGGTCTGTTATCTTTTTGCCACAGACACTATGCTATATAACAAACCCTTTTAAATAAATGGAATATATTGTTGAATATATTGTTGTGGATATAAATGGATGGCCTGAGGAAAATTGTTCCTGGACAAAGACCAGCTGGAGCAAGAGACCAAGCTTAAATATTGAGGTCAAACTGTAATCCACCGATTAAGTCCTTTGCTAAACTCTAGAACGTTTGAAGGGATGTGGTCGTAGTATATCAGTGGTAACCCTCAAGATACTTACTTTTATTCCTATTTCGCTAGGGACGAAATTCAACCTCAGTATTAATTACTAGTTTAAGCAGATTTCCCTTAAAGGATATCAGCTATTGAGGTTGTTTACGTTACTAAATTTTAGAACAATTTCCTTCCAATGCCCATCGATCCGAACCAGGAGATGACGAAAATGAGGCCCTTTAAAAAACTATGTATGTCTGGGAACGCACTAGCAGCCGCTATTAGCAGATTTACTTTAAGGAAAATCAGCTATTGAGGTCGCACTCATGACGCGATTTTCAAAACATTTCCTCAAATGTCCATCGATCCTACCCAAGAGAATACGAAAATGAAGTCCGTTTAAAACTGTATATATATATATATATATATATATATATATATATATATATATATATATTTGCGTGTTCCCACTCTAGAGGTCGCAATAATTGTTTTATCGTTAAAAAAACTTAATATATAAGCGTTTTATATAAAACTAAATATCGAGTTCGTTAATGGTTGAAATCCAACAATGAGGAGCCGGGGGGGGGGGGTGTTTAGACTGGAATTTTGAATTTTAAAATATCTCTGATATTATGCGTCGGATCGAAAAATTGTATAGGACCACTCCTTTTGCAAATTTAATGTTCTATAAATGTTGAGTACGACTGTTTCACTATCTTGATTATTAACCGAGATATATCCATTTTATAGCTTTCGGCCTTGAGTAAGCTGTTATGAGGCACATTGTTTGAAGAATAAATACAAATTATTGTTCTCATTGAACTTTCACGTTTAGAGATAAATGCAAAAACGTGACGGACGTGGGAAATCTGCTCAGATAACTTAGCCCCTGCGTGACGGACATTTTACTTTTGGCCTATTGCCAAAAATAGAAACGAGCCCATGTTATAAAGGACACTATAGAGATAAGACAGGGGTAGTTAGTATGTAATGAACAGATGGATAATGTACATGTAGTGGAGAAAACCACAAATGCGGAAGCGATTTAAAGAACATGCTAATGACATAAATCTGATTTTCTAGTTGTCATTATGGGTGAAAAAGTTTGAAAAATTAATGTGTTCAGTACTAATATAAAACTGCTTGTATGTTAATGATTTTCATTGGCGTACGATAACATTGCATATATTAATGCTTTACACTATATTTCCTTCTTGTATTTTTTTTTAAATATTTAATACCTGTTGAATAAATACCAGCAGAAGTCGTTAATTACGTTTCAGATTTATTAGTCTTCGATCTTTTAATTGAATTCAATAACTCAAGTTACTAGCATTTACTTGGAGTTATAGAAAGATCCTGTCTCATCAAATAAATGCCGAATGCATGTTCTGCATAAACTTAGCAGATTTGCCACGTACTGAAATACGTCAAGCTGATAGACTCATCTCACCATCTATTCTCTCTTTCTCTCGTAATAAGAGCTCTGAGAACAGAAGTTAAAATGTAAGCTGGGCTTAAAGTGTAAATCGAATAAGTACGAGTGAGGGTACGCTAAAGGCTGTATCCAAAAAAAAGGAAAATGATTCCGTTAATATTTCAGAAAACAAATATAAGACAACAGTTGTAGAAAAGTAATTTCTTTAAGAAGATTGCTATGACGAAATTCTTTTATCCGACACATAATAACATATAAAGCAGTGGCTGTGCAAACTAAGCAGATTTCCCACGTGCTGGTATGACACGCTTGTGATCTCATCTCACCACATATTCTCTATTTATATGTAAAAAACCCAATGGCTACAAGGGGGGTGGGGAGAGGGTGTTACTGAAGGCAGAAAACAAGAAAGTACGAATAACTCGCTTAATACTTCAGTTACTAAAATATACATTGAACAATTGAAGAACATCAATATTTTAACAAGATTGTTTCTATAAAATTTTAAGATCCGACTCATAATAATGAACATTTTTTGAATTTACAAATTCTCCTTCCCCCCCCCATCTAAACCTCCAGTATTCCAGGACCGATTTTCGCCAACAACAATTATGAACTTTATTGTAGACCGAAGCTGTTAAATATCGAGTATGGTATAGAAGAAATAAATATTTTCGCGTTAAGAATGAAAAATCTTAATTGATCACGTAATCACAAAGGTATTTGTTTGTATACCACAAAGTAAAAGTTCGATGAATACCTTGATCGGTATTAAGTCTTTGAATAATTTGGATCATAATATTACAGCTTATTGTTAATATGACATAAGTAGGAGAGGGGGGGGGGGGGTTACGGAAGGCTGAAAATTTAAAAAAATACAAATATCTCGGTTAATATTCACGATAGTGAAAATATGTATACAACAACATTTATAAGAAATTAAATTAAATAAGATTGGTTCTGAACCATTTTTCGATATGACGTATAATAAAGAAGTTATTTCGAATTTTCGACATTGCTCCCCTCTAAACTCCCTCCTCCCCCAGTCTGATTCCAGCCGTTAACGAACTTGATCTTTAATTTTACATTGAACGTTTATATGTCGAGTTTGGTACCAAATAAACAAAAATTTCGACCGCTAAAGCTTGTAACAGACAAATATATATATATATATATATATATATATATATATATATATATATATATATAATTTTGACGGACCTATCAGCAGATTTCTCTTAAGGGAAATCAGCTATTGGGGTCGTACTCTCGCGATTTTCGAAGATTTTCTTCAAATGTCCATCGATCCAACCCAGGAGATGACGAAAATAAGGTCCGTTCAAAATTATATATATATATATATATATATATATATATATATATATATATATATATATATATATATTTGTCTGTTTTCACTCTAGCGGTCGCAATTTTTGTTTAATCGTCACCAAATTCGGTATTTAATCGTTTTATGTAAACAGAAAGATCTAGTTCGTTAACGGCTGAAATCGGACCAGTGGGAGGGGGGGTTAGAGAGGTGGGATTTTTGAAAATTCGAAATAGCTCCGTTACTGTACGTCGTATCGAAAAATTGTATAGAACCAATCTTATTGAAAATTAATTTATTTTTATTTATTATTAATTTACTATAAATAATGTTATATACATTCATTCTCTATCTTGAATATTAACTGAGATATTCTCATTTTTATTAAGTGTGTGCTATTGCCGGAAGTTTCCTGATTAGTTCGGCCGTTTCCGTAACTATTCGGCACTCGTGTAACCTAACCTTTCTCCGTTCTTGCCTTCTAACCTTTTACTTTGTGAGGTATATGCAAATACGTTCTGTTGATGCCCCCCCCCCACTTATTCAAGATGGTGTTGTGTTACTGGTATGTAGATTTCTCTATTGTAAAACTTCACGTGGGAAATCTGCTTAGTTTACGCAGCCCCTGCATGACGGATTTTTTTGTCATCTACTAGGTAAGGCCGATGGACATTTGAGGAAAGTTTTAGAAAAACGCGTCGTGAGTACAATCTCAATAGCTAATTTCCCCCAAGGGAAATCTGCTAAAAACGTTTACAATATCGAGTTTGGTAACAATCGAACAAAAATTTCAACTGCTATAGTATTTGAAGAGAAATATAGTTCTGAAAGGACGACATTTTCATCGTCACATATGTAGGGTCGATGGACATTTGGAGAAACTGTTCGAAAATTGCGTCACGAGTGCAACATCACTAGCTGATTTCCCTTATGGAAAATCTGAAGAAAAAAAACAAACAGCAAAGTAATCTTCAAATTTGATCTTTTTGATTATTATATAAAGGTGGCCCAATCTTGTTTCGTTGCAAATGGAGCACAAGCAGTATATCAAATAAACCATTATTTTCTTCAATAACCCACCTAGAGGCCTTTCCGCCCGTTCAGCCAAGACAAAACCAATAGAATTGGCGTGATCAACTCACATCAGCTGATAAACGAACTTATCACAAATCGATATCCGAAAAGCATTTAACGTAACAAATAACATCTACGTTACATATTCGTCTTCTTCTTTAAACGAGTTTAAAAATACATTTTTCCAATACGAGTACCTTTTTATTTCTTTTTTTATATAGATGAATAAAAACATAATTTATTATGCAAAAATATTTTGAAATTATAATACAATATATTTAAAGATTTACTATCTACATTTTTCAGAAATTTAAATTATATAATATATAGTAACTCTTTTAATAAATAATAAACAGTTTAGTAAATTAATATGTATTCTCTTAATTAATATTATCTATATATACAACAACCATCAAAATTTATTTGAGTGGGTTTTTAGGATGAGGGGACGAATACAAAAAGTCCGTCACGCAGGGGCTGCGTAAACTAAGTAGATTTCTCACACGAAGGTTTACAATAGATAAATATACATACAGGTAACACAGCCGTGAATGCTCAGTAAATGTACAATACAAGGCTGAATTGTAAACAAACAGGCAAGCCAACCTCGTAGCGCTGCATAGATAGACCGGAAAGACAAACAATTAATGAAATATATTTGAATATAACATATTAACTTTATTGAAAACCATTTACTAAAGCTTGTGGTGTAATTTGTAATGAATCAGAATCAGTTTTATCTCAATCATTCAAATTTTAGTAATTCAAAAACAAAAGAAGGGCGGGGGTCAACAGAACGTATTTGCATATATCTCACAAAGTAAAAGTTCAATGAAAACAATATTTGGTATTTAGGCTTCAATTAATATCTTTTATTATATAACAGAGCATTATTTATGTAACACTAGTAGAAGTGGGGGTTTACTGAAGGATGAAAAATGAAAAATGCAAATATCTCAGTTAATATTCAAGATAGAGAATAAATGTATATAACATCATTTATAGTGTATTTAATTTTCATTAAGATTGATTCTATACACTTTTTCGATCCAACTTATAGTAACGTAGATATTTCGAATTTAATAAATTCTCCCCTTCCAAACCCCCCCCCTTCCCCTGGTCCGATTTCAGCCGTTAACGAACTTGATCTTTCCTTTTACACAAAACGACTAAATATCGAGTTTGGTAACGATTACACAAAAATTGCGACAGCTAGAGCGGTAACGGACAAATATATATATATATATATATATATATATAAATATAGATATATATATATATCTCCAGTTTTGCACGGACCTCATTATCGTCAACTCCTCGCTAGGATTGAAGGACATTTGAAGAAGAAATTCGACAAGTCCGTCATGAGTACAACCTCAATCGCTGATTTCCCTGAAGGGAAATCTGCTAAAAATGGCAATGTTCTCTGTCCCTATTATTAGTTGATTTTCACTAAGGGAAATCAGCTATCGAGGTTGTACTCACGACGCGATTAACGAAAACTTTTCTCGAATGTCCCTCGATTCAACCCTGGAGATGACGAAAATGAGGGCGTTCAATGAAAATTGCGCTCAAAATTATATATATGTCTGTTAACACTCTAGCGGTCGCAATTATATATGAGCGCTTGGCGCCAAACTAAAGGTCAAGTTCGTCAAAGGCTAAAATCGGACCTGTGGAGGGAGGTTTACAGGGGGAGTATTTGGAAAATTCGAATTTTTTTCCGTTCACGTCAGGCTGGAAACATTTAGACAACTAATCTTATTGTAAATTTATTTCTCTATAAATCTTGTTTTATGCATATATTCTCCAAGATTAATATTAACCATGATATTTGGAATTTTGAGTTTTCAGCCTTTAGTAAACCCCCTACTAATATATTAGCAATAAGCTGTTATAACATGAACCTCTTTATTTTAAGCTTAAATACAAAATATTGTTTCGATGGGACCTTTATTATGCGTGATATATGCAAATTCGTTGAGCGATAACGTCATCAATTAAGGTTTTACGTTCTTGTCTCGAAAATGTGCATTTGATCTATACCATACTAGATATTTAACCGTTTTATTCAAGATCATATTTGTGATAGGTAGAAATCTGAGCATTAGGAGGGGGAGGGGATTTTCGAAATATTTCTTCAAATTTCCGTCCATCCTACCCAAGAGATGACGAAAATGAGGTCCGTTCAAAATTATATATATTTGTCTGTTAACGCTCTAGCGGTCGCAATTTTGGTTTGATCGTTACCAAACTCGGTATTTAATCATTTTATGTAAAAAGGAAGATCAAGTTCGTTAAAGGCTGAAATCGGACCAGTGGGAGGGGGAATTTCGAAATATTTCTTCAAATTTCCGTCCAACCTACCCAAGAGATGACGAAAATGAGGTCCGTTGAAAACTATATATATGTATGTCTGTTAACTCTAGCGGTCGCAATTTTTGTTTAATCGTCACCAAACTCGGTATTTAATCATTTTATGTAAAAAGGAAGATCAAGTTCGTTAAATGCTGAAATCGGACCAGTGGGAGGGGGAATTTCGAAAATTCGAAATATCTCCGTTACTATACGTCTGATCGAAAAAATATAGAACCAATCTTGTTGCAAATTAAATTTACTATAAATATTGTTATATACATTTATTCTCTATCTTGAATATTAACCGAGATATTTGCATTTTTATAAAGTGTAACGGACGAGTTATGGTCGCTAGTTCGGCCGTTTCCGTAACTGTTCGGCACTCGTATGGAGATTTCTCTATTGTATAAATTTGCGTGGGAAATCTGCTTAGTTTACGAAGCCCCTGCGTGACGGACTTTTTCCATAGAAATAGATAAATGTAGTGAGATTAGATCACGTGTGAAATCTGCTTAGTTTACGCAGCCCCTGCGTGGCGGACATGAAACATAAATTGCTCCTATCAAGCACTCCATTTCCGCAATATTTCTATTTATATACTTCTGAGAGGATTGGGTATCTAAAAATAATCCTGACTATATCTATTTCGCAAAACATACGGATGTGCTCCATCCAGAATGGCTAGGAAACCTCGACGCACAGGACTAATTTACTATCGAAGAATGCCTGAACTTCATGATGCATGGCCTTTTCGTTACGATCCGCAATAATGCAAATATTAGCTATTGTTCACTTTCACGTGCCTTTAAGCCTCCTGTCTAGTCGGCTCTATTCAATAAGAGCATTCCCTTCGCATGACGTACCACATCATTAACCTAAATACCGAATATAGTTCAATCTTTAGCAAATTAGTAGCTAGAGACAAACGAATTTCCAACATGACTCCGTTTTAATGTTCGGGCGATTTTTGCTCTTTGGCCCATTCGGCGGGTAAACCAAATGTTACATGTATCAGTGGTCACTAATAAAAGTAAAAAGACGAACTGAAATCACGTATTACGTCACAGAATATTACGTATCCAAAATGAATGACAGATGAGGCACATATCAGAAATTTCTTTTTATTAACAGATTTTTGTTAATGAAAACTAAATATTCAGGTTATACTTGTTACGCAATTTGGAAATATTTCTTGAAGGTGCATTCATTCCTATTATATGACAAAAGTGAGCTTGGTTCAAATATATATAGATGGGGCAGCGATGGCAATGCGGGTTAAGGCGCGGGTACGCCTACCACCACGCAAGCTGAAGGTAAAAAAAAAGTCTGTCAAGCAGGGGCTGCGTTAACTAAGCAGATTTCCTACGTTCGCCACGTTCTTGCATCTATCTCAAAACGTAAAAGTTCAATGAGAACAATATTTGGTATTAAGGCTTCAAATAAAGTGTTATAATATAACAGTTTTTTGATAGTGTGTAATAAAGTAAGAGTGTGCCATTATAGGCCGTGGGAAAAGCTGCGCAACTCCTTATTTAAATTACAAGAATTTCTTTCGTTAAAATTATCAATGACAAGACGGTTAAGTTTCTATTTCTCCACAGTATGAAAACAAAATTATCATTTCCCAAATATTTCATACGTATTAGTTTAAAGAATTCCGTCTATTGAGGGTGTTTGTGAAGAAATGACAATACGTGGAGAGTGTTTAGAGTAAATAAATCGCAGTTTACACCCGCTCAAACAAAGTTTATATCTTATTTTCGAAGGGACCCTACTTCGAAGTTCGAATTCATACTTTTTCTTTAGCGATACTAAATTCGACGCTTGATTCCATTTTCGAAAATTAAATTGAATTTCCTATAAGACAACAACCTATTTTGCCGAAGTAAATCACTAGAACGCAAATTAATAAATAATTCTATAGTAGCTCAATGGATGAATTTTGAAAACTTTTGGTGTTTCAGTAATGCGTCTTCACTTGATAAAATTTCTAACGAATATGCGAGAATGTATAAATATTTCGTACACAATAAAATACCATTACAAAAGGAAAACAAAATATGATATTGCAAAAAAAGCAAGTATTTAAGTTAAATAAAAAAATTGTCAAATTAAATTTTCATAAATAAAATGAAAGAAATTATTCTCGTGATTTACAATAAAGAAGAAATAATAGTAATTTTAATTTCAAAGAAAAAGGTCACTAGTTTAACTGAAATAACTAATTTTTTCTCTTTATTTTCGATGAAGAAATAATATTAGTCATTTTGACTTCTGAGCAAAACAAGTTCGCTCATAATAAAAAGAGCTAAATTCTTCTCATTGTTTAAAATGAAAAAAATAATAATAAGAATTTCCCTTTCTTAGGAATCTTTATTAAAAGTAATAAAAGTAACAGAACTCTCCATAAAGGTCTTATAAACGAAGATTTTATTGAAACAGTAATATTTGCAAATAATCCTGTGCACAGTAGGCCTTTAAACCAATTTAAAATATCTTAATCGTTCACTTATTGTCATTGGAAAAGAAGAGATTTGTATATATACACATATACACACACACTCGCACACGAGGCCATGAGGTAGTAGCCATTTAAAACGTCTAGGAGGGAATATATTGGACAGGAGTTGAACCTCAGGATGGTGGGTTTTGAAAATCGAATTTGAATTGTTTCTTGGAGGAAAGACAAGAGCAATTAATGTATTTATGAAGGTTTCGATTGGTGATACAATAGGGAGGATCTACTATTGTGCGAAGGACTTTAGGTTGGAATGTTTGAATGGGATTAATATTACAGTGCTTAGCTGTCTCCCACAGTTCTATTCCATGAGTTCAGTTTGGTTTGAGAAGTGGATTGTAGTTTGTAATGTAAGTGTAGTGCCAGTGGAATGGTGGGGGTATTAGAGGGTCGGGGGAATTCGAAAATTAAAAATATCTGTTATTACTAGTTGGATTGAACATTGTATAGGACCAATATATCAAATTCGAAAAATTTCTTCAAATTTCCATCGATCCTACCTATTAGATGACGAAAATGAGGTCCGTTCAAAATTATATATATATATATATATATATATATATATATATATATATATATATATAGATATATGTCTGTTCTCCTGTTGTCACTCTAGGGGTCACAATATTTGTTTACTCATTACGAAACTCGATATATAAGTGTTTTATGTAAAAAGAAAAAACAAATTCGTGAACGTCTGAAATCGGACTGGGAGGAGGGGGGGGGGGTTTAGAGGGGGAGGAATTTCGAAAATTATTAATATCTCCGTTATTATGCGTTGGATCGAAAAATCGTACAAAACCAATTTTATTCCAAATGTAATGTTCTATAAATGTTATTATACACTTGTTTTCACTATATTCGTTATTAACCAAGTTATTTGAATTTTATAGCTTTGGGCCTTCAGTAAACCACTCATGCCATGTCAGCAATAAGCTGTTATATTATGAAGCACTTCATCTGAAGCCTAAATAACAAATATTGTTCTCATTGAACTTTTACGTCATGGGATAAATGCGAATACGTGACTCAAATGCGAAATCTACTTGGTTAAAGTAGCCCCTGCGTGACGGCCTTTTACATTGAGCACATTTGCTGTTAAACATCTGATGCCCAGATAAAATTTCACGTCCTGTAAACATGAGCTTCAAATTAATTGTATTTCTTAATGGAATGATAGTCAGGAATACTTGAGCGGTTTTTTTTTTTACTCTCCTCAAGGATAATTCGTACAAAAACACATTTATAAGCTCAAAACGTATACATGTTTTCACAACACACAACAGCCAATGACCCTGTTTTTGAATACTTAAAATCAATAGTTATACTGAGCCAGCAAAACAACAAATTTACAATAGTTACATAACTTGACTTTTTATGTATATATATATATATATATATATATATATATATATATGTTTATATAAAATTAAAACGTCTGTCTGTGTATTGATTTTTTTCTCGAAATTTCACGATACTTTTTCGTTTCACATGGAATTGAAACCATATCAACAATTTTTTCTTTTGTGTCTATTTGTTTCATACCTTTTTAGTCCTAAACTACTTAACCCAATTTTATTGGCTTTTCCTTAAGATTAATTTAATGTTCTGAGTGAATGAATAAAAAACTTACATTTTAATACTGGGATTTTTTGAAATTAGGAAAAATAATTTTATTGTAACAGCAGAAATTCTACAACTCCCAGTTTATACTGAACCTTGTGTCAGCCCCACTCCTTCCGACCTCGCATTGGTTTATGTTTACATATGATTTAATGCTTATTAAAACTATAATGTTCATATTCCCAGAAATGTGAGTTTGTTAAAGTCTTTTAAATAAATAATTTAAAAGGATGAACGCTGGGTTGGTGCACCCACTTATTTATGGCAGTTATTAATTCTGCTCTGTTAATGTTACACTTTTCAGAACATACCATTTACTTTCCAAACATACAAACGAGTATTATTAATACTGGCTGATATGTACATAAAATAGCTGTTATCGATGTGCTTTGGAACGCTTTTAGGGAAAGGAACTTTTGTTCATACTATACTATCATAGAATATATTCATAGAGTACTATCTAGGAGTATGTTTAATTCATAGTCCATTCTATTTTGAAAAAAAGGTATTCGCACAGGAGATGGGAAACTTAAAAGTATTGTGGATAGTGAAGCATTACATAACAAATACTTTTATTATTAACAAATCCTGAGCAGCGACGTGTACATCCTAAACAATGAGTTGGGGAAATGTAAAAATATGGTTCATAGTAAAGCAATGACAAAAACATTCAGCCTCAAATGATTTCCCGGGCGAAGTCGGGTATCTTAGCATAGTATAGATAGTTGAAAACAGGCCTCAGTTCCGCCATCTCCTGAGTAGGATCGACGTTTGTGGAAATGTTTCGAATATCGCTTAATGAGTACAGCCTCAGTAGCTGATTTCCTTTAAGGTAAATCTGTTAAAAGAGCGACTAAGTATACTTACTAAATGCTAGCTAGGAGGAGAATTTGAAGTGCTTAGCCTCCCTCAGCCTAATCTCCCCCTTGGCTGGGAGCAAACATTTCTGCCCTGAGAGTTCTTGACCTAGTAGGGCAGGTAGCTCGCCTTGCAATAATGAAGTTAAGCACGGCCGGCCAGGTCAGTAAGTGGACTGAAATATCCTTTTATTGATCCAATGCCCATCCTACAATCGTTCGTAGAGTAAATAATTAGAGGATCTTTTGAAAAAAATAAAGGCTAAAGGGCAAGCAACCAGTAATGGCGTAGTCTATATTCGGAACACCCTTCTCAGTTGTAAACACGAAAAGACATAACAAAATATCAGTCACGTCTAGGTTTGCGTTCACAAAGCAGATCCCCTACGGAGAGTTAAAAAGGGTCGTTTACTTCATGTGGATTCTAAGCCACGTGGGAATAGATGGAAATGAAAAACCAGATTTAGCAGCCATAGAAGCCCACCAATTCGACTCGTCACCCCAACAACAATTACGTCTGCAGAACTCTATCAACCACTCAAAGAAGAAATTGATAAAAACTGGCAACACATGTGGAACAAAATCCAGAAAAATAAACTAAAAACTGTTAAAACCACCATCCGTCCATGGAAATATTCGACTAGAGATAACAGAAGAGATGAAGTTGTATTAGGAAGACTCCAAATAGGGAACAAAAGATTTACGCATGGTTATCTAATGGCAAAAGAACAACCCCCGATTTGTGGGAAGTGTAACACAGACCTTACTATCTACCACATATTAATGGAATGTCATAAGTATACAAATATTCGCAACGAATGCAATATTTCCAATGATATAGAAGTGGCCAATGGAGATGATCCGAAAGAGCTAGATAATTTTTTTTAATTTTGTGAAAATTACAAATTTATACAAAGAAATTTAAACTACTAGTTTTTTGTACCCTCGTTGATATTGTTAAAATGGCGATATGGATGAGGATACCAAAATGTGAAGTATAGATATTACAGGGCGATGATAACCTGGTAGCTAAAACCCTACGAAACAAACAAACAGATCCCCCACAGATCATTCTCTATTCCTTCGGAAGTAAGAAACCTAAGTAAGGAGGAATTGAAATGTAGACTAGAAATCTGACACTTAGTGACTGTAAAAATAGAATGAGTAGAAGTAGGGGATGCATAAGCTAACAGATTATGCTAGAGCTGGAGAGCCATGGCTCTGACCAGATCTATTCTTCAATTTTTGGGTCTGTTTAGGAGGCGTGTAGATTTCTTATTCAGTAATTATGATTAATTTTATGAAATAACTCCGTATGTTTGGAACACTACCCGAAGCGTGTTGGGGGGCGTATGAAGGTAAATTAGGGAGTGTTTCCTAATTGTAGAACATCTGAAATGCTGACTTCTTGCATCAAAGCTGCAATAATAGCTAGGACAACAATATATTCTATTTCTTGAAGGCATATAAGGGAATAAAAGAAACCGAAGGCATGAGGTATAAACATTACGTTGTTAACTACTCAAAAAACTTCATTGACTTAAACGAAGTTGCTTAAAGAGGGTGAAACCACTTTGGGCTTCAATCAAACGAAGAAATAAAATATAATGTGGAACGAGTAGAAGGATGTTAGATTCGTATGTTGGCTAATTTATTTGGAGGAGAAGGAACGTGAAAGAATGTTTATTTAGTAAGATATTAGAAAATATATATAATACAAATATACACATGTTTTGTTATGAGTATTTCATTTAATAGCATAAATAACAGATACCTAGAAAGTAATTTGCAGGCGTTTCAAAAACAGACCCTGTTCTTCCTTTAATAAAAATCCTATGACATATTATCTTTAACATTTAAGTTAGAAATGATATGCTAAGTCTCGAAGTGATATCCCATTAGCAGTAGGTGGGTGGGGTGTTTACTTATGTTTTAAAATTGAAAAATGCGATTAATATTTGAAATACGAAAAGATGTATAGAACAACATTTATAAAAAAAAAAACTCATATTTATTTTTAGCTGGTGGTGAGGGCGATGAATCAGGTTAATAAGAAACACTTTTTTGTGGCTCCTCATAATTTCTTTCTTAAAAACGCTTAGCGCTTTCGGGAATTAAATTCCCATCCTCAGAGCTACAAACAATAAAACACCATAATTAAGGAGTCTAAAAATTAGTTTTTTACATAATTCGTCATATAACAAAACAGTCTATAACATTATAAAATTTACAACAATAACACATATATTTAAAAACATAGTTATAATTTAAATGTAATAAATTAATAATATCTTATTTACTATTTAAGTATTAAAATAACATAAGCCAAATTACCGTCAGAGCGTAGGGCGTGCCTAGAGAGTTGCTACTGGGCTAAACCCTGCCGATGCACTAAGTCCGAGGAGACTACAGCTACGTAAGAGGTTATCTATCTAATGGACATGGTTGAGATAAAACTCAAGAAAGCCAGAAATAAAGTCAACGTAAATGTGCAGACAGACACAAATGCATCTCTCATACCCAGACTTGTCTCTGCCCCCTCCCTTGTGGCTTGGACCTATCCCCTCGGCCTTAGTGCATCGGCAGGGTTTAGCCCAGTAGCAACTCAATTGGCACGCCTCTGACGGTAATGTGGCTAGGTTATTTTAATGCTTAAATAGTAAATAAGACATTATTAATTTATTATATTTTAATTATAACTGTTTTGAAATATATGTGTCATTGTTGTAAATTTTATAATGTTATAGACTGTTTTGTTATATGACCAATTATGTAAAAAAAAAATTTTAAAATCTAATTTTTAGACTCCTTAATTATGGTGTTTTATTGTTTGTAGCCCTGAGGATGGGAATTAAATTCCCGAAAGCGCTAAACGTTTTTAAGAAATAAATTGTGAGGAGCCATAACAAAGTGTTTCTGATTAACTTGATTTATAAAAACTTAATTTGCAACACGATGGATTTGTAAAAGTTTCCAATCGGACTCTTAATAACATAGATCTTTTTAAATTTCTATTTTACCTGCTTTAGCCCCTCCTTCCCCCCACCCTCGGACAAGGGGAAGGAGCAGTTAACGAACTTGATAATTACTTTGTCGCGATCTGGCTACGGCAATAGGCAGTGGAAGCTATAGTAATAATCATCCCCATAACCAAATCACTACCAAAGAATTATGAAAGGGTATTACTATTCGTACTAGTTTTCAACCTTCATTGCCTCCCTTCCTCCCTAATTCTATTCATTGGTTTGTTACATAGAAATAGAATATAACAAGTGTAATAATAATATAAGTGTGTTATACCAGCAGATGGGAAATCTGCTTTGCTTTGAAGCTCCTGCGTGACGAACTTTTTAACAGTGCTCCATATTGTCTAGCTTCTTCTTCAATGAGCATTCTCATTGCTCATTACCTAGTCTGTCTCCACGACTCCCTCTTCTGCTAGCCGCCGCCTAGCACAGCCTCCCCCTATTGTTCTTGCTGAAACAAAGCTCGCCTCTTACAAAAGATTCTTAAATTCAATACCTCGATTACAAAAGGAAATCAGGGGCATAATTATGTCGCTGATTTTTCTTCTTTTCAAGGCAAAAGGAGTGCCATACTCAAGGGTGACCCTACTTCTCCCGACTCTCTCAACCTCTAGGATTTCAGTGTGGAAGGGCTTCCTGACTCCTTGGAAGTCATAGTCCAATATATCCTATTATGAATGAAATCCCTTAGGGGAAATCAGCTATTAAGGTCGTACTCATGACGCGATTTACGAAAAAAAATTCAAATGTCCATCCATCCTACCCAGCAGATTACGAAAATGAGGTCTGTTCAAAATTATATATATATATACAACAACAAAACAAGTTTCCCTCCTTCTCGAGGGTTCCCATCAGGGACAGCCTCCTAATCTGCCTAGCTGGGTAATATTAAATAAAATCTGTTTTTTTATTATTATTATTATTTAGAACAAGAAATTTCTATTAAACTTTGAAGGGTGTTGTGGAAAGTACAGCAGCTTTACGTGATGTCTTTAAATATATATATATATGTCTTTAAACGCTTTAGCGGCCGCAATTTTTGTTTGATGGTTACCAAACTCGATATTTAATCGTTTTAGGTAAAAAAAAGATCAAGTTCGTTAATGGCTGATATCGGATTAGTGGGAGGGGGAGTTTAGAGGGGGGATTTTCGAGAATTCGAAATACCCATTACTATACGTTGGATCGAAAAATTGTATAGAACCAATCTTATTGCAAATTAAATTTACTATAAATATTGTTATATACATTAATTCTTTATCTTGAATATTAACCGAAATATTTGCATTTTTATTAAGTGTGTGTTGATAACGGAGATGAAATCGGCAATTGTCTACTGCTAAGCTACTTCTAACCTTCTTGTCGAATAACCTTTTACTTTGTGTGATTTATGCAAATACGTTCTGTTCATCCGCCCCCTTCTTTAGTTCATGGTCTACTCTTCAAATGTCCATCGATCCTACCTAGGAGATGACGAAAATGAGGACTGTTCAAAATTGTATGTATGTATATATATATATATATATATATATATATATATATATATGTGTGTGTGTGTGTGTGTGTGTGTGTGTGTGTGTGTGTGTCTGTTGCCGTTCTAGCGGTCGAAGTTATTGTTTGATCGTTACCAAACTCGATATTTAATCGTTTATGTAAAAAGAAAGATCAAGGCTGAAATCGGACCAGTGGGAGGGGGGGGGGGCAGAGGGGAGATTTTTGAAAATTCGAAATATCTCCGTCACTATACGTCGGATCGAAAAATTGTTCTGGTGCCCCCCTCCCAGTCTTAAGTACTTGGACTACTAAAATTTGATTGATTGAGATAAAAAATTATTCTAATCCATTATAAATTACAGTACTAGATATAGTTTTCAATAAAATTAATAAGTTATAATCTGATATATTTCTGTAATTACTTTTCTTTCCGGTGAGAAGTTGTTTTCAAGGATCAATAAAATGAGAAGTAGTGGAAGTTTAAGTAGTTCATGGAGTTATACATTTCTTTTGCATATTTTTTTATTGAGTATTGTATTAATAAAATAGATTTTTTTCCTCAACAGGCCAAAATTATATATATACATATATATATCATTTGGTATGGACCTCATTTTTGTCATCTTCTCGGTAGGATCGATGGTCATTTCAGGAAGTTTTTCTAAAGTCGTGTCATCAGTACAACCTCAATAGCTGGTTTCCCTGAAGAGATATCTGCTGACAAAACAGCGTATAATAAATACCTCAGACAACTAACCTTAAACAAGATACGTTTTGACGTGGTAATTGAAAGAGAAAGGAAGAGGCCACCTCAATTTGCATTTAGCTATGACGGAAGTAGTGCGACCTGCGGCCCAATTCCAAATTGCTTATTTCCCAAAGAGGAAATCTGCTTAAAAACAAATTACTGTCAAATTCTTCCATATTCATAAGTAAATTGTTATACATATTGGTTATTAAGGCCTTTTTTACAAACGCCTTTGAAGGACAGTCTAGTAATAAACACCGCTCAGTTTTGCATGAATATAAGACATTTAACAACTTAATTGAGATGTAGTTCACCTTCTCCTTGAACTCTTTCATGTGGCCATATATGTGAATTTAATTATTTCTTCTTACTCGTAAAAGTATATGTTATTATGTGTAATTAGGAATAAATTAAAGTGTATAAACTGTTTTATCGGAAGAAACACAATGTCATAAAATTGAATTCATCAAGTCAACAGATCTTTAAGAGTCTCACATAATAGTTGTAATTATGTATAATAAAAATAAGTTCCAGACCATACCGTTGAAAATCACTTATATATATATATATATATATATATATATATATATATATATATATATAATTGTAACCTCTGTCTGTACATTGATTTTTTTCGCGAAATTTCACGATAACTTTTCGTTTCACATGTCATAGACACCATAACTGCATTTTGTTTCTTTCGTGTGTGTTTGTTTGTTTGTGTTGTGTTTGTTACCTTTTCACGCATAAACGGCTGAACCGAATTCTATGAAACTTGGTATTTATATTACTACTAGCCCAACTTAGACTTTAGGCTATATTAATATTCTCTAAGACAAGCAAGAGTGGGGGTTATAAAGGAGGCCTGAAATTAAAAATAGCGACATTTCGTTTCCTATTGGTTTTTCGGCAAAAATGCACATAACAAAAGTTATTCATTTTGTTATTTAGAGTAACTTTTGTTATATTTACTTTCGTCGTATACCGAAGTATAAATGAGTTATACGCTAAAAATAATAGCGGGAGTCAACAATTTTATTAGGCACAAAAGAATCAACCGAACTAAATAAAACTCGGTATGTGTATTAGCACTAACGCCTTCATTGTAACAAGCCATACTAACATTTCTAGGGACGGGCAGGAGTGGGGGTTGTAGGGAGGCCAGAAATTAAAAATAGCGGTATTTCGTTTTCTATTGGTTTTTCTGCAAATATGCACATGACACAAGTTGTTTATTATGTTATTTAAAGTAACTTTTGTTATATTAATTTTTGTCGTATAGCAAAGTATAAACGAGATATACACTAAAAACTAGAGCGGGAGCCAACAATTTTGTTGGGCACTAACAATTGAACCGAACTTAAAAAAAACTAGGAATGTGAAGTAGCATTAATTCTTCCACGATTATAAGATATTAAAATTTTTAGGTCCAAACGGGAGTGGGGTTTATGAGGGAGGCCTGAAATGAAAAATTGTTATATTCCAATTCCAATTGGTTTTTCAACGATTTTCTATAAAAATACAATCATTAGTCAGTCAACGATGATTTCCCAGGCATTGTCGGGTATATTAGCTAGATTGTATATACAAAATACGTACATTAAAGATGATATTTCATTGTAATAAATGCTATCCATGATTAAAATTTGAATTATTCACGGTGTGTCAAACAGTGGAGAGGGAATGATTAGAGACTTATTTTCATGTATTTTTCAAATCTAAAATTTTTTTCCCCATAACTCACCCAATTGACACTTACGGGGAAAAGTGCGGCAAGGCGGAAGAGCAGTTGTACACATAGAAGCATTGCCAAAAACTAAATAAAATCTTTCCTTCTCAAATGATTTCCCGAGCGAAGCCGGGTACCTTGGCTAGTATATATATATATATATATATATATGTGTGTGTGTGTGTGTGTGTGTGTGTGTGTGTGTGTGTGTGTGTGTTTCCCATGTGCGCCACGTATTTGAATTTATCTCAAAAAGTAATTATTTATTAACGTCCACTTTTTGCAACTAAGGCTAATTGGGCTCAAAAAGTATAAGGTCCAAAAAAACAATATTCGTTTTAAATAAAGTGTTCCCTGATATAACAGCTTATTGTAAATATGGCAAGAGTAGGAGGGGGGCTTTACTGAAGCCCGAAAACTAAAGACTACAAATCTCGCGGTTAATAATAAAGATAGTGAAAACACGTATATAGCAATATTTATACAACATTTAATTTTCAATAAGATTTGTTCTATACACTTTTTTGATGGCACGTATAATAACGGAGATATTTGGAATTTTTAAATTTATTTGGTAAATAATTAGTATTTAGGCTTCAAATAAAGTGCCCCAGTATATAACAGTTTTTTGTTAATGTCTCGATTTGGAGTGGGGGTTTATTGATGGCCGAAAACTAAAATACTGAAGTATCTCTGTTAACATTCAATTTAGAGAAAATATGTATATGACAAAATGTATAGACCATTACATTTGCGCTAAGATTGATTCTATACAATAGTCGATCTCACTACGGAGATATTTCGAAATTTCAACATTCCCCCTATACCCCCCCTCTCCCACTGTTTCGGATATTAGCCGTTAACGAACTTGATCTCTCCTTTTTACACAAAACATCAATCGAGTTTGGTAACGATCAGAAAAATATTGCGGCCGCTTGAGCTTTAACAGACATATATATATATATATATATATATATATATATATATATATATATATATATATAGTTTTGAACGGACCTCAATTTCGTCATCTCCTGGGTAGGATCGATGGACATTTGAGGAAATTTTTCGAAAATTGCGTAATGAGTACGACCACAATAGCTGATTTACCTTAGAGGAAATCTGCTAAAAGCGGATACTGTTTGTTTTCGGTCACATTTGAACATTTGTTGACACTAATGGAATTTTCGAGTAGTGATTTACATGTCTAGCAGTAAGTAACGAAGAAGTGCCTGGATTAACTAGAATTAATTTCCTTGTCCTCAAAGAAGCCCCTAATGTAAAGAGAACATTTATTATACAATTGATAGAATAACTTGTGACTTGGGAAATTTAATGGACGTTTATCTTTAACCCCTTGTCTAGACTCAGGGTGATACATTTACCTTGAAAGTGAAACAAATTTACTTTGAATAGTTGTAAAGAGGTTTAATGTTTAATATTCAATGTTATTTTTTCTTTTATGAACCCGCCTTCCTGGCTACTGAGCTCCGGTTTCATAATATAATAAAATGTTATTACATAATCATTCTCTAATTTTTTTTTCTTTTCTTTTGCAGGTAAGTGGAATGTCATTTGGCGATTTGGTAAGAAATAAATATCTCCATTTTTTTTGTTAAAGCGTTTTCTATGGAATGAACTAATGTGAAATTAATGTAAATCCTGATGTGAAGGTTCGTAAGATTGCGTATGAAAATGATCTTGTAATTTATTTATTCCGCGTTACTTCATTTTGGACTCTCAATCTCATATGAAGTGTAGATTATGAATGAATTACTGTCAGTATTCCAGTTTTGATAGCGTCGAACGTTGCATTATCGATAAAATGGAAGCCAATTATCCATTATTCTTCATTTAATTTAAATTATTTATTTTGAACCTCAAACCCAGTAATAGATATTAAAAAAAAGTTTCAAATGATAGTTTAATTGTATTTTAAAACTGTGCAATTAGAGTTTTTTTAAATGTCATATTTTTCAAAACTTTTCCCTCCCCACCTCAGTTTTAGCAGATTTCCTTTAAGGGTAATTAGCTAGCGATTGAGTCGTCCTCATGACAGGATTTTTGAAACTTTTCTTGAAATGTCCATCAATCCTACCTACCAGATGACGAAATATATATATATATATATATATATATATATATATATATATATATATATATATATACAATTTTGAACGGACCTAATTTTCGTCATCTGGTATCTGTGTGTGTGTGTGTGTGTGTGTGTGTGTGTGTGTGTCTTACCGCTCAAGGGGTCGCAATTTTTGTCTTATCGTTACCAAACTTGATAAATAATCTTTTTATATATTAAAAAAAAGATCATGTTCGTTAACTATAAATATTAACTTACTAACTTCGTAATTTGTAGAAAATTTCAATATTCCTTCAAAGTATCTTCCTTCAAATGTAATGTTCTATAAATGTTTTCCTATACATTTATTCTCTAACATCAGTATTAACTGAGATATCAGCATTTTTTAGTTTTTGGCCTTCAGTAAACCCCCTTCTCCTACTCGAGTCTTACTAAGTATAAGCTGTTATATTATGAAGCACTTTCTTTGAAGCCTAAATACCAAATGTGGTTCTAATTGAAATTCTACGATTAGAGATAAATGCAAACACGTGACGCACGTGGGAAATCTGCTTAGTTTACGTAGCCCCTGTGTGATGGACTTCTTAAATTGGTTGTACAATGAATACAGTACATTTAACGACAAATTCACCATATATGATAAAGTCGTATTCCGATGAAAAATACCTTTACTATATATCGCAATGGCACACCTCATTCATCACTAATCACGGCGACAGAGCTGGGGAGGAGTGAACATTTTGGAAAAAATATGACATTTTAGAAAATTCTGATTGCACACTTTTCAAGGAAATTAAAAGTCATAAAATTATTATTTGAAACTTTTTTTATGTCTATTACCGTCTTGAAAATATTTTTTTTGTTTCTTAAAGAGGTGATTTTACCTCTTCGTAGTTCAGAAAAAAAAAATAGTTTTTTGTTATGGATGAACTATTCTACATGCACACAGAGTTTCACAATTGCTGAATTTTCGGGTTCCCTAACCTACCTAAGTCGCCAGTCTTATCCAGCTTGTATTTCAATTCTTGTTACTAAGGGAAAATTAGAGGATATATAGTGAGATGAGACCACCAGTTTTTCAGTCCAGCACCATGGAAATCGTCTTGTTTACGCAGCCCCTGCGTTTTTTTTTTTTTAAATGCCATATTTGTTGAACGCCTGACCCAAATATTGTAATGACCGAAAGGAGGAAAACTGCTAAAACCTGTACCACAGTTAATTATAATTGACGTTCAGAAAATATTACTATACCAATAAATTAAGCCGTATATATAAGATATTATCTGTCATGTTCGAGTTAACTGTATTTTCTTTTTATTAATTGGAGTAGCTTAATCGAGTGTAGTGGCAGCGGGTAACTATTAAATTATTGATGAACCGACAAATCAATCTATTACTTGCAACGTATGCCTTAAATACCTTATAATTTGAACTTTTTTTTAAGCAGATTTCCCTTGAGGGAAATCAGCTATTAAGGTCGTGCTCATGACGCGATTTTCGAAAAATTTCTTCAAATGTGTCTCGATCCTACCCAGGAGATGACGAAAATGAGATCCGTTGAAAATTATATATATATGTCTGTTAACGCTCTAGATGTCGCAATTTTTGTTTGATCGCTACCAAACTCGATATTTAAACGTTTTATGCAAAAAGACAGATCAAGTTTGTTAATGGCTGAAATGGGACTAATGGGAGGGGGGTTTAGAGGGGGGATTTTCGAAAAATCGAAATATCTCCGTTACTATACGTCGGATCAAAAAATCGTATAAACCCAATCTTATTGCAAATTAAATTTACTATAAATATTGTTCTATTCATTAATTCTGTATCTTGAATATAAGGTCGTCTATGTTCGGGACTTTCCGCCCAGAGCTAGTACGACCGTTTCCGTAACTGTTCGTCTCTCCTGAATAGGTTTAGAGATTCCTTACTACTACTGTTGTTATTAGGCAGATTTCTCTACTGTAAAACTTCACGTGGGAAATCTGCTTAGTTTACGCAGCCCCTGCGTGACGGACTTTTTTCTTACTTAGCAGATTTCCTTCAAGGATAGTAAATAGTGTGGGTGTATTCATGATTCGTGATTTTCGAAGCTTAATCTTTGGAGGGGGAGGGGGTCACGGGATGGTATAACAAACTACAAATCTCATCTCACCATATATCCTCAATTACTGAGTAAAAACCCATTGAGTAGTATTAGGGGCTTACAGAAGACTGATACAGTAAAATACGAATAGCACTCTTAATCTTGTTTATCGGGACCCAATATTATTTATATATTCGTCAAATTTGATGGCAAGGGTCTCCAATAAAAATCATTTCTGTCCGGTGCAAATTTTATTGAAACTGTCCTACATGTTCCTTGGCTTATCTGCCACCTCTTCAGGGGCCATCCCTTTTAAAAGAAAAATATATACAAAATTATTAATAACATTAATTTAATACATCCCTTAATAATTCTTTTGCTATATATTGTATTAGTAGGTGCCTACATCTATGATGTATTTATTAAATATAATTATAAATAGCTACTTACATTTCTGAAGTGCTCGTTTACCTTTTACATTACGATGGGACTGTCCTCACAGAGGAGGCATATGATACTGAGAGGTTCCCGAGGTAGGTTAAGTCAGCTGACTAAAAATCGATTATTTAGAAATCAATCTTGAACTCGATTATTTCGCGTCAAAGTTTAAAATCAATTAATTTAAGATAACATATTATAGAATATAATAAGTTTTTTTTTAATAATTTTGTTTATATTTTTCTTTTAAAAGGGATAACCCCTGAAGGGGTGGCAAATAATTCACGAAACATGTAGGGCAGTTTGAATAAAGTTTCCACCGGAAAGAAATGTTTTTTATTGGAGACCCTTGACATATAATGTGAAGAATATATAGCTCTCTTAATATATGAGCTACGAATAAATGTTTAGAGCAACAATTGTAGTCCTTCAATATTTTAACAAGATTGGTTCTATGACATTTTTCCTTCCGACTCATAATAAAGGAGATATTTTTAAACCTCCCCCTCCCCCTATTCTTAATAAGATTTCAGCCATTAACAAATATGCACGTTAATAGTAGGTTAAATATTGATGGTATACATCAAATAGTCATTTACTAGACAATACTGGCAAATCTTAATAGATGGCGTCATCACACTAAATATTTACACGTATCTCAGACAGTAAAAGTTAAATGAAGAAAATATTTGTTATTTAAGCTTTGAATGCCCTGGCTCATGATATAACAAATTATTGTTTGGCATGGGTGGGAGTAGAGATTAAAACTAAAAAAAAATGCAAATATCTCTGTTTTAAGATAGTAAAAAGACATAAATAACAATAGTTATTGAAAATTTAATTAAGCAATATGACTGGTTTTCTTCAATTTTGAATCCGACGCATAATAACGAAGATATTTCGGATTTTCAAGATCCCCCTCTAACCCCCTCCCACTCCCACTTGTTCGGTTTCAGCCATTAACGAACATGATCTTTATTATTACATAAAACGATTAAATATCGAATTCAATAACTATAAGAAAAATTGCGACCGCAAGAACGTTAACACGTGGAGTGCTAAGGTGCCCGCCGGGGGGCAAATAGTACTTTCCCCCAGGCGCATTGCCCGCCGGCGGCCAACCTTCCTACGCACTTTTACTCATCTTGGAGCCCTTTTACTAGCCCCCACCACTTAGCTTCTACTTCGTTTCTTCATGGAATTCATTACAGAGTTGCGCCTTGAGCTTACAATTTTTTCAATACAAAAAAGTTCGTGTTTTGGATTTCTTAGATTTCACGTAAGTATTTTAAATTAATTCACTTTAAATTTTTTTTCTCGGAAAATAATAGCCAGATTTTTATTTTTTCTATTTTTCCGATAAATAAAATCTCTCAATGAAATAAAATATGAAGAAAACAAAAATATTTTTTTTTTGCGCCATTAGCATGAAATTTGATTTTGGGGTCCCGCTCACTACGTGTTAACAGACAATGTATATATACATACATACATTATATATATATATATATATATGTGTGTGTGTGTGTGTGTAGAAATTGAGAATATATAGTGAGATGAGATCATTAGTGTATCATACGAGCATGTCGGTAGGTGCTTAGTCTACAAAGCTCCTGACGGACTATTAATAATCTTAATATTGAACGCAAATTTGCCTAATAGCAAAGTTAATAAGGCTAATAGAATTTGCCAATTATGGTTACCGATATGAAAAGATAATAGCTTTAACAGTGTAGTTGAATTACGTAAGGGCAATTTATCAGTAAAACACATTTTGCCTATGTGCAGGAGGCAGGTGGCTTAGCCTTATGGCAGGAGCTGTGTGCACTATCCTCGACACAGATGCATAAATCCTCACTCTCCTGATGAAAACTAATTAACATGGCACAAACTCCCGGGGCATAACTAAGAGCGTTCTCCCAACTAACAATGCCTAATTCACAGTTAATTAGATTATATATTTCTCCCGAGAGCTTCTCGAGGTGAAATGAGCCGCTACCAAAAAGCAATTAAACTCAGCATGAGGTGGCCGCACGCGCTTTACTAATAACATATGTTAATATACAGTCAAAACCTAATAAATCAAAGTTAGCAAGTCAAGATACCTCAGCGTCTCGAAGATTAGGCGCCTAGTTCCTCGGTGGTCGGATTTGGAATGGTTTACATAGAATCCTAATTTAATGAGGGTGCGTGTGTGTGCCCAACCTACGCTACACCTTCTCCGGCTTATTAGAATTAACTGAGCCTCTACTCTCCCTATTATTTTAGCAGATTTCCCTTAGGGGAAATCAGCTATTGAGGTCATACTCATGACCCACCCTGTGATCCAACCAAGTAGATGACGAAAATAAGGTCCGTTCAAAACTATATATATATATATATATATAAACACACACACACAGTGTGTACCGAGCTCCGTTCAAAACTGTATATATATATATATATATATATATATATATATATATATATATGTATATACTTGTCTATTACAACTCTAGCGGTCGCAATTATTGTTTAATCGTTATCAAACTCGATATTTAGTCGTTTTATGTAAAAAGATAGATCAAGTTCGTTAACGGCTGAAATCGGACCAGGGGAGGGGGATTTTCGAAAATTTGAAATATATCCGTTAATATATGTCAGATCGTAAAGTTGTATAGGAACAATCTTATTGAGAATTAAATATTGTTATATACATTTATTCTCTATCTTTAATATTAACCGAGATATTTGCATTTTTCAATTTTCAGCCTACAGCATATCTCCACTTCTACTCAAGTTGCAAAAACAATAATCCGTTATATAATAAAGCTAAAACGCCAAATATTGTTTTCAAGAGACCTTTATTGTACAATATACGTGCAAATATGTTCTGGTGAGCCCTCCCCCCTGTCTTAAGTTCACAGACGACTAAAATTTGATTGATTGAGATATAAATTATTCTGATTCATTATAAAGTACAGTAATAGATATAGTAAATAGTTTTCAATAAAATTAATTTTTTTTTATATTCTGATATATTTCAGTAATTGTTTTTCTTTCCGGTGAGAGTCAAGTTGGCAGACCTGTTTGTTTACATTTCAGACGCTTCCCGCCTAGAGGGGAATGATTTCTTATAAGCGTTTGTATTTATTCTCTGAATATTCATGGTTATGTTATGTTACCAGTATGTAGATTTATCTATTATTAAACTTCATGAAGGAAATCTGCTTAGTTTACGCAGATTACAGCCCCTGCGTGGCGGACTTTTCAGTATTAAGAGTTGTACTCCTGGTGATGGGTTGAAATAAACAACGCGAAACATGTAAAGTCTTAACAAATTGAATGAAGGAGAAATAGTGCTTCTATAAATTCATACCCTTTGCCTACGAGTCATATCATCTTCTATTTAACTTCTAGATATACCAAAAATATTTGTCAGCCTAAAATATGAACTAATCGAAATGGAACTCTTCGAAATTGGAAGATATTTCTGACCGGCTTTCTTTGATCTAGACTTTGAAATGGATGGGTTAGTATCACATTGACCATTGAGCCGACAATAGTGGCCTGGGCTTCCCTCTGAAGTTATGTTATATATAATAGCCTAGCTGAACACCCCTGGTTTGCTATCGGACTACTATTCGTGCCTTCGCCAATATAGTTTAAATCATAAGGAATATTCCAATATTATTTCAATTTAAAACAACCTCTTATCCCTTTGAGTATTTGTAGTACCTATGCACGTTTCACTAATACAAATTTAATTCAATTAATCAGTCATGTGTTTTTAATAGTTTGTTGTCGTTTGTCCTAATAAAGTCAGCTGAGCTTGAATTAAAGAGGTCCTTTCTATAATTATTTTCTGAGAATATTCCTTAAGGCCTATCGACAATTAATGTTGCACTCATGGGGTGAATTTTGAAATATTTCCTAAAATCCCCACCTATGCTACCTATTTCCACAGTCAGACCGGTGGTATGTTGATATAGTTGCTTTAATTGAAAATCGAATGAAAATACCCTAGATCTTGAGGCCTGAAAACTAAAACAGTTCATCACGCAGGGGCTGAGTTAACTAAGCAGATTTCCCACGTGTGTTTCGTAATTGCATTTATCGTAAAAGTTCAATGAGAAAAATATTTCATATTTAGGCTTCAAAGAATGTGCTTCATAATATAACAGCTTATTGTAAAGATGACTTGAGTAGGGGTTTACTGAAGGCTGAAACTAAAAAATCCAAATATCTCCCTTAATATTCATGACAGAGAAAATATGTATACAACAACATTTATAAGAAATTGCGTTTGCAATAACATTGGTTATACATAAATTTTCGATCTGACGTATAATAACGAAAATATTTCGAATTTTCAAAATTCTCCACCTCTAAACCCCTCCCTCCCTACAGTCCGATTTAAGCCGTTAACGAACTTGATCTTTCTTTTTAGATAAAACGCTTATATATCGAGATTGGCAACGATTAAATAAAGGTTGGAACAGACAAATATATATATATATATATATATATATATATATATATATATATATATATATAAAATTTTGAACGGACCTCATTATCTTATCTTTTTGGTAGGATCGATGGACATTTGAGGAAATGTTTCAAAATAATAAAAAATCGTGTCATGAATACAATCTCAATATAATGTTTGATCGGTATCGAAGTCGATGTTTAAACGTTTTATGTAAAACTAAAGATCAAGTTCGTTAATGGGTAAAATTGGACTAGTGGGAGAGCGAGCGGGGGGGGGGTCTAGAGGGGAATCTGGAAAATTCAAAATATCTCCGTTATTATACATCTTATCGAAAACTGTATAGATAGATAGATAGATATTTTTTTTTTTTTTTTTATAGGCTTCTGTTTACAACATGTTGCCAAGAGTCTGGCCAATTAGTGTTAGTATGGTTATTAATATATTATAACTTCTTAAAATATGTGTAAATAAAATAATAATAATTCCTAGAATTACAACTGAACACCATATACATTTGCACGTAATACAATATTAATATTAATCTAAACAATTATAATACTGAATTCAATAAGTCATAATTTAATGTAAATGTAGATTAATTCATTCTTTTTTAATGTCTAAATAAAGATCAGTTTTCTAACATATCAGATTAACATAACTATTCTCTCTAAGATAAGTATAACTGCATATAATAAATAATGTGCCGATTATTATTGAATAAGCCCCCCCATAAAAATAATAAAATTCTTTCTTTTATATTGTTAACTTTCACAAACTTTTGATAAGAAACAAAAGATATCATTAACTTTACTTTCATTGTTGTAATCCAGAATGTTTACCAATGATAGGTATTCTCTTTGAGGCACTATATATTTGTCAAGGAATTTTACTCTGTGTGATGTAAAAGCGGGGCAATACAACAGTAAATGATTCAAATGTAGGTAAATATATTTTTGGCACCATTTACATACCTCTCCAATTTTTATAATTTGAGTCATGTTTCTATAGGATAATTTTAAATACTTGCTAGAGGAAATCCTTATTTGACTGATATGTTTGATTTATTTTATTTATGTTTGTGTGGAACGTTAAATAATTTTCAGGGAGAGAATGGTTAAAACTACAAATACTTCTATATATTCGGCTGTAACTTGAGTTAAGAACTCTATCCACGTCAACGGAATGGAGATTGTTTACAATTGTTTCAATGATTGTGATCTTGTTGGCTAGCAAAGTTTGTTGGTCTAAAGATTCGAAAAAATATTACATAATTATTTCCTGCTATAAATTTTACTTGTGACACCCAATTATATGTTATGTCGCTTTTCCTATTGTGCAAACTAAGGAGGTTAAGAAAACAATTTTTCGGAAGTCGGTGGTCAGGCATTGAGAGCAGTTTAACACAGAAATTAATAATTCTCTTAAATATAATACATTTAAGAGCGCTCGTCCAGTTTCCAAACGGACTATGTAATTCGGGGTACTTCTGGCCAAGAATACAGATACTTCAAGAACCTCAGCTGTACCGATTTCACAAGGTCCAGGTAATTTGGAGCCAAAATCTCTGCTCCATAAAGAAGAGTAGATGACACCATTGAATCAAATAGGGCTATTCTTGCTTCCCAGGAATCACTCTTTCCTCTTCCCAGTATTTCCATAACCTTTGCACTTGCCGCATTTGATCTCTGGCTGAAATTATCTGCAGCTTTGAAAAATTTTCCTGATGAAAAAGGCATTCCAAGGTATGTGTAGGTTTTAGTGTACTCCAGTTCTTTATCCTGCCAGTACAGAGGCTTCAGTTTTTTAGTTCGGGGGGATTTGTGGAATACAAGTGTTTTGGATTTCTCCGGATTCAACATGAGTGAGTTTTGAAAAGCTGTATAGAACCAATATTAATGCCAATTTAATGTTCTATAAATGGTGTTTATATATGTTAACCCTATCATCAATATTAACCGAGATATTGGAATTTTTTAGGTTTCAGTCCTTAGTAAACCCCCACTTTTAGTCACCGCACTATAAAAATAAGAGTAGAAGAGTAAGAATACATCATGAAACATGTTATTCCAAGCATAAATGCCAAATATTGTTTTTATACCAAGTATTGTAAATAGTTAGTGGGATAAGATTTTACGGACAGCCCAATTCTACTCGTCGTCGGGTTTTTATGAAAAACAGAATGTATGCTGAGATGTGATCAGTAGTTTTGTCACTCCAACATGTGGGAAATCTGCTTATTTTATGCAAGCCCTGGTGGACGTTTTTAAAACACCGCTCGCACTAACGGTTGATTCGATGCATTAGACCGAAAATATCGTATATGACTTCCAAATGAAATGATGAGCATTAAAACTTCTTTATTTCATTTAGTAGGCGTAGAATGAAGTCATGTGCAACATCGGTCTCATAAACATTTTATTGTCATATATTTTTGGGAACATTGAGTCATGGCTAACTTAAATATCAGTTTGGTGAGTTTTTTTAATTTTTACATCGTGCCATTGTCGCTGTCAAGTAGAGCGGTTGTGATTGTTTACGTGATCTTCAATTGTTACGTACAATTGTTTGTGCTTGCTTCGTCATATTGTAAACAATGATACGTTGGGGTGATTCAGAAGGGAATTTTACATCAAGGTGAAAATTTAGTGGGAGAACCAAATCAGGAAAACTCGACGCCTTAATTATTTACCTTGGAGTTATTTAGATCTCGCACACATTATGGGTATTACGTAAAAGATGTCAACAAATCTCATTTATCTAATAGATTAAACCAAATATTATGTAACTGGTTGTCTAGAAAAAGTTCGTTGTCACGGATTGGCGAATAAAATTAAAAGAAATTTAATTGGTTACAAGTGTTTGGGTCTCTGGCTTCACTTTATATTTAGCATATTTGCTTTAGGGAAATCAGCTATTCCATTTGTACTCTTAACGCCATTTTCAAAGAATTTTCTCAAACAGTGCATCGATCCTACCTCGGAGATGACGAAACAACTATTAAGTATGTTTTACTAAACCAGATGCGGGTGCTCCTGTATAAATAAATAAAAAACTAAACGATGTAACAGTTATAAACATTGAGGCTATGCTTCAAAAAATCTTCCTACGAATCAGAATGTAATGTAAATATACCCATTTTATAAGGCGAGAACATACTCTGGTATACCACTCTGGAATTTAGACCACTCAATCAAAATAAAACAAAAGTGGGGTTTTACTGAAGGCTGAAAATCAAAAACTACAAATATCTAGGTCAATATTCGAGATAAAGAAAAATTGAATACCATTTATTCCGACACCGATTTCACCGACCGATGGGTAGAAAAATGTCCCAGACGTTCGAGGATAAGGCATTGCTGATGTTGATAGAGAAAACGTTTGACTTCCATATCATTACTAGGTGATTTACTTGAAAGAAAAATATTCATCGATAGACAACAGGTCCGCGAAAGAAACAGTCTTCTTTTTCGTCGTAAGAAAAGTGTATAGAACGTTTCACTTCGAGATGGCAGTATGTATTTTCAATGGGGTGCTCTGTCTCCCTCTTGCATATGCCTCGCTAGATAGCTCTGTCCTCCTCCCTCCGTGCGGCGTTGCCGCTATATCTCAAAGTTGTCCAATTTTTACGGGAAAAATTCTGTAACGTTCAGAATTTATCGCTCCATCTGCCTATGCTAAAAATTTATCAAGAAAATAAAATCTGTTTTTGCAATTAATTGTTTTTTGTCCATTTTTTACATAAAATTTTTAATGGAAATTCTTGTTTCTCTCGTCACTGTGATCTTATTTCTTAAGATATTAGTTTGAAATTCGACATGAAGTTAGTATATATTATCTTTATTCGTAGCAAGGAACAATTTTTTTTTCAACGACATTCCTTTCCATGTTTTTGCCATAATAAAAATAAAAATTGAGAAATCCTATTTTTAAAAAGTAGCCTGCGGGGAATTTCCGTTCTATAATTGTTTATTAAGTTTTGTTATACTCCTTTTAAAGAGGACAATTCAAATTTAATTTTGAGCCTCCTCCGAACATTATGGGACGCTGACAACTGATGCAATTAATGTTTATATGTTGTGGGAGCGTCGCGGCACGGCGGCAGGAGGAGAGCTGGACCCCCCCCCCCCCCCCCCGGCTCTCTCCCGTTCTTTCTTATAACTGTCTATTCTACCATGATTATTTAAAAAGCCTCAACTCAGAAATTGTAAATTTTACTGGGAAGCACTTTTTTTATTAATCTTTTTAATGTGATTTGAAGTTAATAACTTAAATATATCTTTCAAAATGTAATTTTCGACAAAAATTGGAGTTAAGGCCTTTTATAAACTGAGAGCAATAGAGGACTGTGAACAAACAGGATTGGGATGATTATTTATAACAATAATATTAATATATATCTTTAATCCATTAATAATTATTCATTATAATCATAATTATAGTTGCATAATTAAAAAATAAAACCATTTTAATCAAAGAAATTCCTAATAAAAATCTTTAATGAACTTCAAAAATGTCTATTGAAAGCAACTTAATTTTAGAGTATCTAATTTCTTAGCCCATCTGCCAAGGAGAAGAAGCCTATTAAATTTAACGTTTAAAGAAAAAACTATCCATTTAGATTATTGGCCAAAATAGTCAAAATCTTAAGTATGCTTCATGCCTAACAATCAAAACAAAAAGCACGAAAATGTAATATTATATTAAGAAAATATAATATTATATTAGGTGCTATATAAAAACATCAGTACTTGTTTCTTCGTCTGACAGAGGTTCAACTCCGCTCATTCCTTGCGAGCCCGTAAGCGATTGAGTGGAGGATCCTGACGTCGACCCCAGTCTTATTATGAAAGGCTCTAAATCGTCTTGTATCTCATCTGCCTTCCACATCGCCTCCTCTATTTTTTTAACATGCTCCGCGTAATTCTGCCAATTTTCAGATTTGACTTTCTCATAGCCTTCCCTTATCAATGCTGCCATTTCATTCTTTTGAAACCGGGTATTGTTCATGGCTACATAGTGCTTCACTTGAGCCCACACAAGTTCTATTGGATTTAACTCGCAATGGTAAGGTGGCAACCGTAGAACTTGACAGTTACTTCTTTCGGCCATAGTGTCTACTCTGTACGTAATGTACTTGGTTTTGTGAAAGTTCACTAATTCCAGCAAGTCCCTCTTTAAGCTGTCCGCTTCAAATGATATATATTTAGATTCCAGCCATTCCTGAAGCTCTTTCTTAGTGTTTTTGGACGATGGGATTTGTTCTTGGCGCCGAGAATGGTACGAAGCGTTGTCCATAAATATTACGGTTCCTTCAGGAACATTTGGGAGTAGCTGTTCTTGAAACCACTTTTCGAAACATTCACCATCCATTTCCTCGTGGGCATCTGCTGTATTTTTTTTACATAAGAATGTAAACTCTGCTCCGCAGACGAACCCTTGCTCGCCTCCAGCATTAACCAGCGCAAATCTCGGTCCTCGTGCTGTGGGTTGCTTCAGACCAGCAGATAGACCTGCGAGAAATGCGTCTCGAGCCGACGAAATAGTTTTGTCCCTCCATGTACTCGTAATAGTGTGCCCAACGTTGACCCACGTCTCGTCAAGGTATACAACATACAGTCCATCTGCTCTTGCTTTCCGGATACTTCGTAAATATTTATGCCTCCACGAAATCAACTCATCTTTCTCAGTTAGTAACGCGTTGTTCTTTCTTTTTTCGAAGGCAAAACCAATATCGACGAGTGTCCTATACAGTGTTGTTCGAGAAAATTTAGGCAAATCTTCATCCGATTTCATGTTGGTTAATAATAAATTCAAAGTCGGGGGAATGTTCTGGAAATAAAAGCTGTGAACCTTCTGGCGGATAGCCGATAATACAAAAGAATCATACTTGACTAATCGAGAATCCTTTCTTTGAACTTTTAGACATTTTCTTTTCTTTGTGGGAGTTGTGAATGGGCCTTGGCTGCTTCTTTTAATTATCCTATAAACAGTTCGCTTTGAAACTCCCGTGGCATTACATGTTTCGTTCACAGCTTTGTTCACAGTGTAATTCCGTCTGAAGTAGTTATATACGTTGAAAACTATACCTTGCTCTTTGCTGCGAAGTTGTTCCCCCTGTTTTCGTCGCTTTTGAACTGCTGATGAAGTTCCAGGTTCAGCCATCTTCAACGAAAATCGGATGCGCAACTAAATGTCCTAACCCTTATACGAAATCCTATCGGATTGTTATCACAAATAGATGACCAAAAAAATTGAAAGGACTACTTGTAAAACTTCACTGAACTGGATGTGTACGTGGCAAATGCATAAACTGTAATGATCATATTTGCTGTAAGGAAGCTTGCTTATTGACTCCGAGAGGGTCAAATGTTGTCCCAAACAGGTAGGGGGAATAACCCCGTGGGTAATACTCCATCACTGGCCAACGCATCAACCCTTGATCAGCAGGTATAACTAAAGGACCATTGTATTGTAAAACAAGAATGTCATGTTAAGGAAAGAGAGAATTATTAGAAATATGTTTCCATACTTACATTAGGTGTTATTTAAAAAAATGTAAACGTTTGGAGAACAATGTATTCTAAACATTATTTTGCCATCCTCCTTACAACTTTGGAAGAAAATAACATTTCACAGAAGCACAAAAAATTTTGAAAATAATAAAATACCAAACCATAGAGTAACTTGTCGTTTTTATTATTAAACTGAAATTTGTATGCAGGCTTGGGTAGCTGAACGGCAGAGCAGGCGGGAGAGAGCCAGGGGGTCCAGCTCTCCTCTTGCTGCCGCGCCGCGACGCTCGCACAACATATAAACATTAATTGCATCAGTTGTAATCGACCCATAATGTTCGGAGGAGGCTCAAAAATAAATTTGAACTGTCCTTTTTAAAAGGATTATGACAAAACATAATAAACTATTATAGAACGAAAATTCCCCGCAGGCTACTTTTTTAAAATTGGATTTCACAATTTTTATTTTTATTATGGAAAAAACATGATAAGGAATGACATTTTAAAAAAAATTGTTCCTTGTAACGAATATAGATAACATAAACTAACTTCGTATAGAATTTCAAACAAATATCTTAAAAAATATGATCGCAGTGACGAGAGAAACAAGAATTTCCATTAAATTTTTTAGGTAAAAAATTGGCACAATACAATTTATTTCGATTGTGTATCTTGTTTTGTTGATTTATTCTTAGTATAGGCCGATAGAAGATTAAATTCTGCACATTTCAGAATTTTTCCCGAGTTTTTCAGAAATTTGGCGGATTTGAGTGAGATTTGGCAACAGCGCACGAGATCTACTGCCATCTCGAAGTGAAACGCGCTATAGTATCTTTGGCGAAATTGCTGATTTTCAATTTATACAATTTTGGTATTTAACCTTCGAATAAAGTGATTCATAGTACACTGGCCTATTGCTAATCTGGCTTTATTAGAGGTTAAGTTATTGCTAACTGAGGGTTTACTGAATGCTGAAAACTATAAAATTCAAATATCTCCCTTAATAATCGAGATAATGAGAAAAAACACATTCAAACGTTCCATGTAAATCTAAAGATCATGTTCGTTGAAATGAAAATTCAAAATACCTCATATGAGTCGTATCGAAAAATTATATACCATTTATTCAAAATTAAACTTTCCCTAATATTGGTCGTACATAATTTTTTGATACGATTCATATGAGGTATTTTGAATTTTCATTTCACCCCCCTCCCCCGGTCCAATTGTCAACGAACATGATCTTTAGATTTACATGGAACGATTGAATTTCGAGTTTCCTAACGATTAAGCAAACAGATTTATATATGTTTCTATAAAACTTTTGGACCTCATGTTCGCCATCTCCTAGGACATTCTGAATAGCTGTTTTACCTCAAGGGAAATCGGCTTATTTCCTTCATTTAATAAGCCTCATCCAAAGCAATATTTGAATTCTTAGAATACCTATTTGTTCTTCTAATGGTGCTGTTCATCTTCGGAAATGCTCACAGTAGAGTAAAACATTTTAAGACAATTGAAAAAAAAAAGTCCATCACGCCGGGGCTCCGTAAACTAAACAGATTTCCTACGGGAAGGTTTACAACTGATTAGTCTACATACTGGTAAGCGAATAAAAACAAACTGTAATAAGAAATCTTTCAGTCAATATCCAAGTTAACAACAAAGCCAACATCGCAGCGCTGAATAGATAAAATCTTGACCGGAAAGAAGAACAATTAATGAATATATCTGAATATCACATTAATTTTATTGAAAACTATTTACGATACCTAGTACCGTAAATTATGATGAATCAGAATAATTTTTATCTCAATTAATCAAATTTTAGTAGTCCTTACTTAAAACGGGGGAGGGGTCACCAGAACATATTTGCATGTATCTCGTATAATAAAGGCCTTAAAGCTTCGAAAAATGAGGTTTACTATATAACAGAATATTGTTTATGTAACCTGAGTAGAAGTGGGGGTTTGCTGAAGGCTGAAAACAGAAAAATGCATAGATCTCGTTTAATATTCAAGATAGAGAATAAATGAATTTGACAATATAATGTCCAATAGGATTGGTTTTTATACAATTTCTCAATTCCACGTGTAGTAACGAAGGCATTTCGAAAATCCTCCCCTGAAAACCGCCCCCTCCCACGTACTAACGATAAAGTAATAATTTACGCTGCGAGAGTAGAAACAGACAGATATATATATATATATATATATATATTTACAATTTTGAACTGACCTCACTTTCGTCATCTCCTAGGTAGGATCGATGGACATTTGAAGAAAAATTTCGAAAATCGCGTCATGAGTACGACCTTAATAGCTTTTTTCACTCAAGGGAAATCTGCTAATAAAATGATTTATAGTAGATAAGCATGTCCTTCGTATTTGTAACTGTGTCACGAGTATACACCTTCATTCAGTATACGTCACGAATTGATAGTATAACTGTGATAAAGCGACGTCACAAACTTCTTCCTCGAGAGAAAAGAAAAGTGTTCTAATATTATATCACGGAATGTATTTTCATTTCGTAACAGCTACGTTCGTACCTACGAATGTGTACTTTTCTTTGTCTATCTTTTTAAATAAACATTTGTAAATATCTTATATGAACTGTTTACCTCACCTAGTATATTATCAAATCCAGTTTTTATCAGCTACTTTTTTTTTAATTATATAAATGAGTTGGCACATAGTTAATGCAAACATTGGATTACTGCCAGAAAGTATGTTAGTCGTTGTATTATGTCTAGAGCTGCCTCCGTCTTCTTTGAAATCAGCTATTCAGTACGTACTCATGGTATGATTTTCGAAAAAACACTTTTCAAATATCCATCGATCTTACCCAGGGGATAGCGAAAATGAGGTCCATTCAGAACTATATATATTTGTCTGTTGTGCGCTCTACCGGTCGCAATTTTTTTTAGGTCGTTGCAAAACTCTCCATATAAGCGTTTCATGTAAAATCAAAGATCGACTTCGTTAAGAACTGAAATCGGACCACTGGAAGGGGTGAGGGGTTTCTTAAATTCCAAGTATCTCCGTTATTATACTTCGGATCGAAAAATTGTATATTCAATCAAATTCCAAATTTAATGTCCTATAAATGTTGTTATGTGTGTTTTCTCATTATCTCGATTATTAACGGAGATATTTGAATTTTATGGTTTTCAGCATTCAGTAAACCCCCAGTCCTACTAAGGCCGGATTAGCAATAAGCTGGTATACAATGAATCACTAAAGTTAAGTACCAAATATTGTATAAATTGAAAATCGACAATTTCAACAAAGATACTACACTATTATGACCGACGAAAAAGAAGGCTGTTTCTTTCGCAGACCTGTTGTCTATCGATGGATATTTTGCTTTCAAGTAAATCATCTAGCAATGACCCACAAGACAAAGGTTTTCTCTATCAAATTCAGCAATGCCTTATTCTCGAATGTCTGTTACACTTTTCTACTGATCAGTCGGTAAAATCGGCGCCAGAGTCTTAACTCGTTGTTGGCACCTGCATCAATGTTATGAAGATAGAAGGATTCCTAAAAGGTCCGTCACGCAGGGGCTGCGTAAACTAAGCAGATTTCCCACGCGAAGGATTATAATACATAAATCTACATACTGGTAACACCAGCCTGAATATTAAGTGAACAAATACAATCAAAAATATATCTGAATATAACATTAATTTCATTGAAAACTATTTACTATAGCTAGTGCTGTAATTTATAATGAATCACAATAATTTATAATATCTCGATCTATCAAATGTTAGTAACACAAGAAGGGGGAGGGATCAACAGAACGTATTTGCATATATCTTACCAAGTATAAGTTCAATGGTATTTAACCTTGTAATGGTTCATGATATAACAGCTTACTGGGGTTTACAGAAAGCGGAAAGCTATAAAATCCAAATATCTTGGTTAACATTCATGATACAGAAAATATGTACAGGACTACATTCACCAAATTCTTCAATTCGCAATAAGAATGCTTCTATACACTTTTTCTTTCGATCCGATGTATGGTAACGGAGTAAGCAACCAAATGGTCCGATTTCAGCCATTAACGAACTTGAACTTGTTTTTTACATAAAACGATTAAATATCAATATATATATATATATATATATATATATATATATATATATATATATATGTGTGTGTGTGTGTGTGTGTGTGTTTCATTTTGAACGGACCTCATTTTTGTTATCTCCTGGAGTGGGGGCTTACTGAAGGCCGAAAACTAATAAATGCAAATATCTCTATTAATAATCAAGATAATGAAAAAATGTACATAACAACGTAGAGAAAATTACATTTGCAATAAGATTAATTCTATACAGATTTTCACTCCTACTCATAATAACGGAGATATTTTGAATTTTTTAACCCCCCACTCCTACTGGTCTGATTTTAGCCATTAACAAACCTAATCTTCATTTTTACATAAAACGTTTAAATACCGAGTTTGGTAACGATTAGACTAAAATTGCCACCGCTAGAGCGTTAACAGACATATATATATATATATATATATATATATATATATATATAAAATGTTGAACGGAACACATTTTCGTCATCCCCTTGGTAGGGTCGATGGACATTTGAAGAAATGTTTAGAAAATCTCGACACGAGTACGGCTTCAATAGATGATTTCCCTTAAGGCCAATCTGCTAAAACTTATTACTTAAAATCTGAAAGTCTCGTAGGAGGATATGGAATCTTTCCTTTTCCTCAATTTTCTTATTTTATAGAAAAGCAGGCCTTATTTTTCAGTCATATGTGCATGTAATTAATCATTGGCTGTTCGTTCTAATTTTTGTTGAACAATCTACGATTTATGGAATCTTACGTTTATTACTGTGCATTCAAGTGTGTGTGAAGTGGATTGGAAGGAGGCATTTCTTCCCGATTCTATTTGAAATTGGTCTCTATATATGTGGTTAGAGAGATGACGTGACTATAAATCTAACGTTTGTGTATTGGATCGCCCCCGCAGAACAGTTCATTGAATCCAGTCCTATATGGCGACAAGTGTTCCATGGAAGTTACATTCAGCCGGAATTCAGTGGGTAAACTCTTCCTTTATAGATGAAATATTCTGGGAAGCTGTTTGCTTCGCCAAGACCAAATAAATATCGATGTCATCTTTATGAATAAAACTCTCCGTTTTGTGTGCTCTATCGCAGGTAGAAATTGGTGAGGTGGATTCACTTGGCAAATTTTAAATGGTGCACCATTTACAATGACTCACTTTTAAATGTAAATATCAAAAAATTCAATTGAATTCTGGATTCTCTTCTAGCAGATTTCCCTTAAGGGAAATCAGCTATTGAGGTCGTACTCATGACGCGATTTTCAAAATATTTCTTCAAATGTCCATCGATCCTACCCAGAAGATGACGAAAATGAGGTCCGTTCAAAATTATATATATATATATATATATATATATATATATATATATATATATATATATATTTGTCTGTTAACGCTCTAGCGGTCGCAATTTTTGTTTGATCGTTACGAAACGCGATATTTAACCGTTTTATGTAAAAAGACAGATCAAGTTCGTTAATGGCTGAAATCAGACCAGAGGGAGGGGGGGGGGTTAGAGGGGGGGGTTAGAGGGGGGGGGGATTTTCGAAAGTTCAAAATATCTCCGTTATTATGCATCGGATCGAAAAATTGTATAAAACCAATCTTATTGCAAATTAAATTTACTATAAATTATGTTATATACATTTATTCTCTATCTTGAATATTAACCGAGATATTTGCAATTTTATGAAGTCTGTGGTCGGGTATAGTTCGGATTACGTTGGCCATCTTCGTCATTTGTCGGCTCAGGTGGAAGCTTCTTCTAACCTGGCGTTTCTAACCTTACCTTACCTTCGTTACTTTGTGAGATTTATGCAAATACGTTCTCTTCATCCGCCACCCCCTTCTTTAGTTCTTGGACTACTAAAATTTGAGTTATTAAAATATAAATTATTCTTACAATTCATAAGCCGTTTCAGTTGGGTATTTATTTTAATTAACTGAAAGATTCTCATTATCTAATCACGGTGGTAGTGTGTTACCCGTATGCAGATTTCTCTATTGTAAAACTTCACAGGGGAAATCTGCTTAGTTTACGCAGCCCCTGCGTGACGGACTTTTGTTAACTTACTCCACAACTATTTTTTTGACAATGCTGAAGATACATTAAATTGTAGTTGCCTGGACTCACCTTCTAAAGTCTATCATTAAGAAGCGTTTGTGTATATACTATAAGTAAAATAAATCAAGTAAAAAGTACGTCACGCAGGGTCAGTGTTAACTGACCACATTTCCCACGTGCCTCACGTTTTTTCATATATCTCAATAAGAAAATGTTCAATGGGAACATGGTATTTAGGCTTACAATAAAGTGCTTCACAGCTTACTGTTAGTATGACATGAGTAGGAGTGGGGGGGGGGGGGGGTTACTGAAGGCCAAAAATAGAAAAATGCGAATATATCCGTTAATAATCAAAATAATGAAAAAACATAAATAACAACATTTATAGAACAATACATATGCAATAAGATTGGTTCTCTACAATATTTATTATTGGTTATACAATATTGAGTTTGGTATATATATATAAAGTTTTGAACGGACCTTTTTTTCGGCATATCCTGGGTTGGATCGATTGAGGAAGTTTTTCAAAACGAGTGCGACCTCAATAGCTGATTTCCCTTTTGGGAAAACTGATAAAATGATAAGCGTATGAATATTGATAAAGTTAATAAGGGGAGGTTCACAATATTACTAACGTTCCCCGAAATTCTAACCGATTTAATGAAATCGTAAATATTAAACTCATGAAATGATAAAATGAACACTCATAATTGTTTAATTGACCCATTGCTGTGCATAAAAAACTAAGTAATTTCTCAAGAGCTGGTATGTCACTACTAATCTCATCTCAGCATATATTCTATTTTTCTGAATAAAACTCCGAGGGGTTGAAGTGGCAGAAAACCAGAAAGAGGCCTACTGATGGAAGAAAACCAGAACGTACTAATAACTCGTTTAATATGTGAGGTACGAAAAAATGTATACTACAACAATTGTAGAGCATCAATAGTTCAACAAGATTCATGTTATAACATTTTTCTATCAGACTCGGGCCGATATATTTTGAATTTTCGAATTTTCTCTCTAACCCCCCCCCCCTACAAGGAACTTAATTTTTAGTTTTACACAAAACGTTTAAATATTAAATTTGGTAACGATCAAACAAAAATTTCGACAGATTAGAGTCGATGGTATTTTGATGAAACGTTTTAAAATCCCAACATGAGTACAACCTCAATAGCTGTTTTGACATAATCTGAAATCTGCTAAAAAATCACTATATCATTTGTTTTTTCTCTCAGAGAGACAAACAAGTATGCACCCCTTTTCCTCCTTTTATTGATTTTGATCAGACGCAGTTACACAAGTAGATATTACAGCAGTCCTAAAAATTAGATTTAACTTTCTAACTCAAGTTGATTTCAAATACTCGGGATACGTTCAGACGTCACGCAGTAACTTGTCAATATTTGTTCAGGGAGATTCAAAGAGTGTAATTCCGTTATAATCTGAAAACCAAAATGTTTGGCGATTACAATACTTCTATTACTTTGTATTATACAAGGAAGTAAAACGGGGAAGCTCGTAGGTGGTTGGGCAAAAAATACGTGGGTATAGGAGGTAAAGGTAAAACATGAACTTTGAGTTTTGGTTGCTGCTCATGAGTGATTATTAAAAAAGTCCTTCATGCCGGAGCTGCGTAAACTAAGCAGATTTCCCACGTGAAGTTATACAATAGAGAAATCTCCATACGAGAGCCGAACAGTTACGGCAAAAGGCCGAACTAGCTTTTGGAGGGAAACTGTCATCCGTTATCGGTCCAAATTTAATAAAAATGCAAATATCTCGGTTAATATTCAAGAAAGAGAATAAATGTATAAAACAATATTTATAGTAAATTTAATGTAGAATAAGATTGGTTCTATACATTTTTTTGATTCGACGTATGGTAACGGAGATACTTTGAATTTTCGAAAATCCCCCCCTCCCACTGGTCCGATTTCAGCCATTAACGAACTTGATCTGTCTTTTTGCACGAAACGTTTAAATGTCGAGTTTGGTAACGATCAAACGAAAATTGCGACCGCTAGAGCGTTAACAGACAAATATATACACATATATATATATATATATATATATATATATATATATATAATTTTGAACGAATCTCATTTTCGTCATCTCCTGGGTAGGAGCGATGGACATGTGAAGAAAATTCTTGAAAATCGCGACATGAGTACGACCTCAATAGCTGATTTCCCTTAAGGGAAATCTGCTAAAAGTAAATGACACTTAAATTTGGTAGATTTCTTATCCAGTGTCTTAAGCTAATATGTTTTCGGCAATTGGACAATAGAAAACTATGATATTGCCCTTAACTTTTAACATAACACCCTTATTATTAAGTAATATTCATTTATAATTAAAAAAAAAGTTTTATATTACTATTTTAGCAGATTTCCCTTGAGGGAAATCAGCTATTCAGGTCGTACTCATGACGCGATTTTCGAAAAATTTCTTCAAATGCACATCGATCCTACCAAGGAGTTGACGAAAATGAGGTCCGTTCAAAATTACACGAACACTCCTACAAACACATACACATACACATACACACAAACAAACACACACCCACACACACACACACACACACATATATATATATATATATATATATATATATATATATATATATATATATATAAAATGCTCTAGTGGGCGCTATTTTGGTTTAATCAGTAACCAACTCGATATGTAGTAGTTTCATATAAAAAGAAAAAAGATCAAGTTCGTTAATGGCTGAAATCGGACTAGTTGAAGGGTGGTTTAGAGGGGGGAATTTAAAAAATTCGAAATATTATGGGTCAGAGTCCGTTATTATGAGTCGCATCGGAATATTATTTAGAACCAATCTTATTGCAAATGTAATGTTCTCTAGATGTTGTTATGTACGTTTTTCTCACCATCCTCATTATTAACCGAGATATTTGCGTTTTTTAGTTTTCAATCATCAGTAAACCCCCACTCCTACTCATATCATATTAACAACAAGCTGTTATATTATGAAGCAAATTATTTGATGCCTAAATCCCAAATATTCTTCTCATTGAACATTTAAGTGTTGAGGTAACTGCAAGTTTTAATGTGACGCACATGGAAAATCTGTTTAGTTTACGTAGGTCCTGCGGGACGCACTTTTTATAATTGATATTTGCCAGTAAAGTGCAGGGATACGCGATGGGATAATAGGAGATTTGGTGAATCACATTTTTTGTCATGTTTCATTCGTTTTGTCTGATGTAATTGTCACATCTAGCTCTCTTGAATTCCATTTCATTTCATTTTCCAATGCTTTGAATTTAACCTATTTTTTGTTATTCCGCGGCTGATGGAAGCGTGCTGTGCTAACGAAGAGAAAGAATTTGATTGCTTGAACTGCCGGTGACAGACTAAATTGTTGAGAGTGAGGAACCCCCTTCAGTTGTGTCTCTTCGTTTCCATACTACCCTCCCTTTTATTCCTTTTCTTTTCATTTTATAAAGAAATTGTAAGGAAAGTTCAATTTTAACCTATTCCTCCTTCACGAGGAAACAGGTTTTTTCCTTGAATCAGAATTTAGCTATCATTGCAATATACATCTGCCTTTTAATGAATTTTTTTTCTTAATTTAAGGAAAATTGTAAAATAACTCAAACAATATTTCATTATAGTCGTGCCCTCCATTTTTGTTACACACACACACACACACACACACACACACACATACACACATATATATATATATATATATATATATATATATAAATATATATATATAGGGGTATATATTGGTATGTCATCACCATCATTATGGATACACAGCGTAACAGTGTTAGGTTTTAGCCGATTTTTGTTAAGGGGAATCAGCTATTGAGGTTGTACGGAGGCAATTTCCAAAACAATACTTGAATTGGTCATCGATCCTAACTTGGAGATGACGTATTTGACATCCGTTCAAATTTACACTGATTTATATATATATATATATATATATATATATATATATATATATATATATATATATAGTTACGTTTATAACAAAAATAATAAATGTTGGTTATTAGGGTTCTTTTGGATTTCACAATTAAATACACAAATGTTTTTATCACTTAGTAATTTATTTGGAGATCATTACTCACTTTTACACACTTTGTAAATTATTCATCTCTACTAATCACAGTATACACAGTAAACTTCCCGTTCTTATTTCACTGCACTCAAATCACTGATGTTCACTAAACACTGCACTGCACTGATGTTCAGTAGTAACTGCACTGCACTAATGTTTAAGTATAAACTGCACTAAAAGCACTGATGTTCAATTAGGAAAACTGCAAAAAAAAAAAAAAAAAAAAAAAAAAAAAAAAAAAAAAAAAAACTCCCAGGCGAGCTGGGCGGCTTTTATAAGCTCGGCGCCGGCTCTAGATTGCTGGAGGCGCCAACTCACCCTCTGCTTGGTCGGAGTCGGTTTCGTCGCCTAGAAGATTCTAGGTTCTCACTCCTGAACCCATTCAATAACTGAAGTGCATCAAGCCATTTAATTAGATTTAACTAGATGAATATGATATTGTGCCCGGATCAGACCTCTCGTGGTGAGGTCAGAGGACCAGAGTTCAAAATTGGTAGGAATTGTTACATATCCTTTATATTGGTCTAAATGGTCATTAGATCCTAAACATTTTGTAAAAAAAAAAAAAAAAGAAATCGTTATTTCTTTTATTTCCACTATATTTGATATTGTTGGCTAGGAAAACCTTGCATATTGGTGACGTAGTTTTTGGGAGGAAAATATATATATTTCTTAGCCCTCATCAATCCAAACCAAAAGAGTAGTCTTTCTTTTTGGAAGCACGTTTTAGAAACCAACTTCTAATTTTTCCTTTGAAAGGATTTGTATGTATAAAATAATTCCAGTGCGGAATCTAACAACCACTGGCATTATTTTGTTTTGTTACTTTAGGACATACAGAAAGTAATTAATGATTCTCTTAGCTTGTCTGGGCCACTCTCTGAGATGTTCAGATATTAGACTTAAATCGGAAAGTTCTAGTCGTGTTCTCACTGCTACTCGTCTTGAGAGAGAATACTGTCTACCACTTTTCATTTCTACATTTATGCTTCTTCCAGCAGCACTCCTCAAACAGTTTTTAAAGAGTCGTAAAGCTTTTTTGAACAAGGCCGATCGATGGTGCATCTCCAGGTATCAGGGATAAGGAAAATGCAGTCTTCTAGTTTAATATACTTGAGTCAAATCTAATCTTACGGGACTTCTATTGGTATAGCTTCTGTTGAGTTAGAGTTGGGATCCAGAGCATTTATGTCCTTCAAGGAAAACTGCAAAAAAAAAAAAAAACCTCCAGGCGAGCTGGGCGGCTTTTATATAGCTTGGCGACGGCTCTAGAATGCTCGAGGCTCCAACTCGTCCACTGCTTGGTCGGAGTCGGCTTCGTCACCTGGAAGATTCTAGAATCTCACCCCTGAACCCATTCAAAAACTTAAGTACTCATTTTATTAGATTTGACAAGATGAAAGTGATACGGTGCCCGGATCAGATTTTTTTATTTTGGATTAATTAGATACCACCAACGCTTATTCTTCAAATTTCAGGACAAATGGATAACTAACTCTGGGTTATTTTGAGAGAGATATAAAGGTAAAACATAAAAGTAAATATTCTGAGAGGAAAAGTACCGATAGAAATGTCATAGTGCTTAAATATCATTATGATTTAAATGTCCACGGTGTTCAGGGAATAGTGATTGATTAGGAAACCATTTTCATTTATTCTTCAAAACTCTTTAAAACTTAACCGTATGGCTATCCTCTCTATGGTCTTCTATGGCTATCCCCACCTAGTCTAAATTATCACTTACAGTGGGGCTAGATGGTAGATTAAAGTTGCAGTCTGCATACTCATACTGGTTAATGCCTATCATTACTGTTATTGCCGGCTACAGGCTACCGAGGGATGGCTATCTAACAACTCTGGCCTTGAATAGAATTTTCTCCACTCATGCCTTTACTGCTGCGAATGGAATTTTCCTAACTGGACACATAGAAAAAGTAAAAAGTAAGAAAAAAAAACCACCAACATTATTCAGTATCCAAAGATTTTCCTAGCAAAGGGGGTATATACATTAGCTTATATATTATAAATATATATATATATATATATATATAAGTTTACACACGGTAGATTTAGAGCTTTTATAGCTTCAGTAAAATAATTTGTTTTATCGAGTCACTTATAATTAATCATTTGTTAAATCCCCCGCGCGTTTCTTGTGTCCTCACTCCTTTTCAAGGAGTAATTTATACTCGAACTTTGGAGAGAAAAAATAAGGTAATTAAAATAATTATGTGCACATTTTTTTGTATCTCTAATGCCTGGGGAGACATATGTATGGTTTTTATTTTCGCCATTCCCCTTAGTCGATTTAGATTAAAAGGAAAGGTGTACAACGAGATTTTTAAAAAATCCCAAATATGCAATTTCAATATTTTATGATTAGTTTTTGAGTTATAGCCTATAGTAGCCAAAACGAGCCTGGAAATTGAAGTTAGTTAAAATGGGTTCAGGAAGGTCGAAAACGAGTACTCCGTTGAAATTTGAAAACCGAAAATCTTGGCAATTACACACTTGCTCTACTTTGTATGTAAGTAAACATTAGCCACATTAAAATCAACAAAGGTGTAAACCGCAAAGAATTTGGGTTTTTACCAAATCTTATTTTGGTGTTTAAACCCTTATTGTTTTAAAAATAACTTTAGTTTATGTAATATAGTGGCAGTTTTTTTTTTTACTAAAAAAAATAATTTAACAATAATTAATCCCTTGAAATGGAGTGTGGCCGCTCGTGGCGTGTCGGGAATTCAATAAATGTTTGTAAGTGGCTAAGTAGAAGAAATTATTTTTTCTTGCCAGAATTGGCTCATATATATATATATATATATATATATATATATATATATATATATATATATATATATATATATAATTATATGGATAAAAATGCAGTATGAGAAATGCAATAGCTGCTATCTCAATTAGCTATCAGCATTCAGTTGTAAGTGTGATGATGTGTAACGGTCGAGCCAGCCTAGCTTGACAAGGCCTCAGCAAAGATCAAGGGCAAGGTGGCCTGTTCTAACAACCTCTCTCCCCTAGCCCAGAGCGTAAACCTCTTTAGCTTGATTCACAGCCAGCTGTTTTTAGCAAATCTCTCAGCTGTTGTAATACATACTCGATTGAGTTTAGACTTAAGAAGGGGCATTTCAAAGCTTTTATAGGCCTATTAAATAGAATTAATTACTCTTGATAAACGATTTACCTTAGGGAAAATCAGCTATTGAGGTTGTACTCATGATGGGATTGTCAAAACATTCCTTCAAATGTCCATCGATCCTACCTAGGGGATGAAAATGAGGCCAATTCAACATTATATATATATTTGTCTGTTAACGCTCTAGCGGTCTCAATTTTTGTATGGCCGTTACCAAACTCGGTATTTAAACGTTTTATGTAAAAATGAAGATTAGGTTCGTTAATGGCTAAAATCGGACTAGTGGGAGGGGGAGAGGTTTAGATCAGGTGTATTTCGAAAATTCAAATGTCTCCTTTATTATGCGTCGGATTGAAATTTTGTATAGAATTAATCGTATTGCAAATGTCATTTCCCTACGATGTTAGGTACATTTTTTCATTATCTTGATTATTAATCGATATATTTACATTTATTAGCTTTCATCCTCCCCTCCTTCTTATGTCTTATAAACAATAATAATACTGCTGTTATATTATGAAGCACATTATTTGAAGCCTAAATACAAAATATAGTTCTCATTGAGCTCTTACGTTTTGATATAAATTCAAATACGAGACACACGTGGGAAATCTGCTTAGCTAACGCTGCCCCATCGTGACGGACATTTTTCATATGTATTTATGTATTTTTTTAAGAAAATTATATTCTGCGATGCATGCATTTTGTAATGTGGTATGTGTATAATACACTTGAAGAAGAAAATAGCCACTGCTGTCACTTCACTTTATACTTCTATAGGAGATCTCTGGGCCATTGTGTCTTGAGGCGCCGTGGAGTGGAATATGGGTGAGTGTTCTGGATTAGGATGATTGGATAGCCTGCTGTGGAATATTCTGAATCTTAAGGGAATACGGCCCTTTACAAATGAGAGATCTTTATGGAGGGTGTGGTTTGAAAATAATATGGAGCATCTACTTTGGTGTGCAGGAGTTTGGATTGGAAAGTCTTGACGTGTTGAAGGTTTTTGTTGCACTCCACACTTCTATTTTTTAAGTCCATTTTTTATATATTAGCCACAATATTTAAGAAAATCTATGAGTTTATATGTTAAAAATTTAACAAAACTCTATAAGCCGAAATCCAATGTTTATGAATAAATCATTTTATAATAATTGAAAATACGATTTTTTCATGAAACAACAACAAAAGTAGTGTATCAGAAAAAGCTGATGTAGACACAATATAGCATCCTTGCACTATTAATAAGTTAAATAAACAAAATGTGAGGTTGCATTTCATTTGAAGTTGCTAAACGATACTTCTGATGGGTTCCTTCCAATGCATCATATAGAAAAATATCTTAAAACATAATTTAGAGGCCTTTTTATGGTAAAGAAAAAAGTTCTTTCTCTCTGTTTAAACATTTTCGTCATTTCCTGAGTAGGATCGATGGAAATTAGATCATTTTTTTTCGGAAATAGCGTCATGAGGCTCAATAGCTGATTTTCTATAAGAGAAATTTGCTAAAAACTGTTATAGAATATAATTTATAGGTATTTTTATGATTAATAAAAATCTTTCTATAAAATTAAATTATTTATTAACGTCCACTTTTTGCTAGTATAGCTAATTGGGACGGGTTATCTACAGGTTAGCACTCTTTTCTAGTCATGGTTTGATTAGGGGTTTTATTTAGTGAGTCCGTCCTATTGCCCAGGCGGGAATAGAACTCGCCACTCTAGGTTTACCATGTGAGATTAAAGCCAACGCTTTAACTCACATGGCTAACCTGAGCCCACGGGATGACCGATTGGGTTTAATCATTGCCCTTCGGTATAGACAATCGTTCTATACTCATGTTTCGTTTCTTCTTCAAGAGAAATTCGATTTTTTTTTTCGCCCTTCCCCTAACCCTCTCCCTTCATCTTAGCCGATTTAAATTAAAATGAGAGGTGCACAATTTGACGTTACAATTCCAAATATGTAATTTAACCCTCGGTCGGGCGCGTCAAGAAAATTCCGTCTTCGGGCGCGTGTATCTCAGAGATACAACCTCAACCGTTTTTACGGAAATACCGTTTTTTAATATATATTTTGCACTAAAATGTTCAGTGTGTAATTAGAAACCATAAAAGAAAATATAACTTCATTCAAAAATAAGTAACACGAAATCACTTTTAGATAAGACTTCATCTAAAATCATCTAAATTTTAATGTACAAATCCTTTTTAAAATAGCAGTTTAATTATTATTTCTTTTGCAGAGCTGTATTACAATTAGGACAAAGCATAGAACTATGTTGTAAACAAGTTTGGGTTTTGCAATTCTCACAAGAGTATTTAGTAAACCTACATTTCTTTTTAGTTTCGCATGTTTCACATCATTTTCTTTTGTTCATTGTAGCGGAATGACTTTTTTGTACTTGAGATCATTGTATGGTCCAAAGAGTCTCTGTACTCTTCAAATTCCGTCCTTAGTTCGGTTGGTAAAAGTCTGCTGTTATCACTGCGTCGTACAATATTTTCTAGTACAAGTTTTTTTGAAAGCTCATGTTTTTAGCAAAATAATAGAAAAATAGGTTTACATGATTCCATTTAATAAAGAGAAACTTAATTGATGTATATATTTATGAAATACAGATTTCAAAAAACTTCCGAGATCGGGCGCGTGGTATCTAGGAGATTAAACTGAATGACCGGTGAAACACACGACTCCATCGAACAAAGTGACACAACATACCTTGAGGGGGAGACCTATAAAGAACATAACTTGAAGCACTACAACACCATTTTATGCTCGGAGGAGTGGCAAATATTTTTCTAGAAACTGTGTATCTGAGAGATCACGCGCCCGACGGAGGGTTAAATATTTAATGACTTGTCGTTTTTGAGTTATGGAAGATATGTGCGTGCAGACGTTACGTCGAAACTAGTCCAAGAAAAGAAAGATTAAAACTGAGAATTACGTTGAAGTATGAAAACTAAAAATGTTCCAGATTATAATATTTCCTTTGCTACCTACTAGGATGTAAAAATAAAATAAAAAATCAACAAATTCGGAAGAAGAAGTTATAGAGGTCAAGTCCTTTTAACTTTTTACAAGAGATCATTACTGTTGAGTAGATTTGGCTCTGGATGAAATATGTAAAAGGAAAATTTTCGCTACTACAATGCTTCCTTTACTTCGAACAAGTAAGTAAAAATTAGCAAACATTAAAATCAACAAGGGTGGAAACCCCAAATTAAGTTTCGTGTAACTGAATAAGTTTCGCCAAAGCTTATTTTAGGTTTCAGAACCATGTTTTTTTTAAAATAATTATTTTTTTTTGTTTAACATTTTGGTTTCCGTCTTACGAAACCAGCTTCATAATATGATTTTAAAAACGACATAATATGACAGTATTTTGCAATAGAGTATTTAGTTTTTAATATACACCCTTAAAAAAAAAAGAGGGAAAACCCGTGCCGTCTGGCAATCAAAAACATTAAAGCTTGGAAAGGGCTAATTATTTCGTAGAAACTCCAGAGCGTCCAAAGGATATACTTATGTGGTGAAACCTCTCATATTCCAAGCAAATACTCTGCGGCTTATTTCACATCCAAGGCTTTTCCTCTCCTTTTAGCCTGTATTCAGATTTTTAATCAAAACTGAGGTCCGGTTCACTACTTCTGCGAATATACTTTTCCTCAACTTGATTCATCAAGTCTAATTTATTCTAGTTAAAATCTTTATTAGGAACGGGTACACTTTTATATAAATCGTGAGCGTACATATTTATCAAATTTTAGTTTTGGAAATCTCATCTGTAGGCACTTCATTGATTTTTTAAAAGATCATAATAAATTAAAAGTATTAATTACGAAGTATGATAGCTTTATGACTTGTAAAATGTATCTCGGTTAATTTTATAGTTAGAGAAATAATTCGAAAAACAAATCTCTAAAGAACTTATATTTGCACCAAGTTTAAAACATTTGTTCGATCTCACTCACAAGAACTGAAATATTTAGAATTTCTCTTTCTTTCTGTACCCTCCACCTCACTCTCCCCCTCGTCCGATTTCAGCCGTTGACGAACTTGTAACTTCTGGGAAACAGGTCTTAATAACTGGAAGTCTTCCCACCAATTTCTTTATTAATGCACAAGGCCTTTCGGCACTAACGTTCCATCATCAGGTGCTCACAAACAAAACCAGAAACATGTTTCAGACGATGCGATGTATCCAATAATTACATTTGAAATGTTTTAACCTAAATACATTGAAGAGTTCTGTCCCGTTACGTAGGCCTCCTTCCTCTCTGCTAGTCGCCAGTATTGGCCCTTGCATCTAATATACAATGTAAATGGTAACCCTACCATTTACCCAAATCTACACATACACATAGACTGGATAAAAGCCCATTCAGGAAATATTGGAAGTGAACAAGCTGACACGTTAGCAAAAGAAGCAGCTCAAGATACAAAAATAATTCCAGAATTCTCTCTCGTACCACTCTCATACATTAAAAAAGACTTACGTGCCGACACAAGACATAAGAGGAACAGAGAATGGACGAAATGTAACAAATATTACAGCTTACATCAATACATACCACATATAACTCACAACTAAAACACAATAAGAGAGTCACCATCACAAATGCACACAATTTTTTAACAGAACATGCACAGACAGGACATTATTTAACAAAGACTTAAAATTTAAGACAATGATTATGTACTTGCGACTCACAGACAACACAAACGTTTTTACATATACTTTATGACTGCACAACATTTAATCAAAATAGATCAAATTTAATAATGAACATCATTTTAAAAGTAGGTTATTGGCCCGAACCAGCTCATATTATATTTAACATATATAATAAAGAACTTATAAAGTTTATCAAAAGTATAGATGTAGATGTAGCAAAAATACATTAGAATGTGAAGTTGATTGTGAGGATTGGGAATTATAATTCAATATATTTACCTTATATAGACTCGCAAATTAAACATCGGTTTAACTTTAATTGATTTGTTTTTTGTTCTTATTTTATTTACTTATTTTTTTATTTCATTTATTAATTTTACTTGTAATTATCTTACTTATTTTAATGTTTTACTTTATTATTATTTTTTTATATTGTATAGTTGATTAACGTGTATATATTGTAAAATAAAAATGTATTTAAACATAATCATACATGTAATATGCCATGTGGCAATGGAACATGTATTCAAATAAATAACTTCTCATGACTATGAGGAGAAAAAAAAATGGTAGGGTCATTGTTAAATTACAGAAAATTTATTTATACAAAATAGATGTCTTTTCATGTTCAAAGTACGTATATATTTATGTTTTTTTTCTGATTTTAGCTACATTTTTAATTAATTAAATTATAGTATATTAGTTTTATATGAATGACTTCGATTTTAATATTTTTAATCCCTATTTTTAATTTCCTAGACTGATGTTAGTATGTAATTGTATGTACGTTAAAACATTTTAAATGCATCGCCTTAAACATGTTTCTTTTTTGTTTTATATGTTAGCACCTGATGATGGAAGGTTAGTGCCTAAAGGCCTAGTGCTTTAATAAAGAAATTGGCTGGAAAACTTCCAGTTATGAAGTCTTGTTTCCCAGATCTGCACTCCCAAATCCAGCGACATACGAACTATGTTTTCTGCATTCTTGTTTAATGAAACGCTAAAATATCAAGTTAGGTAACGATGAAACAGATTTTACGACCGCTAGGGCGGAAGCAAGCATTATACATATATATTTGACCGACGCTCATTATCATAGTGAGCAATGATGATGGACATTTGAAATTGTTTTTTTAGAAAATCCGGTAGTGATTAGAACTTCTCTCGATTTAGTGTTGCCTTTCTTGACGTCAGAGTAACTTTGACAAAAGGAAAAAAAAAGAGAAAGCCATCCTGTTAAATAGAACAGCTAGGTTCAGTTATTGTATACTAAATGAAGAGGTGTTGAGTCAATATGCAAACACTAACTCATTTATAAAATCTGTTAACTTGATTACCACTGACGCGTTATTCAGTTCTGTGTGCTGAAGTCCCTCTGCTCAATATATATATATATATATATATATATATATATATATATATATATATATATATATATATATATATTACGTTGGTCAATCTATAAGAAAAACAAGGTTAAGGTGCTGTGTAATCTTAGCAGAGTTTTCATTTGCGAGTCCATAAAAATCGTCTTTGTTAATGATTACGAAGGCTAACAGGAAATGTAGACCGCTACGATGACACACAGTGATTATCGCTAATCAACTTTAGCGACGTTAACATTGTCTCATAGTAATGCGTCATTGTTAGGAATATATTTAATACGTGATATTTAGGCTGTTTGTATGTTGGGTAATTCTCATTATCGTATCTACAGGAAAGTAAATCTTCCATTCAATTTTGAACCTTAAATAAGCCCCTTTTAAGGGATTGTACAAACTAAGCAGATTTCGGAGGTGCTATCAGATCACCTTAATTAATGATTTGTTTCACCCTTAGTAATAACCGTGTGTAAACAAATGTCCGTCACGCAGGGGCTGCGTAAACTAAGCAGATTTCCCTCGTGAAGTTTAACAATAAATAAATCTGCATACTGGTAGCACAACAACACCGTGAATATTAAGTGAGCAAATACAAACGGTAATAAGAACTCTTTCAGTAAATTTTAATAATCCCGGACGAGAAGCGTCTGAAATATAAAGAAACAGGTCTGCCAACATCTCAGCGGAAAGAAAAACAATTACTGAAATATATCAGAGTATAACATATTAATTTTATTGAAAACTGTATACTATAACTTCGAATAAAGTGGTTTATTTTATAACAGAGTATTGTTTATCACGTTCAGTACTGCACGGGGTCAAATGACCCCGTACGTAACTGTCTCCCAGTACGGATCGGGTTTGAAGATAAATGTTCAAAAAATACTTTGCCGGTTTTTGCTAGTAAATATAATTAAAAATAGTACGTTTATGTATTTCAAATCCAAAAAATACGTCGTATATCAATGAAAAAATGCACGGGGCTTTATGACCCCGTGCTGGCCTGGAGAGTGGTATTTGGGCTTTAGTCCGGCACGGGCTCATATAGCCCCGTGTTATTTCCCGTGTTTTTCCTGTGAACCGCTTGTTCTGTTATTTACATAGGCTTAGGTAAATAATAGAACCCGTCCCTTCCATTTCAGATTACTTATTACTGTCGTTTTGAAATACTAATCTGTATAATGTGCAAATAACGTGACCGACAATTAGTGGATTTAGCTTTATTAAAAAAGTGTTACGGGTGTTACGAAACATTAAGAAAAACATTGTCCTCTAAAGAAGCAGACAAAAAAGTCAAAAAAGTTTTAAAGTATTTTGAAGTGTGCAACATGAAGTCACTTTGTCTACAATGCTTCAGGAACTGCAATAAATCTATGTCCTAACCATTGTGATAATGAAGAATTGTTAATTACATAGTAATTATTTGTTTATTCATATTATTTCTTTATTATGTTTATTTTCCAATTATTTGTTTAAACTAAACTCCTAGTTCCTAGTTCGTTTTTCTCGTTTTCTAATTTTATCTTTATAAACTAATAAATTTTTATTTTAATGTGTCGTAATTGAAAGTTAATTCATATTCACCCATTTTAATGTATAACAAAAATTAAAATCCTTCGTTGATCACCATAATTATCACAAAAAGGAGAAAAAAAGTTCCCGACAAGATGAAAAATGTAAGGTAAATATTCATTTCTAAGTCACGTAACAAAAATTGATGAAAACACGGCCTGCGACTGCCATATATTTTTTGATGTCCAAAGAGTAAAAAAATGTTTGAATATAGCAATTTAGTTCATTTTTCGAGTTGTGGTAGCGCATTAAAAGGGGACATAAGTACGGGGTCGATTGACCCCATGCCGTACTTGTGGATAGTTGCACCACGGGGTCAATTGACCCCGTGCCGTACTTGTGCATAGACCACATTTTTGAAGTCCGACCTGAACGTGTTATGTAACATGAGTAGGAGTGAGGGTTTGCTGAATGCTGAAAACTTAAGAATGCAAATATATCTCGATTAGTATTCAAGATAGAGAATACACGTTTACAACAATATGTATAGTAAATATAATTTGCAATAATATTGATTCTATACTCCTTTCGATCCGAAGTATAGTAACGGAGATATTTCGAACTTTCAAAATTCTCCCCCTCTAAACCCCCCTCCACTCAATCCCTCCCCCCCCCCTCTTGTCCGATTTCAGCTGTTAAGGAACTTGAATTTGTAAGTGATAAAACAGAATTGAAGGTGGAATTAAATAGCAGCGTATTTCCGACATTAAATTTATGGAAGTACATTTCAACTGGAGTAAAGATTTTGTAAATGCACCAAGCATGACTTTTTGAGAACTGGGGGTGTTAAACCTACTTACTTTTTACGACAGTCGCGTATTTTCAAAAAAGATAGGCGAATGAATAAGGGATGTGCCACTTGAAATGAATGCAGAGGGGTTGTAGGAACGGATATAATATATTTTGTGGACAATGGTATTCGGCAACATCGTAATTCGCGGGTGGCAAGGCCTATTATTTTCCCAAGCCAGAATTTTGTAGTGAAATTCTGAATGATTTACAACACCATGGCGTTTGTAAAATACCAGAGTCCAAAATAAAACACAAATGTTTTTTTTTTAAAATAATCAGAATAAATATTACTTCACAATTTTTATTTTTAAAATAGAAGGACAAGTGTTATGAAATAATTTGTATCTACAAAAGTAATCGGTATAAAGTCTTGGAAAATGTTTATATAAAACATGTCCCTTGAAAATACGAAAATGTATTTTTTCTTTCCGGTGAAGAATATTTACATCTCTCTACTGTGCTGTGAGAGGTTGGCAGACACTTTACGTTGGAAGGTTATTAAAATTGACTGAAAGATTTCTCATTGCCGTTTTTATTTATTCTCATAATAATCACGAGGTTGTTAACTGTTAGCAGTATGTAAGTTTATCTATTGTAAAACTTCATGTGGGAAATCTGCTTAGATTAGGTAGTCCTTGCGTGACTGACTTTTCATTTCTCTACTAGTCCTGCTTCAACATAACGCCATACGAGGTAACTACAACAAGGACTACATTGTTACACAGGACAACACCATCCACTGGCTGTTCCAGACAGAGAAAGGCTTACAAAGTATGACAGGTCACGTCAGATGATTAAGATCGATACATCACGACATAAAAATATCGATTAATCCTTATGAAGTGTAGTCCAAATGGTAGAAGAGAAGGATTTTTTTTTATTTGAACAAAGATTACTTTAAAGTACCCAATAAATTAAAATATACTTAACACAGATGTTTAATGCCTGTTTTCTTATTGTTCACCTTTAATCTATCTTGTTATAATACGCATATTTCCTGATATTTTCCTCTTGCTTATATTTCTTTCTTTTACTAGTATGCTAGCGTTTTCAAAATTACTATTATGGGCGTATTAAAGAACTAAGTCGCTAGAGACATTTTATTGTTAACAGATTACCCTTAAGGGAAATCAGCTATTGAGGTTGTACTCATGACGCGATTTTCTAAAACTTTTCTCAAATGTTCATCGAATCTACCCTGGAGATGATGATGATGAAAATGAGGTCCGTTCAATACTATATATATATATATATATATATATATATATATATATGTGTGTGTCTTTTAATGCTCTAGCGGTCGCAATTTTAGTTTTGATCGTTAACAAACTCGATATTTATACGTTATAAAGGATGCGTTAACCCACTGAATTCCGGCTGAATGTAACTTCCATGGAAAACTTGTCGCCATAAAGGACTGGATGGGAAGAAATATCTCCTTCCAATCCACTTCATAAATAATTTGAATGCTCAATAATATATGCATAGTTCAATGAATAGCAGATTGTTCATCAAAAAGTTTGAACGAACAGCCAATAATTAAGTTCATGCACGTGCGAGTGAAAAATAAGGCCCGGTTTTTTCTTAATATAAGGAAATTAATGATAAGGAAAGATTCCATATGCTCCTACGAAACTTAATATTAAAACATTATGTAATACGTTTTAGCAGATTTCCCTTAAGGGAAATCAGCTATTAAGGTCATACTCATGATGCGGTTTTCGAAGAATTTTTTCAAATGCCTATTAACGCAGCATAGGGGAAAACATAACAATTACTCAAAGAATCAGACAACACGCCACACCGCAGTTAATAAAAATAAAGTCCTTCACGCAGGGGCTGCGTTAATTAAGCAGATTTCCAGCGTGCGTGAGATATTTGCATTTACCTCAGAGCGTAAAAGTTCAATGAGAAAAATATTTGGTATTTAGGCATCATAATAATGTGCTTCATAATATAACAGCTTATTGTTATGGCATGAGTAAGAGTGGGGATTTACTAAATGCAGAAACAAAAAAAAAATGAAAATGTATCCGTTAATAATCAAGATAGTTAAAAAAAATCATAAAAACATTTATAGAACATAACATTTGGAATAAGATTGGTTCTATATAATTTTTCTATCCGATCCATAATAACGCAGATATAAACAGTTTTTGAAATTCCCCTCCTCTAAACCCCTCTCCTACGTGTCGGATTTCAGCCATTAACGAACTTAAACATTAGTTTTACATAAAACGTTTAAATATCGAATTTGGCAACGATAAAAAAAATAGCGACCGTAAGAGCATTAACAGACAAATACACACATATATATATATATATATATATATATATATATATATATATATATATATATATATTCACACACACACACAAAGTTTTGAACGTACCTTGAACGATGGACATTTGAGGAAAGTTTTCAAAAAACGCGTCATGAGTACGACTTTAACAGCTGATTTCCCTTAAGAGAAATAAAAAATAAGCTACTAAAAAAAATCCAGCTATCCTTGATTTTAAAAATAAGAAGTGTGAAGTAATAGTCACTCTGATTGTGTTTTTATGATTAATTTTTATTTCGGACCCTGAAGAATACCATTTCACATCCTCGGCGCTCTCATGAATTTCATTGATTCTTCATTCATCATGCCGAATTGTAGGTTGCAATGGAAAGACTAAGTTTGAAACCTGCATATTATAAAGTTAGGTAATGACCACACCGCAGACCTTAGCACCCGAGTTAAGATGCTAAAATTATGGCTATGGCGTTGGGTATTTTTAAAAGATTTTGCAGAGGTCGAGACTGGATATTGCTACGCTCCAATAAACACATGTTTCCGTTGGCCAACAGCCGTCTCTAGTTTCTTCCGTCTCAGCGCTCATCTTTTATACTGGGTCCTTTTCAGCTAAACTAACGGTAATTTTAGCTTGTACCCTCGTTTCACCATAGGAATGAAACATTTTCTTGAGACAGTTTTGTCTAATAACATTGGTTCATTTGGATTTTTAGAATTTCCCCTGTTTTCTGCCCCACTTTCATTTTGGAATCTTTGAAATACCAATCTAGTTTCTAAGGAGGGAGGGTTCCCTCGAATCCACAACTTATAGCAGTTAATATTAATTATTTGTCAGAATTGTTTTTCCTATTTATAAATATACTTATTGAGTAAAGTCCGTAAGTAGCTGCTACCTTTGTAAAAATATACAATTTATTTAAGAGCTAACACTACCTGAAAGCTTTTTTGCCGTTTTTAGTGAAATGGACTGTTATCTGAATATATGCCTCACTATTTTAATATTTCTAGTATATTATTAAATTAAATGTTTTATTTGTTGACCAATAACTATAGAGCCTGGGCGTTTCTTCATATTTTTATATTTTTGTTCTAATTCTAAACCATGGGTTATCATTAAGGAATAAAATAAGCCCATTATTCGAATAATTAACTTTATTTTTACTAACAATCTAAAACAGGTACATTTTATTAACATAAAATAGAACATAACAATGTATACTGAAAGAAAAAAAATACTTAAAAATTAGAACTCACACATTTTAACTATGCTTATCTTTATATCACAATTTCTTCTGTGTATACTTATGTGAAAGTAGTTATCTTGTTTTTATTTTAAAAACAATATGTAACAATTAAGTAAACAAGGACATATTTAATATGAAAATTAGAAAATCGGTGTGCATCAGAGTTGGGCAAAAAGTAATTACAATTAGTCACCAATTTCTGTGATTTGAATTTGCAAAATTACATTTCCAATCACCTACATTCGAATTGGTGATTGCAATTACTTTGTGAATTACTGCAATAGTAACTGTGGTAAGCAATTAAAATTACTTGTTGATCTAAAGTAATCTAATTACAAATTACAATTTCTTTTAATTTACTTCTGCAATTTCAAGAAAACTACATATTATTTCAACTGGGAATTACAATTACAACCACCGAAACGGCAGTTAAGTTAGTTACATATCTGTTTGTTATAAAATATTTTTATTTGTTGTACAACTCATAAGAACAACTTGTATTATAAAATTTAATTTACATAAGTTTACAATGTTTTTATTTGTACTTCTGTGATTACAATTACAGTAATTGAAAAAGTATTTGTAATTATTTAGAACGATTTCAGTGATTGCATTTGAAACCATTTATTTTTATATTGTGGACCACTTTAATATTTTTACATGTAATAGAAGCTATAATTAATTACTGCCCAACCCTGGTATGTATGCCATGCAGAAACTAAAGATAGGTTCCTACGATATTCTTCATCGGCTATCTTTTTTGCTTTCAATTAAATCTGGATCAAGTTCAAGTGTTGGTCTGGTTATCGACCTATAACAAAACTTTAAGTCAATTTATAATTTAAAGCCGCGTACTCGTAGGATCTCAAACTTCCGTCTTCAAAATGAAAAATTGGCAAACAAAATTTAAATCTTCTTCTCATGCGTTTCCTTTTTTAATACCGTCTTTGTACTTTTATGGCACAAAGGTAGTCTCATTGGCATGACAGTTAGTTTTCCCCTGCATTCAGTTTATTGAAATGAAATGGTTATTGAAAAGGAAACGGGGAGACTTAGAAACTGAAAGAGACCCTCCACTTCATATAAGAATGTTGCAAACCCCACCAAAGTAATTTATCTTTCCCAATAGACTCAGAGAGACGGGTTTTGTCTTTTATGCCCAATTGGGAGTCCCTTCCTTTGAATGGCTCATTCTGTGACTACAAACTTTTTTATTCTGATCTCCTCGATTTTAATCCCACTAAAGAGAGATTTATATATATATATATTTTTCTCTTACAATGTTATTTTTATTTGTAACTTAAAAAACTAAAGAGTGCCACTAATTTATAATTATACGTTATACAGGATGACTACCACTTTATCGAGCAAATATTAGTTATGTAACTTCCACAAATAATGTACTAATTTTTGTCTATCATTGATGAAATACTACAGCTAGTGAAAAGCTATTACACATACTCAGGAATGCTAGCAATATTAATGCATCTTCTTTTTTTGAACGGAATCATTTTCGTGAATGGAGCTAGAGCGAAAAAGTCGTGAGAAACGGGAATGAGCGAGTAGGCATTGACCTTGTAGGATCATTACAGGTGAACTCATCGTGTAGCTAGCAGATAGCATACTAATCGATCTCCTTCTCAGCCTGTTCGTTATCTTTGATTGGTTTAACGGTTCCCTTACATAAAGCTTCACGAATGAATAGCCTCGTGCTCTCCAGTTGCTCAGTAATTTTAATATTTCTTCGCCCAAATTATCCAACAATTACTCAGCAGTTTTCTCAATTTCATAATTCGATAATTGTCCTAGCCTTGTTTACGGGAAGCATTCTGACATAATAAATATTTGTTTTGGCGAATTTTCCCGTTAGGGAACTGCCCTATTATTGCATTTGCATACTGAATGCAAGACTTGAGGGGACCATTTGCTCAATTTATTTGGGTGTTGCGTGAATTTTGTCCATACTGGCTCAAAAATAATAAATCGACTTCTTCAATACACTTCAGGTATTTAATTCGTTTCACCAAAGCATTTCAAGCTATAGCTCATAATTAATGAGTTCGATGTTCTTCTAAAAACATAATTCGAAAGTTTCGACTAATGCCTTAGAAACATAGTCACATCAAACTAAATTGGCATAGTCAAAAATAATTATTTAACGAATTAGCATACAATTCAATTCAATTTTGTATTAAACAATTTATAGACTGGCTGTAGAATTTATAATCACTTTAGTATGTGTTTCTAAAAGAAAAAATAACTTATTGATAAACTATAGCTAATAAATGCTCTGGAGAAGGCAAATATATAAATAAAATCTAAGGAAGAAGAAAAATTGTTATTTCTGACCCTGTATGGCCAAACATTCACACATCAAGAAGAGGGCCACCTGTAGCAAAATAAATATACCTATATTTATATATATGTATATATATATATATATATATATATATATATATATATAAATATATGCAAAATGTGGCTAATCTTTTTATATCTATTTGGAATACAAAAATATTTATGACTATTTTTGTTAAACAACAAAACAAATTAGTCTTTTAATGCTTTTTAAGTACATGAATAAGAATGTAGATATTATTATGTATCAGACCTTCTTTATTTATCAGAAAAAAATGTTTCCGAATTTCCGTAATGGTGATAGAAATGGTTTCGCTATTGCAGTTATACCATGATGATGGAACAATGATGTATAATTCGTTTTACCAATGATAACAAATTATACATAATAAGGAAATGATTTATTTTCTTCATTTTATTGTAATTTTTTTGCGCCGGCTGTGTAAACTCTTCAAATAAAGAAAATTAAAATAATTTAACTAATTCCTTATAAGAGAATTGTTGAATACTTTTGTGTTTAAATATCTTTCAGCCTATTAATAATTTTTTAAAGTGAAAAAAAAATTGAAACCCCATTATTTACCAATAGAAGCTCATATACTAATAATTTGAAACAGTATACTAGTATGTACAAATGCATAAGCTTATTTAAAATAAATATAAATACATTTAGATAAAATATGAAATATTTACAACATTAAATACATAGAATAATCTTCTTTTTTATATAACTATCAATAATACTAATCCTATATCCTCCCTTTACATCTTTTATAACATATCAATTTAAGAGTACTTAAATTCATTATAAATCTGTACAATACTAAATAAATTATATATACAACTTTTAATACTTGTAAAACATCAAACTGGAGAAATCTTAGTATAGCAACTTTCAATTATGAAAAAGTATACTAAGCTTTCTTCTATAAGTTCCATTCTAGTGAAATTGTTTAATCATAAGTTTTTAATTTAATTATTACATGATTTATATATCCCACATATGTTAACCTCCTATCGAAATCTCAAATCATGTAAATTCTTTAATAAATAGTGTTTTTAATAAGTAAACTAAAATAAATAATTTCATGGGTTTAACAATCGAATTCTTGTAATTTCCCATTTAAATTGATTTTGCAGATGTTTAAAATAAGAGCTTTCGCTATTTGACTTATATACATAAAATATTGGTAATATATACAATAACATTTTTTTTTAATTTAGGAAGAATACTTTTTTAGTAATTTAAATTTATTTTTAAATGTTTAAATTTAATACTCCTCTCTTCTTGCAGATCTATTCTGTAAGCCAGAGTTTCTCTATGCATTATTTGTACGGATTTTGTCTCTTCCATAAGTCTCAAATTCTGAAACTAATACAACAGTAACAATCATACGTCAGCTCGATTTGCTTTGTCAAATACATTTCTGAAAAATATTCCAGTATTTTTTGTACTTGAGTTGCAATTTTGTTTATTTCGGAGTCATATTTTTAAGGTTGGTATTGGGAACGGACTTGTCGAAAAGGCGTAAAACATTTGAAAAATAATACGAGGGCTCGGTTTAGTCGAAGAGAAAGGCTTCACTGATTATTCTCATAGTAAACCAATTAGTTCAATATTCCTATTTACCTTATACGTTTGTTTCATGCTCTCTGCCACTCTCAAGTTTTGTTATCACGCTTATATACAAAGAAATGAAGTGAAGTCTCTAAAAAATACATTAATTTCCTCAATGTATGTATAATTTAACAAAGAAGAATAAAGCAATAGAAGAAGAATAGTATAAAGAAGGGGTATAAACCAATATTCATAAAATTTCTAATTTATAAATAGAATTAATGTTTTTGTTTTTTTAATTATAACGTTCCCTACGGTTTAAAAAAAATATTTGTTTAATTTACGTAAATTTATAATATATATCTACAACGTAATAATAGCCATAATGTTTGAATAAATAAATTGAAGTGCGGTTTATTTGACTATAAATTTAAGGTGAAAGTAAATTAAGATGACTTTAATTCGGATTAAATTTACGATTGGATAAGAGAGGCAACTCCTTTTTCACTCCCGTTTTTTTCTAGTAAAAAGTGAAAATGTTCAGGGAAAAAAATGGATAAGTAAAATATTGTTATATTTGATCCATGGATCAAAAATTACAATATTTCACTTAGGCGTCATATGATAATTAATTCGTCATTTTAAAAGAACCGTTAAGCAAAAAGACGATTCATTAATTCATCTCTTGATAATGAATATAGCATAGAGAAAAACTAGTCTTACAAAAAACTAAGTTAAAAGTTTCTTTACGTGATACCTTACACATTTATGCTGCGCTTTTATTTGAAGCTTTTTCGCTCTTCGTATTATTTAATTCTTCTTGTATTTCATGAAGGGTTTTTCCCTTTGTTTCAACGAGATAGGTTAGTACAAATATGGCAGCAGAGGCACATGCTGCCCCAAATATCCAGTAATTGAGGTACATGCCAGCTTCTTCTGCAATAGTGTGATATATTTTGTTCATAATGAATGATGTGAGAGCAAGGGCAACGGAGGTAAGTCCGGAAGCAAGACCTTTGATGTTAGTAGGGAACATCTCTCCCTGCACGGTACTGGCTATAGGACCAAGTCCAATAGAGAAAAACAGGCCGTATACTAAGAAAGCAGCAAATGGTACCCAGTAGTATCTGGATACTTCCAGTGAGCTTTTGTCATTGAGGAAGAACCAGATGCCGGCAGTAGTCATAGCAAGGCCGCATCCAACACTGGAAGCGAGGAGGAGAGGTTTCCTACCGAGGGAATCGACAAGGACAGTAGCTATGAAGACGCTCACTACCCAAACCATGCCCATGACGACAACACAATCGTTTGGAGATAAGGGGCCTGCTCCCTTGCTGGGCAAAGTAGTCGACGTGTAAGCCATCAAAGCACTAATCCCCGACATCCTCTGGAGTATGGCAAGTGCCTCCACTATGATAAGAGCTTTCCTGTTGCCTCTTGTCGCTACGAGATCCTTGATGTTCTTCTTGTTCCTCATCTCTTCAATAACTGCGTGTTCCATCTTCTCTAGCTCTTCCTTCTCCTGTCCTGGAGCGAGTCCCCTAAGCCAAGCGAGTGCTGTGCCTGCCTTCTCCTTCTTCCCTTTCATCAGCTGCCAGTAAGGGCTCTCGGGCATCATGGAAAACACCATTATGAAAATGATTGGGAGTGAGCCAGAAAGATAGCCGAGCGTAGAATAAGATACTCTTGGCCCAACGATGTACTCCAGCAGAACTCCCATGTTGGTCATGAGTTGGATGAATGTGCTGAGAGCTCCTCTCACTCTAGGCTCAGATATCTCTGCAAGGTACATCGGGGCTATAGTGCTCACTGCTCCGCTCCACGTACCTAGAAAATAAAAACAAGATTATTATCTAACGGCATTATACTGACAGCTCATACCTTCTATTTATCTACCACAAATCTATATTCGTCCGGTTAGATAACAACTCTATTTCCTTCACAGGGTTTACTTCCTTGTACGAAGTGAAGGAAAGTATTGTAATTGTCCGTTATGATCTTCCCTGACCTTGACTGGTTTTGACGTGACGTCTGTATATATTAACGTTTCTCGCATAACTCGAAAACTGCAAGAGCCTTAGACCTTTGGAAATCCATACATACGACCGTTATAACATCAAATTGTTCACCTCTTTTTGATGAAAATTGACAAAGAAGGAGAGGATTAGAGGAGGACATAAATACGAATCTATAAATTTTAAACTTTACGAATCTGGTGCAATTAATTTAAATCTACAGTGTAGCTCAAAATAATATTCACAGACTACTAGACTAATTTAAAATTATTTATTGCGTGCGCACATTAACCTAGTACCTGAGTCATTTTATAGTACACTTTGCACTTGAATAAGTTCATTAGGAGTAGCAGACGAATATTTGAATATGACCTACTTACTAGAGTAAGACTCATTGCTTAACTCCGTCTGCCATCTCATAAAGTTCTTGTTATATTCCTTAATGAAATGGAATACAAATCTATCCCTCACGGCTGCGTTCTGCACTTTGATTTAACTAGTTTCCAAGGTTAACTAAATATTATCATACAATATTAAACAGAAAACGATATTGAATTAAATTCTGGGGTACAAATCTCTATTGAAGTGCTATAAACTGCAGTGGAAGGTTTATTGTTGACATTTTATCAGAATTGCCTTGAGAAAAATTAGTTTATACACCCACACACACACATATATATGAAGATGAACCTGCCTGATGACTGGTATACGATGAAAAGGGATGTTAGGCGTAAAATATGAAATCTTAAATATATTTGTTATTGAGAATATAATGTGAGATAACATCATCAGTGAACAATTCCAGCAGGTTGAGAATGTGCTTAGATTTCGCAGCCCTTGTGTGTTGGGAGAACTTTTTCTCTTCCTTGCCCCATTTGTATAAGGACTTATTAATCAAGGTCCACTAGGTCATTACTAATGCAAATGCTCGATAGGATACTGATAAGTTATACTTGACGCTGAGACAGCTATCCACGTGCCGATATAAAAGTGAGCGTGTCTACATCTAAACCCGGCCTTCGTTCAATTCATTTAATGGGATACCTCCTTGCTACATAGCCTATTGGGCCGAGAACCCTCACAGATTAACAAATGTTAAAAGATTTTAAAGAACAACGGGGAAAAAAGTATTGCAAATTTGTAAACATTTTGGTGTTGGTCTGCAGTCAGATATAAAATTCTTCCAGCAGGGCCACGTATACTAAGAAGATTACCCACAATGCTAATCTGGTACCATTTAATCTCACCTAATAAGAAGCCTATGTAAACAGGACATGAAATGTAAGTTGGGCTGAAGTGGTGAACGTGAATATCGAATTGGTTCAAGTGGAGGTTTACAAAAGACAAAATACTAAAATACCCAAATTTCTCGGCTAATATTGGGCACAAAGAAAACATGTATTCAACATGTCTAGGACAACAATTATTTACTGAATGCTGAAAATTACAAAATATCTAAGATAATATTAAGTTTGACAAAAATTACTTAAAAAGCCATCCAAAGCAAAATTGGTATTTAAACTAATAATTATATAAGGATGGATACCAAAAAGGTATTAGCTGAGTCGTTTAATATGGGTGCAAGGAACTCATGTGGCACCCGCCCACATCAGATGTTTTTAAATATATCTCCAAGATGAGTGATATATCCTGTATGTCATTAACATCATTTTGAAATAGTTTTAATTAAATTTTATTTCGTGAATGTGTTGTTATTTTTTTATTTTATTTGCATTAATCTTATATTTAACTCTTAATAGTATTGATTAATGATAACAGTTTTCGACAATTCATAGTGATTATGCTCCTCTTTAATTTTGGTAAATTGGATCAATCATAAACAGACGTTAATTATTTCGTATTCTGTATTAGATAAGCATAGATATATTTAGAAGAGCTTTAGTGTATTGGTCGAAAATAATCAATATTTTTTTTTCGCCTTAAGATATTTAAGTGAGATTGTTTCTGTCTGGAGGATTCAATTATATTATGCAATCATATTTTTTTCTGACGAAATGTTACGCAACCTAAATATAATCCACTCAAACATTGTTGTGTTTATTTAAAAGGAATTGTTTCTACTATTGTCTCAAAATCTAATTCCTTGGATTAATAAAAGAACACACGAGTTCAGGTTCAAGAATGCTCATAAGTATATATTAGCCGTAGAAGTAAATAATAGTGGTTTTAAAAATGTTTTTGTCGTTACTTCAAAAATGTATTTTCAATATAAATTGATTCTAAATTTTGTTGTCTTACATTTTTATAAAACTCTTATCGACATATAGATGTCCACATTTGGATCCTTTGATCTCGGATGTGTTATGGCCAGGCTGTATGTGATTCAAATTTCTTCGTAATGCGTGTGGAAAAAGGCTGCAGTAAATAGAAAATTAATTTTCATTTAATTATGAAGTCTGAGATGGAAATTTTTCGGATGAAATTTTTTTTGGATAATTCTGAAAATAGCATTAAATGTACATGGTCACACCTTGGCATTCAAAGAACGATGTACGTTCTTAAAGTAGAAGAGTCTTTTCCTTAGTATTTTAAAGAAAGCCGCGAAATAATCGATTTAATAAAGTCAACTGACATAACCTGATTCGGGAATCTCAGTTTCAACGACCACCCTAGTACGGTAGGGTCGTAGAGGGAATGAGCACTTTCTTACTCTGGTTAAACACTATGTTCAATAGATAAATTTAATAAATGTATTATTTTAGTTAACTCTTATAAATTTTTCAATGTTACTGAGAATCAATGTTTTTATTTATAGATAAGCAGCGGCCCCTGAAGAGGTGGTATATGGGTCTCGAAACATGTAGGGCTTAATAATGTCTGCTTAGAAAAAAGGAGTTTTATCTGTGCACCTTCTCGTTAAAGTATATAGAATATTTGAATATGGATCATAAGGTCTCAACTCAGCTATCTTTATTATCTTTTTTCCAACAGCAAACGTTTCACCCCCCCCCCCCCGGGTGTTAATAGTGTAACCTTCACAATTACTCCTCTTAGTTAAGTACAGCCTTAATTCTCCAAAGGAGAAGAAAAAAATCATATAAAACACAGCCTTAAACCCAATGGTAATTTGTCAAACAATATCATATCTTCAACATGGATCTACGAAGAAGTTTATTAGTTTTGTTCTTCTTTAAATAAATTCTATTGTGGAAAGGGGCCCACAATGCTAGGTTTAACTAATCTTTTTAACACGAGCGCCTTAATTCACATTGCTAAGATTAATGAACAAAGCACTTACCGGCAAAGAACCTGGCTATGTAGAGCATGTAGGGTTTAGTGGCGCACACTATGATAACCCAAGCAGATAGTGGTAGGACCGCGAACGCTAGGAGGGACATCTTCCTGCCCAGTACGTCCATGAGAATGCCGGCGGGTATAGGTGACAGCATATTGCCCAGGTACAGTAGCGACACCATCCATGATACTTCCTCGTTGCTCATCGAAAATGGTTTCCCCGTTTGTTCGATCTTCAGCAGTACGGGTGAAGGCCAGCCGAGCGAAGTACCCAGGATAATAACAGATATGCTTGCTGAAAACAAAGACAAACGTATATATTAAAAAAAAATTAACTATTAGTAATATGATATGAAATGTATAATTTTTCCATTAAAAACATAACATAATATACTTCTCATTCTGGACCCAATATTATTTATATATTCTTCATACTTTATGGAAAGGGTCTCCAATAAAAAACATTTTTTTTTCGGTGCGAACATTATTGAAACTACCCTATATGTGTCGTGGCTTACTTGGCACCTCTTCAGGGGCTATCTATTTCTGAAGTACTCGTTTGCCTTTTACATTCGTTGCGTCTGCCCTCACAGAGGAGTTAGTTGATGTATGTAAAAGGGAAACGATCACTTCAGAAATGGATAGCTCCTGAAGAGGTGGCAAGTAAGCCAGGAAACATGTAGGGCAGTTTCAATAAAGTTTGCACCAAAAAAAATGTTTTTTTATTGGGGATACTTGTCATAAAATATGAAGAAAGAATAATATAATAGGACACGCCAAATATTGTTGTTTTCATTATACAAAAATTGCTCATATTTTATCAATTATTACTTTAAATACCATTAAAGAAAATTTATACTAATATAATAAATTCTTTATTAAACTAGCTCAAATTCCACAAATATATTTTCTGAATTCTATCAATTTAATAATTAAATATAATAAATTCATTTCGTTAACAATCATAATACGACTCTAAATGTACAACATACATTTTTAATTTAATTGACACCCTTTGTTATTTGTCTTAAATTCATTATAGATTGTATTCATCTTGTGTGTTAAAACATCGTTCAGACATGAAGTTCTTAAATTTATTTTTAAACAAAGAATATTTTATGGACTTAAGACGTTCGGACTTTACGTTAAAGAATTTTACTCCTCAAAATGGTTTGCTTTTCTCGAAATATTTATATTTGTGGTTGGGGTTTGAAGCATATGATCGTGCCAAGTGTTGACAAGGTTAGTAAAAAGATCTCGACAATGAGCGTGGGCTATGGAAGACTATGAGAACAAAACAACGGGAGATTGTTGGTTGAGGAACCAGGAAAACTTAAAAAACATATAATTAAGGGGTATAAAAAATGCCGCGGTTCCACATTTACATGCAATGCCATAAAATTACACGACTGTTTTAAACCAGCGAAAACGTTGGAGTAGGCATGCTCCTGCTGAGCTGTTTATCTCGGTCACATCTCTGAAGATGGGGTTTTGAAGTGACATCACATTTAAGTACCACGGATTTTTTTTATTCTCCTGAATTAGCCACCCTACCAAACAGCATTTGGTAATGGTATCAGAAAAGTTTACGGTTTAATTTCCATTGTTAGTGATTACCATTTGCCAGCTACAATCTATGAAGAACATAAACCTCTGCCACCGTCTTATATGATTCGTCGCGGGTCTCAGCCAGCCTTGTTGGTGACCGTGTCTAAGCGATGTGATCAAGTTCGTTAGACTGAGTGAAATTGCCAGAAGGGGAGGAGTGAGGATTGGAAGAAGAAACTTGAAGAGTACCACAAACATGTCAATGACTTAGACCGAAATTGATCAATAGTAAATTAGTAATTATTTTATTCTGAAACGTTCAAACTCAAGACTCTTGAAGATTGCGGCTCACCTCATCAATGGGACCACAAGACCTAACACTTCAAAATGTCCTCCTTTAGTTTGCTTCCTTTTATTTATAAAGCTCTTCTTCTCGCTTGTACAGAACAACATTTTGATATCCCTCATATCTTGGACCTGTGGTGTTTATGATCACTGTTAAAAATAAACCAGTCAGCGGAAACGTAATTGTTTTGAACTTTGGACCGTGCAATATTAATAACTAACAGTTCATTGAGTAACGCCATTAATCAAAAAACTCATTTATTAACAAGGTAACAGTAAGAGTAGGTTTCATCACCTAGCAACCATATAGCATATGATGCATTACCTAGCAACCATATCGCATATGGTACAGACCTCAATAAATAAAAAAAGTTATATCATAATCAAAGATTCCCTGCAAAATCCCATATTGTTTTTGTAAGGGGCTAACGGTGGAGATATGTGCTTCAACTATATTGGATCAGTATTGGGAGGTGTCTGTGATGGGACAGTTGGAGAGGGATGGTGCAGATGTGCTTGAGGCTGCCAATGAGGATTAGTGAGTAAGGGGATTAGCAGGGGGATTAATTATGAGGATTATTTCGAGAGCTCAGCATCCCCTCTTGGCAAATATGTCCAACTCCTTACCCTCCATTCCCTTCATCTCCCTGTAATCGCGCCTCCCATAATTCCCCGTCCCCGCTCTCGTCTCTCCCAGCCTCAATCAGTATGGATTTAACACTAAATTAATTTAAAAGAAGGGCCTTTTTCTCGTGGAATCTGACATTGGGAGAGCTGAGTGAAATGCCAAGTTCATTTTATGCTGCTGTCATGTTTCTGAAATATTGCAGTGTTGGCAGGTAGATATACAGCTCAAAAATGAGCCTATCAGGGGATTGGGGAAGATCACGTATTCTAGTTAAACACCATTAAGTATCTAGGTGGAAAGTATGAATGGTCACATTACCCCCTGCAAAAGGCATAGAAGCTCTCCACTTTCCAAGCCTCTATAGGAAGGTAAATATACAATAGTCTTTCACGCAGAAGTTGCGTTAACTAAGCAGATTTCGTGCTAGTATGACACACTACTGACCTCTTCTCACCAAATATCCTCCTTATTTCCAAATAAAAAATCAATCCAATTAGGTATTTAAACTTAGAATAACACGTTTCATGATAAATTCGAGTATTGTTAAAGTACGATTACTAAAAGAGGCGGATGCAAATTTAAAAAAAAAATAATAATCTTGGTTAATATTGAAGATTGAGAAAAAGTGTATAGTATAACGATTATAGAACATAATTATTTTAAATGACATCATTTTCGTCGTCTACTACATAAGTTCGATGAATATTTCAGAACATTTTTCGAAATTCACGTCATGAGTTGATTTCCGTTGCGGAAAATCTGATAAAACAGTTATCCCCGAGACTCTCAGCTAGGAGAATGGAAGGTCCCTACTGGTCTGGCAGAAAAGAGCCTTGAGAAAGGTATTTGAAGCTGTCAGAGAGCAACTCGTATGACGGAACAAAAGGAGTTTTATGATGAACCTGATATATTGTGAGTTATTAAGAATGGCAGATTGCACGAGTTTGGAAGATACAGCCCTCCATGCTGACCAGGAAAAAAAGTGAATGGTCAGGTGGAGTGAAGAGGAGAGCAAAGGCAGAGAACTTTAGGGAGGACTTATGGAGGTTAGGATCTGGCATAAGCGATCACGATTGTGGCAAAGACTGGAGCGCCTTGTAGTTAGTATTCTGTATATTTCATTTTACTTGTGACCTAGAAGTCTGCAATGGTAGCTGACTATAGGATACCAGAACTAATCAATCTGTATGAGAGGGGATCTATCCAAAAAAACCCATGTCCTGAAATGTTGAAACGCCGTCGAAGTGTGAAATGAGTGATCTAACTTAAATATATTATAATTCCGTTTATAAATTGGCTATTTTAACTTATATAAACATTTTAATTTTTGGGTTAATCGTAATTTGGCTGTAATAGCTGAAAGATTAGGTACGCTTAATTAATTAAAACTGTATTTCTATTTCATGCTCCTCCTAAAGGGGCGTGAAATATGTGAAGCTGTTTGAAGAAATGATTTAGAGAGAAGACGTATTTTATAGCTGCCTTCTGTTTACATTAAGTGCATTGTGAAGGTCTATGTAATTACATATTCTGGTATATTTCAAAGCCACCTACCGTAGTAATAATCTAACAGCTTTCATTCTTTCAAACAGACTGTTTCCGTTTTGCAACGAATAATAATATCATTCATATTACTCTTGAGGGGCACATTACGATATTAAAAATTGTGGGGGGAACCTGGTTTTGAAAACACCACCAGTATAAAGACATAATGGCACAGGAGCTCCAAAATAGAGTTTCTGTTTCACTTGCCTTTTAATTTATCCGCTTAAGATAAAAATTCTCAATTAGCCTGAGTTGCAAAAAGTGGACGTTAATAAATAATTAAGATAAAATGCCTCTAAAGTCTTCTACAGTTGCTACAATATAAAAAAAAAAAATAATAGTATGGAAGGTCCTTTTACAGTTTCTTCCTGTCTTTACCTATAGGCAAGTGGAAACATTCATAAATCATTAGGTTTGTTATCTAAATGTGCTCATTTGTAAACGACCTAATTCCCTCAAGATTAAAAAAAATCCACAGGAGACTATCCAATCATCCTAATCCAGAAGTCCTAGCCCTTTCCAGTACCACTCATCCATATTCCCCTCCATGGCGCCTTAAGAGACAATGGCCCAGAGATCTCCTATAGAAGTATAAAGTGAAGTGATAGCAGTGGCTATTTTCCTATCAAGTGCCATTCCTCCTTAGCTCTTGACTTCCTTGCCAGGCAGGGAGAGGCTGCTCCTCTCATTGTGGCGAATAGGTGTGGCTTCTGTCAAGAGTGATGGAGGAACTATTGTATTGTACATATCACACATTACCAAATGCATTTAAATGCAGGCTGTAATATTCTAAATAAAATAATATAAATTAAAAAAAATCTAAATGTACTAATTTTAGGCATATTTATGTAATGGTTTCTGATGGTAACGATTTCTTTGTTTGATTTTAATGTATGAATTCTAATACTGGAATTTGAACTAGTTCCATACTTCCATATATTGAATCAGTGGAGTTCCCAAAGTTCTGCTTTCCTCCTGGTTTGAATATTAATGTCTTCTAAATGACCTTGTATAAAATCGGGGAGGTATTGTAATCTTGAGAAATTTTGATTCTCAAAACGGAATTATCCGTTTTGACACGCACATGAACCCATTTTGACTAGTTTCGGAATGACGTGGGTAAGTACGTACGTGTCACGCAACACTCAAAAACTGTCATACTTTCAATGTAGAAATTTAATATTTAAGGCTGTTGTAACGTCTAGTTACGCAGCCCCAAATTTTTGTTTATTTTATTATTATCCACTAATGGAGAGGGGAGTTTAGAGAAATTCGATAATTTAAAAAATGTAAATTTCTCTTGACCTATTAGGGGGTAAGAAAGTTTTTGTATTACCTTTTTTGTTTATCATGAATATATCTATTCATTATGTTCTGATGTATTGGAGTGGGGATCTTGAATAACTTTCAAATGAAATCATTTTAAATAAAGTCCAGGAAAATACTTTGAATATTTAATTCAATAGAAGTACAAGGACGTCATGTGATACCCACATCAGAGTTTCTTTTTGTATGAGCGAATGTCAAGAACTGATATTCGTTGAGATCCCCTTCTACTTACCCGAATGGATTCCGCTGAGGTTATACATATTAATGTCAACATTCTATTACTATACTCTACCCAAAATAATCTGTCAATGTACGATTACAAAATGATGCTAAAGGTCTCTCTCGATTAGTTCGGAAACGTACTACAGAATAGCAATCATGAGTCCAACAATGAGAATAACCTAATCCAAAACTAGTATAGGTCCAAAGGATTATTTTTCAAAGACAACAAACATCTAATTGATTTGAGTTCATACAACGCGTACCCATTATGTATTTATGATGTTATTATGTGAAGATGACATTGGTATGTCTCTTATAAAGCGAGTTCAAATTATTTCCGGTTTCAAGAGACCCTAGTAGAATTTATCGCCCAAAACAAGACAAAATAGGATAAATAAATATTTACGTAATTCACTAAAAATACGCAAAGAATGTCAATATGCCACTTTTATTTATCAGCCTACCCAACTTATTACGCAATGAAAACGTCTAGAAGTTCCGAGTTCGTTGCCTTTATAAACGGGCTAAATTAATAATCTTATTTTTTTTTTATTTGTGCTGCAAATTACGAAACAAATTAGTTATATATTTCAATGGCAGTTTGACAGCCTCTTGAAGATTATGTAACTTTTAGGTTGAACCTCTTTCAAAAGCACAGCCGTTTTATTTGGGTTAATATAACATTATTGGAGCGTTATCCTTCCTTTTTTAAAAAGATAGTTTTTTTTTTTTATTTTGCAGTCAATTGAAAATGTTAATAAAACTAAACTATATATTTAACTGTTTCCCTCGTGCAGAAAGTAGTATAGTTATTAAGTTGTTGGTTTTGCCAGAACTACAGAACTGAATGCATATATTCGCCGGTCCAACCGCCCATGGTTTACTCAAAAAACAACTGACCCCCCCCCCCCACACACACATAGGATGACCCACGAGTCGTTTTCTTCATAACGTTTTTATTATTTGTGTTAGAGAATTGGTTCTAACGGGGTTTTTTCCGAGAAGTTAATTTTGATCTATGTCGACTTGAAATAATGATTTCTTGGCCCATAGTTTAATTACTTTAAATATATCTCATCTTTGTTTCATATTCAGATTCAACTCAACATTTTATGAAGAATTCGATTGACATTATACGTAAAGTGAAATATACATAATTATTACCCTAAAACGAGGTTTTCACCGTATAGCCCTCTATAACTTTTTTTTATTTTTATATTACAGATTAAAGGATTTAGTTAGTACTAAAAGCCGTTTTATTTCACGTAAATTTCTGTTGAGTGGATTGTTCTACATAAACCCCTAATTATTCTTGCCTCTTTCTGGCACCCTTGAAGTTAAGCTTCCCTTACAGGTATTACCGAATACGTCTCATACAGTGAGGAAGCAGGAATGGCTTTCAGCAAAACTTTCGCGAGAAATATGATGACTAGGCGACGCTCAAGGACTGTTTTACTGCCTGAGTACCCTACTTTCGTTTTATTATTAATTATTTTATTCTATACAATAGAACTTTCTCCTATCATGATGTTGGCTTATTCAATAATATAAGCTTGTGTTAGCAAAATTATTTGTTCTCATATTACAGCAGTTCTGCCGTGCTCTCACTTTCAGACCCCAACCCCAATCTACACAAGTGACTGCTCGCCAACGACTATGCTCAATACCTAAAAGTATAAGTATATGTATTATTTAAATGAGGAATAGAAACACTTTTTTAATAGGACAGTTGTCTTTTGAGGCCTTTATACTTAGCCGGTCGTAGCTGAGCCAAGGAACCGGAAGTATCAAATGTATAGTAAATTTTATTATGTTATCCAAACTGGCAGTGCCTTGGCAATAAAAGGTCAAACAGTTGTAAATAACAAAATTAAAAATTTATAGCAGTCGTAATCGGGAAACAAGAGGACAAGGAGCTTCGATCTCTCTCTCTCTCTCTCTCTCTCTCTCTCTCTCTCTCTCTCTCTCTCTCTCTCTCTCTCTCTCTCTCTCTCTCTCTCTCTCTCTCTCTCTCTCTCTCTCTCTCTCGCGCGCGCGCGCGCGCGCACACACACAAGAATACACGACCTCTCTCTCTCAAATCTCTAATATTCGCCTTTCTCATTACGAAATTGTAAGCTTCGTATGTTTTTAATTTTCTTTCTTCGATTCTGTTCATGATCGTTTAAAAACTATCATTACTTCATTTGGTTTATTTTATATTTCAGCGCATTCTATTATAGAAGCAGTAAAACTAGAAATTATGTACTACTGCCTCATTGTATATGTTTAATACTAATTTAAATATTCGTTGGTGTATTTGTATGCATGTGTATATAGTACTGATTGCATTTAAACCTTGTTTTTCGTCCCGAAACAACTTAAATGGGTGTTTGACACTGAGTGTCCATGAATGATTACAAAGGGACTGACATTCTGAGCATGGAAAGCAGGAGGGTTCAACGACACCAGGCAAATAGTGGTGATTAAATTTAAGTTGACCGGTAGACTTGAAATAAGAAGTGAAAGTCTCAAAAGTCCAGTGATAATATGTAAGTGTCATGGGGAGAAGGGGAGCTGTTTCCTGTAGTACGGGACCATCCGGTTCTCCCCTCCTCCTCCTCCAGGCCACCTCTCCGCGCCAAATTGTCATCTTAAAGACATTTGGAAATGTATTCCAAGCAGTCCCGTCCAATCCAATCCAAAGAGAATCAATATTTTGCAATGAACACTCAAAATTGTGATGAAATTAATTATTTATTACTTGCACCTTATCCTTAATTTGTACAAGCCAGTGGCCATCTAGCAGATGTGACAATAGACGAAAAGTTGAACTAACGAGACTTAGGATAGGGCACTCATATTTAATGCACTCGTACCTCATGTCAAGATCAGAAAGACCTCTGTGCAGAACATGGAATGAACCATTAACCATTAAACACGTCCTAACTAACTGCGGGAACATTGAATACTTAGACTCCGCGTAACATATACGAACTTCTTACAGACAGGAGCCCACATATTGACAATATACTAAATCACCTTTAAAAAAATTATATTTAAACGTTTAACGTAAAACTAATCAAGTTCGCTAATGGTTGAAATCCAAGCAGTGGAAGGGGAGGTTTAGACGAATTTCGAAAAAATCTTAATATCTCCGTTATTATGCGTCGAATTGAAATATTGTATAGAACCAATCTTATAGCAAATGGAATGATTTATAAATGTTGTTATGTGCGATTTTTTCACTATGAATAAATGCATATACGTGACGCACGTAGAAATCTGCCTAGTTAACGCAGCCCCTGCGTGACGGACTTTCATTTTCAGCCTTAGATAAACCCCCGCTTATCAAACTTTCAGTTTAAGTATTTCAACCACTAAATATCTCGTGTGCAGTTTACATTCTTATTCTGTTTAGACTGTCTTTGTACTAAGGTAGAAATTGAGAATAGATGGTAAGATACTCAGCGTATAGTATTCCAGTACCTGAGAAACCTGTTTAGTCTACGCAGCACCTTCTTGATGAACTTTCGCACATAGGAGCATGCTAACAAGACAGTTGGTACTAGCAAAAAATTAGACTTCTCGATATAACATTCCAGCCACCGCTTCTTACCATTTCTTTTGTACAAAAAAGAGCAACCTTAACCAAAACAAATGACCTACTGCTATTAAAATCTTAACGTTTTAATGTTTAATGTTTCGATGTCGGGTAGTATAGATAATTTGAAGTCAAGGCATTCCTGTTCGTCGCGTGGACTTGAAATGTGATTGGCATATCCTTCGGACATCCGGTTTAAACTAAAGGTTGGATCTTAAATAGGATAATAAACGCCTTTTACACATAATATTTCCTTACTTTTTAATGTAGGCCGCTTAATTAATTTTAAAACAGGAAAATAGCGCTTATTATTTTGAAGACACTCACTTTCATCCGGTAAAATTGTTAAATATTTTGTACATCGTCCAATACTTCGACCAATTGTAAACGGAGTGACCACAGGGTTTGTAAAAAAAAAAAAAAACATGATTCGTGTAGTATTCAATGTCTTGGGGCTTTGTTCGTGCAGTTTATGGTGTTGTTAAATTTGTGGGGTTGGAGTCTATGGAATTTATGCAATTTTTCGTAGGGAAGTACTAAAATCCAGTTGATGGAAACATCATTCATTATTTTACAAGAAACTTGTAAAACCGGAAGACTAAAAAATAACGGTCAAACAAGTCAACTCTCTTTCGTTAACAGTTTTATGGATACCGAGGAATTTAAGCACTGTTACATCAGCAGTCAGTTCTGTGAACCAGTGGAAATCCACTATCCCTATTTGACCAGTCGTTCTCGTTTTGTAATCTCTCCTCTCCAGTTGGTCCAGTAAAGCTGATGAGACAACTGAGCTATTTCCGTATAACAATACATCTATCACTTCTCGGTGAACCAGTTTAAAAGGGAATCAATTTTATTGTCAAATCGGTCGGTAGAAGCCGTCATTAGTAGCTGATCGTCGGGGCAAGCGCTTTCAATGCCCACCATTTTCAATCTTGTCGAAAGTTGTACTGGATAGTTGCTCCAAAGCACCAGTTTTTATGTAATCTAATGGTCTGGCGTTCAAGAGGGATATTATCAGTGGAAAGCATAACACTAATTAGGTCACTGGAAAAATAATACAGGACAAGAAAAGAAAGAGCCTGAAGCCTTTGAGAGTAGGGGAAAAAAGCTCCATGACGCAGAAGCTGCGTTAACTAAGCAGATTTCCGACGTGCGTCAGGTGTACGTATGTATTTATCTCAAAACGTAATATGGCATGAGTAGGAGTAGGGGTTTACTACAGGCCGAAAACTAAGAAATGCAAATATCTCGGTTAATAATAAAGATAGTGAAAAAACGTACGTAATAATATTTGTAGAAAATTTCATGATATTTGCAATAAAATTGGTTCTCTACAATTTGTATATAAAATTTTAAACCGACCTCATTTTCATCATCTACTAGTTAGGATCGATGGACATGAGTATCACCTCAATAGGTGATTTCCCTTAGGGGACATCTGCTAAAACTAGGAAAATATAAGTATATATGTATTATATTTATTAAAGAAATTTAAAAAAAAGGAATAATTATAAATATTAAAAAAGGAAATAGTAATACCTGCTAACGAATATTCTAAATGAAAAATCTAACAGAACATCAAAAGATTACCTTATTGCCTGCGAGGAACTGAGGCTACATCGGTAGGAATAATTCAACTATACAGATGTGTAAACAACAAATCAACGAGATAAATAAACTTTCTCAGGCCAAAGATAACCAAAAAATAGTTGACTAGTTGACTCCATAAACAAGGAGGTTTCAAGAATCTACCCAGTGCAAATTTTGGCAGATTTGAAATTACTGAACTCCCATCGAAAGCAATGTTTATACTCGACGATCACTTTATAATGCCCAATATCTACTGACATAGATTAGAACCAACCCACTAATCACAACCAATGTTGTTTAGGCTTGTTGATTCCTATTAGTTCTTGTCACTTTTTTATATTTTCTTTTTATTCTGGTTTTTTTTTTCTTTTCCGCGAGCAATATCGCCTAGCACTCGTCAGATTAGATGGTTTTTGGTGTTCTTTGGTTACGTGACCACTGTTACACAAGATTTATAATGAGTGTACATCGCTTCAATTGCGTGTCACCAAATAAATATTTAAATGATTCCTCAGAACTGCTTCATTTAACCATAGGTTCAATCGCTAATAGTTCTGTAACAATAGGAAGGCTGGCAAAATGTTGAAGCCTTAATATTCGAAATTGGATTGGATTCTAATCAAGGTATTATATATTCTCTTTTAGAATGTTAGAACGTTTTTCTAATGTTCCATTCTCTTTGATGAAATTGATTACTAGTTAAGTACTTTGGAAGAATAGCTCTAAGGAACTTTGTAGAGTACACAGGTAAATATTAATTGAACGAAGAGACATTATTTTGTTAGTAGCGTTTCTTTTGCCTTAATACATAGTCTCTAATGACAGTGCTACAATGTTTTTTTTTCAAATACTAGTCACTTATTATACAAATGAGCTTTATTAAAATTTTACTCGATGTTGTTGGAAATATGAGCGGGTAAAATTACAATTATTGGCGATCAAATGTCGGAATGGAAAATACCTGGAATAAACCCTCTCCTGATTTTTTACTTCCTATATAACACGAACTTCAATCATTTTCCTACTTTTCGAAACTATATGAATATTTGGATGGCTGAGAAGCATAGTGGTATAAGTCAAAAGAGTTACTTTTGCAATATTGAATCTCTTGGATTTGACACTATTGTGAAATAAGTGAACCACGGAGAGTAACTTCATTGACATTTTTTAATAGTATATATAACATATTTACCTTTTTAACTAAACAAGAACAGGTTATTAAAATTTTGGTATTTTCTATGCATTTTCTTTTAGGGAAATACAAACTTACACAATTATTTTTCTCAGCCATCCGTTTATATACAATTATCCGTGTCAATATTATTTCATATAAAAATAATAGAGAGAACTCTCCAATAAAGGTCATATCTCTTTAGGCCTTTCCCCTATGTGGCTGAAGAATAATTAATATAAGAATTTCAACTGCATTTACCACTTTCAATATTTTGATGGTAATTTGATAATAATAATGAATCACTACAGTTTTAAAGGAATGTAAATGAAACACGGGATTGTATCATTTTTGAGTGATAGCATAACATGTGGAGACTACAATCTAACCACCTCATGGGTGCTCCATATGGTTGTTGTAAGTAGGGGTTGTGAGCGAGGCCATATAAACAATAAAGAAAAGTCATGCCTATGCAAAATGAGTTGAAAAATATTACAAAACATTATTTGTAGGACCCATTATGGAAAAAATAAGCATCATCCAAAACTTCCGCATCTCTAACTGATACAAATAATTTGCTATGTTGTATTATCGACTACCTCTGAATTCCTCTTCGAAGCGATATTGTCTGTTAACCGACTTGGATTTACAAACTTCAAAAAAGTCAAAAAGTTTGTATTTTAACTTTCAAGAACAGTGGACATTCCTTTCCATGGGCTGTTGAAAATACTTTTTAGCATATTCAGAACAAATATTTGATTAATATTTTAAATACATTAATGACGTTTATGGAACGTAATAAGATAAGAAAAAAAGTCAGTTTTTTTTTTTATATCTGTTAATATGAAAAAAAGTCCGTCACGCAGGGGCTGCGTTATCTAAGCAGATTTCCCACGTTCCTCACGTATTTGCATTTATCTCAAAACTTAAAAGTTAAATGAGAATAATGTTTGTATTTATGCTTCAATTAGAGAGCTTCATATTAGAACAACGTTTTGTTAATATGACATGAGTAGTAAGTGGGGGTTTACTGATGGCCGAAAACTAAAAAATGCAAATAAGACGGTTAATAACCAAGATAGTAAAAATACGTACAAAACAACATTTATTAGAAGATTACATGTGCAATAAAATTGGTTCTATTCATCTTTTCGATCCAACGCATAATAATGGAGATATTAAAATTTTTCGAAATTCTTCCCCTCTACAACAACATTTATAGAACATTAAATCTGCAATAAGATTGGTTTTATACAATTTTATAAATATTATTATAATTTATTTATTTGGGCGAAGCTTTTTTCTTTTAATAACAGTGTGACAGGATTGAGTATTAGTTTGTCAAGAATATAAAAATAACAGATTGTAATCAGCCAGTGAAATTGATTGAGAAACTTTGTATATATATATATATATATATATATATATATATATATATATATATATATATCAGTAAGACAATGTTATGCTTCTAGGAAGGCTACCTCGTTCAGGCTCGGGCTCACTGAACAACAACATGTTTTGAATAAGATATATATATTGAAATCTAACGCGTTGTTGGAATATTATTGAATAAACACTCATTCTATTGAATAGTGGCTGAGGGCCCCTATCCACGGTATACAGATTTCCCTTGCTCAATCATAGTGGAGTTTTGTATTCCTGGCAAATACGAGCACGCCCTTATGATTATGCTTCTTAGGAAATGCTCCCCTAAAAATTAATAACATATGTATGCTGGCTCCAACTCCGCCAAGGGAGGACATTAGCTCACTGATTCGCTGACAGGGCACGCTGGCATTTCCCTGAAATTATTCAAAAGGATTCAGCGAGTATCAAAACGGATATATATATATATATATATATATATATATATATATATATGTATGTATGTCTGTTAACGCTCTCACGGTCACAATTTATCTGTGATCGTTACCAAACTCGTCGTTGGTCGGTAAGGTGATGGGGTGGGGGGATTTCGAAATATCTCGTTATTATACGTCTGATCGATAACTTGTATAGTAGCATCCTTATTACACATTTAATTGTCTATAAATGTTGCCCTATACACGTATTATTTATCTTGAATATTAACCGAGATATTTGCATCTTTCAGTTTTCTGCCTTCAGTAAACCCCCACTCCTACTCATGCCATAATAGCAATATAGGTGTTATCTTATGAACAACTTTCTTCTAGGCTTCAGTATTAAATAGATTTGCGGATCTTGACTCGAAACATTTTCAGCCTTTATTCAGCCGTTCCATTAAACTCAAATGTTCATATTCGTTAGTCCCCGAAATAGGACCAAGAATAGGGGAGGTTTAGGGGGAGAGAATTCGAAAAATCAAAACATCTCCGTTATGAGTTGGATCGTTAAATGTTATAGAACCAATGTTGTTAAAATATTGGTGGCCTACAATCATTTTCTATGCATTTTTACGTTGCTAAAGACTTTTATAGTACAAGAGATAAAAACTAAATGTAAAAAATCCGAGTATGGTACCGACGAAACATATTGAGGTCCTCGTAGCATTGATAACATCAATTCACACATTTATACATGTATCTCACATAGTAGAGGTCTGTTAAAAACAATTCGTGGAATTTAAGCTTGAAATAAAAATTCGACATATATTGATTTGGTTTTTGTCGTTAGACGACTATGCGTGGGGGTTTGCTTAAAGCTGAAAAATACAAATATCTCCGTTAATATTCTAGCTAGAGGAAAATGTATACAAGGCCAATAGTAGGGAATTTCGTTAGCAAAAAGATGTTAAGGAAGTATTGTCATCTCGAAAAATTAGGTTTTCTGATTTCATATATGTTTCATTTATTTGTTTCCTTGCTAGAGTAACCCTATAAGTAGGTCGTCTATTTATCTGTATGTCCCATGTGATATATGCATTTGCAGTACATTGCAGATAATTTATATATAAACTATTTCGAGTAAAATAAGTTCATAGCGGTTATCAATGTTTCAATTTAATCCGCTTTGTCTTTATAAAATCATGTTTACATGGTCAATAATTTTTACATATTGTAAAAAAGGAATAGTTAAGGTGTTTTCATGGATCAGTTTCAACCAAGATTCCTTATCTTTAAGTGGCATGCTTGCTCAAAATGGAAGAGAAAAAAATTCATTTTCGTCGTTTAATGGTTTTTTATTTCCGAAAAGTAAAATCCGCTCTGCATACGGTTTGGCTGGGATGTGATCCCCCACTAACCCTATTCACCAGACTTAGCCCCAACAGATATTCACTTATTTCGGGCCCTTCAAAACTCTCTTATCGAGAAATACTTTAATTCGCTCGAGGACTGCAAAACGCAAATCTGAGAAGTTCTGGGAGGACGGAATTAAAAAATTACTTGAAAGATAGCAACATTTAATAGATCAAAGTGAATTATATATAATTGATTAAAAATATTTACAAGAAACTGAGATTTTTATTGAAATCGCCAGTAAAAAACGCTTCGAACTTATTTTACAACCTAATAATTTGAAGTGTTTTGAAAATCTTGTCATGAGTAAAACCTCAAAATCTGATTCCCTTAAGGGGAATCCCTACTAAAACTCAAAATGTCAATTGCAAAAAATGTTAATTCATGACCGCATCGAAAATTGTCAAACTGTAATCTGCTAACTCAAATATTAACTGAGATATTTTTACATTTTATCCACTCTTCTATTTTCAATATAGGCTGTATCAAGATCTTTTCAACGCCTAAAAATATCTTCAAATAATTCCCATAATATTTGAGTTACAAAAACATGTATAGACCATCTATTGTTGAACGTTTAGTATTTAAAAGGATTTGTTCTAGCAACATTTTTGAATCTTCTCAAAATGAGGAAGGTATTTCTTGCATAAGTTATATGGCAAAACCCCAGTATTTTACGTACCGTTAGAAAGGTAAATATGAAATTGGGAAAGTATTGGATACAAGTGCGCTAAGTGCAGTCCGATCCTACATCCTAACTATGCAGTTGCCAATACAATAGGAGGTTTGGCTATTGTAAGCCTATAGGATAATGAGCTAATCCATGGAAGTGAGAGGCCTACTTGACTGGGATAGGGTTGCCAGTTGCTGGTGGAGTATTTGGGGGGTGAAACGTTCCTTACCCCTTCAGCCATTCATCTTGTCTTTGGCTCATTTATATTGGGCTCCTAGCCAGCCACTCTCCCTACAGCAACCCTTCCCTTCATTCGCCTTCACTTACCACCCCCACCGATAGACAAGTCTTTATTGGACACTCAACATATTTACATGCTAATGCAGCTCGACTGGCATGAAGCTATATTCTAATAAAGTCCGCTGGGCTCTTTCACTCAGTCTTCACGGCATGAAATTCTCATCACTGATCCACAACAATTAATTCAGAACTAGAGGTTGGACTTCGACGCGCGTTGGGAAAAGGACAAGCATTCATACCAATTTCTAAACACTCACTCCTTGTCCGGTTCCGGTAAATAACATTTATATTTTAATGCAAAAGTCAGAAAACCGTAATATGGTATGGAATATCAAATGCATATTCAAAGCATTGAATATTATTCGTATGTATCGTAACATCACTGATATACAATTATCTCACTTAGAATAAGTCCGTTAACTAGAGGCAGAGTTAACTAAGCAGATTTCCCACGTGCGTCAAGTAAATTCATTTATCGCAAATCGAAAAGTTCTACGAGAATAATATTTTGTATTTAGGCTTCAAATAAAGTACTTCATGATATAACAGCTTATTGTTAATATGACATGAGTAGGAGCGGGGGTTAACTAAAGACCGAAAACTAAGAATATCTCGGTTAATAATCAAGATAGTGAAAAAAACATAAATAATAACGTTTAAAGAAAATTTCATGCAAATTGCAATACAATTGTTACTATATAATCATTAGGGTTTGTATTTTAGGGGGGAAATGTAAGCGAAGACTTAATTTAAAAAAAGGTCCGTCCCCCAGGGTCTGCGTTATCTAAGCAGATTTACGCGCGTTACGTATTTTCATTTATCTCATAACGTAAAAGTCCAATGAGAAGAATATTTGGAATTTATTCCTCAAATAAAGTTCTTCATAACATAATAGCATACTTTTAATATGAGATAAGTAGTAGTGAGGGTTTACTGAAGGCCGAAAACTACAAAATGCAGATATCTGGGTTTATAATCAAGATATTGGAAAAAACGTACATAACAACATTTATAGAACACTTTCAATAAGATTGGTTTTATACAATTTTTCGATCCTACTCATTACAAACTTGATCATTATTATTTACATGTGACGTCAATATATCAAGTCAGGTAACGGAAATAAAAATTTAAATGGACCTCATTAGCGCTCTCTCATAAGATAAATGAGCTCTTAGTGTTCTTCTCATGACGCGGTTTTCGAAAAATGTCTTCAAATCTCCATCGATCCTTCCTAGAAGATGGAGAACATGAATGTCCGTTCGAATTTGATATATATGTCTAGATTATGTGTAAAGCCTACCTTATTGAAAATTTAATTTCCTGCAATTGTTGTCCTATACCTTTTTTCTCATATATTAACCGATATATTTCTCGATAATTCAAAATATCTCCATTAATATGCTTCAGATCGAAACATTGTATAGAACCAATCTTATTGCAAAAGTAGTGGTCTGTAAATGTTCTTCTATCTATATTTTCTGTTTCATGAATATTTACCGAGATATTGTACTTTTTCGGCTTTCTGTAAACTCCCACTCCTACTCATGTCATATTAACTATAAGCTGTAATATCATGACACACTTCATTCCAAGTTTAAGTACCAAATGTGGTTCTCATAGAAGTTTTACTCTGTGTGAGATACATACAAATTCCTCGCGTGATGACGTTACCAATTTTACGTTCTTGTCTCGAAAATGTTTATTTGATCTATACCACGCACGATATTCAACCGTTTCATCATAATCTAAATATCATATTTTTTATTGTCTGAAATTTGACATGGAATAGTGGGGGTTTCGAAAAGGGGGAATACGAAAATTCAAAATATCTCCGTTAATAGAACCAATCTTGTTAAACTATTGATGATCTACAATTGTTGTCCTATGCATTTTTTTCATGAATCAAGTATTAAACAAGTTATTCGCACTTCCTTGATGCTGTTGTGTATTCAGTACCCCCCCCCCTCCGGCCCCTTTTCAATTTATACTTCTCACGGTTTTACTTATAAATAGAGAATTTGTGTTAAGATAAGATCAATGGTGTGTGAAATCTGAGTTGTTTACACGACCCCTGCGTGACGGACTTTTCGAGGTCAACCTCAATAGTCGATTTCTATTAAGAGAATCACGCTAAAAAATCAAACGGTGAGAGCTAGAGATACACATGTGACTTAAGAGGTGACTGCTTTAATTAAGGAATCCCCCCATTCAGGTGTGAGGAGCAGGTTGGCTAATTAGGAGGCAGGCAATGACCTTAGCCACCAACCCCCCACTACCTCTCACCGGCTGCCCCTCCACATATCTCCCAATACCTATCATTATACAGCTCATTCTCCTGTCATCTCCTTCAAATACAACTTATAAATAATATTTGCCGGTATCCGCTATTCGGATGCTTCTTCAAACTTGAAGATTGCGTTAACTAAGCAGATTTCTCACGCGCGTCTCGTACTTGCATTTATCTTAAAACGTATAAGTTCAATGAGAACATTATTTTGTATTTGGGCTTCAAATAAAATGCTTCATAATATAACAGCTTATTAGGAATGGGGGTTCACTGAAGGCTGAAAACTAAAAAATTCAAATATCTCTGTTAATACTAAAGCTAGAGAATAAATGTATGTAGCAATATTTATTGTACATTTTATTCTCAATAAAACTAGTTTTATACAATTTTTCGATCCGACGTACAATAACGGGGATATTTTGAAATTTTACCCCTCCAGCCCCCCGCCCTCCCATTGGTTTGGTTTCAGCCATTAACGACTCGGCCTTTGGTTTTGTATGAGATGCTTATATATCTAGCTTGGTAAATATCAAATAAGAATTGCGACCGCTAGAGCGATAGATACTTGTGTTTATATATATATATATATATATATATATATATATATATATATATAATTTTAAACGGACCTCATTTTCGTGATCTCCTAGGTAGGATTGATGGACATTATAATTCCCCTTCCTCATAATCAACTTTACATTCTAATGTATTTTTGCTACATCCAAATCTATACTTTTGATAAACTTTATAAGTTCTTTATTATATTTGTTAAATATAATATGAGGCGGCTCTGGCCAATTACCTCCTTTTAAGATTATATTCATTGTTAAATTTAACCTATTTTGATTAAATGTTGAGCCGTCATAAACTATATGTAAAAACGTTTGTGTTGTATGTAAGTCGCAAGTACATTTGTCATTGTCTGGAATGTTTTAGCCTCTCAGGCATTTAAATTGAAAATCGGATAAGTGAAAGATTTAAAAAAGGCTGAAACCAATAAAATGCAAATATCTCGGTTAATATTCGAGATAAAGGAAAGCTAATTGTAGGAGATTACTTTTTCAATAAGTTAAAGTTTTAAGTTTATATAAAATGTTTCAATCCTATTAATAATAACGGGGATATTTGGAATTTTCGATTAACACCCCTCTCCCCGGTCCAGGAACTTGATTTTTAATTTTGCATGTATCACTTATACATCGAGTTTGGTAACGGCCAAACAAAAATAAGATCTGTTAGTAGCAATGGGGGTTCACCGAAGGCTTAAAACAAAAAGATACAAGTAATTCGGTTAATATTCCAGGTAGTGAAAACATGTACAGAAAAACAATCGTAGCAATATACTTTCTAAATAAATTCTTACTTTTCGATGCGGCTCAATAAAGGAGATATACATGTTTTGCATTTTATTCCTTCTTTAAGCCCCACCTCTCCTCGTCCAGTAAGAAATGCATGTGGTAAAATGTCAATTGCATAAAATGTTAAATATTGAAAAATAGTATGCAAACAATCTTATTGAAAATGTAATCTGCTAACTCAAATATTAACTGAGATATTTTTACATTTTAGTTTCCATTTTATCCACACTTCTATTTTCAATTAAGGCTGTATCAAGATCTATCCAAAGCCTAAAAATATCTTCAAATAATTCCCATAATATTTGAGTTACGAAAAACATGTATAGACCATCTATTGTTGTGAACGTTTAGTATTTAAAATGATTTGTTCTAGCAGCATTTTTGTAACTCCTCAAAATAAGGAAGGTATTTCTTGCTTAAGTTAAGTGGCAAAAACCCGGTATTTTACGTACCGTTAGAAAGGTAAATATGAAATTGGGAAAGTATTGGATACAAGTGCACTCATAAAGGAATGCATCATTGTTGAATAAGATAAAACTTATCATTAACAATGAGTTATTCAAGATCGTCTAAAATTGGAACAACAAACCAAATAATTAACTTTCCCGTCTGAAATCATATGTAAATAAGGAAGTATTTATTTTATTATTGTTTATTAAACTCGATTGATCCCATTGCCACACACACACACCACACACACATATATATATATATATATATATATATATATATATATATATATATATATATATATAGCAAAGTCCGTTACAGAGCATGACGTCATCTTTGATAATATTCTCTATTTCCCCCTTGTGTAAACATTATTAGAAATCTAATCTCGAAAGGTGATTTTTTAATCTATACGTGAAAATGGGAAAAAGAAAACCATTAATGAAATATATCTGAATATTTGTATTAATTTTAAAGAAAACTATTTACTATAGCCAATGCTGTAATTTGTAATGAATCAGAATAATTTTAATCTCAATTACTTAAATTTTAGTAATCCAAGAACCATAGAAGGGGAGGGGTCAACAGAACGTATTTACATATATCTCACAAACTAAAAGTTCAATGAAAACAATATTCCGTATTTAACCTTGTAATATCGTGGTTCATGATACAACCGCTTACTATTAATATGACATGAGTAGGAGTGGGGGTTTACTGAAAACGGAAAACTATAAAATCCAAATATCTCGGTTAATATTCACGATACAGAAAGTATGTATAGATCATTTAATTTGCAATAAGATTCGCTCAATAGAAATTTTCGATCTGACGTATAGTAACGAGAGATATTTCGAATTTTCAAAATTCCCCTCCTCTAAACCCCTCCCCACTCCCACTGGCCGATCACACCAAAATTGCTACCGCTAGAGCGTTAACAAAGATTATATATATATATAATTATATATATATAATTTTGAACGGATCTCATTTTCGTCATCTCCTGGGTAGGATCTATGGATATTTGAGGAAATTTGTCTAACTCCGCGTCATGAGTACGACCTCAATAGCTGATTTCCCCTATGGGAAATCTGCTGAAAGATATTTTGTGTCAGCCCGATTTAACGAGATGTAAAAGATCTGGAAACTATCAAATTCACAAATTTAACTTATTCATGTTTATGGATGAATTTCGGGATAGAGGGAAGGAAATGACTGTTGTGAGCAAATAGTAATCCGTTTTGTACTAACACAGTTGTGCTAACAAATGTACTACGAATAGGGATTGGTAGTTATCTCGGTTAGGATGGAATCTTATTTCCACCTCAGTTTAACATTCTTCGTCCATTATATTTGCCTAAATTCTCGTATAGAGGTAAAACCTGTGGAAAGTATAGAAGGATATAATTTTAAACTTGTTGTGACAAAGGATTTACATGCAACTTAAAGCATAATAAATTTTAGATGGGCAGAATTTCAATGGAGCCGGGCCCCAGCACTCCTCTTATAAGGGTTATAAATTAATTATTATCCAGAAAGCGGTTGAATGCGCGCTGAAATATTCTGAGAACTAGAGAATTTTCCTTCCTGCACTAGCACTCTTTTCATGTAAAAACAGCTTCTATTGTTATGATTATATATTTCCTTTTTACACCATTTAGAAATAATGTTATTAATACAACTTTTTCTTTTTAGGTAAGCAAAATTATTTGGAATGGCAATTTTCTGGAGCACAGGTATCACTACTACATTTTATTATTAGCTTGTTTATGAACTGTAATCCTGTTGAGCACGGAAACATGACAACAAAAACCATTGTCGAAACAAACTTTTGCTATGAATTTAAACGAAAAGGGAAACGTTACAGGTCTAGAACTGTTGTTTGACATGAAATCAAAAAATTCCGTCACGCAGGGGCTGCGTTAACTAAGCAGATGCACCACGTATTTGCATTTATCTCAAAAGGAAAAATTTCAATGAGAACAATATTTGATATTTATGTTTCAAATAGAATGCTTCATAATATAACAGCTTTTTGTTAATATGACATGAGTAGGATTGGGGGTGAGACTACTCAACAACAAAAAACTTGCATAACAACATTTATAGAACATTACATTTTCAATAAGATTCGTTCTATACAATTTTTCGATCGGATGCATAATAACAGACATATTAAGTATTTTAGAAATTCACCCCTCTAAACCTCCCCTCCCCCATTTGTCGGATTTTTGCCGTTAACGAACTTAATATTCAGTTTCACATTAAACGTTTAAATATCAAATTTGGTATCTATCAGATATAAATTTCGATCTCTAGAGCGTTAACAGGCACACACACACACACACACACACACACACACACACACACACACATATATATATATATATATATATATATATATATATATATATATATATATATATATATACACACTCAACCGCAAAAAAACCGGACACTTCATATTTGTCGTATTAAAAGCTATCTTTCAGCAATGTATGCCTTTATGTGGGTATTCTAGTTATTACAGAGAATGTAGAGTCTAAGTCCATTGAACTAATCCCTTCAGGATTAGTAAACAATTAGATAAAACTCAGATTAGATTTATTTGTCGTGAAGTTGATCTATTCTAAACTGTAAGTAGTTTTTCGCACATTTAAACATCTTTAATTATTAACCAAGCATTTTCTTTAATTAATGTTTAATTTTTATTTCGGTCCAGAATAATGGGTCTTTCAAACTTAGATGGAAGGCCGGAGCTTACGTTACATTGCCGAAACGCTTGGGGGTTTATGATTTTTTTTATGTTGTCTTTTTTTGTAAATAATCAATAAAAATTATTCACTTTTGGTAGATTTTGTTTAAGTAACCTATAGATTAACCAATTATTTTAATTAAAAAAGATTAATATACATATATATTAAGAATTTAACAAAATTATAAGACTAAATCTAAGTGCCCGGTTTTTTTTGCGGTTGAGTTTATATATATTATTGCAAAAGATTTCGCATATGCCATTTAAATTAAATAATTTTATGTGAAGGCCAGTTTAACATTTTTATAATTTTATTCAAATAGGAGAGCAAGGAAGTCATACGATGCGCACATCATATTTTTTTGTACATGCCAAAAAGACATACGGGCGAAAGTTTAGCTGAAATCATTTTTATCGAAGGAATAATTTCTCTTGAAATATTAGGTGAATGATAATGTGAAGTTTCAATATTATTTCTATAGATTCCATGTAATTAAAAAGGGAGTAGTTTATCATTTTTAATTAACTAGGGTCGCTGGTTAATACTTTGTTATTGCTGATTTTAAGGGTTTGATAGTGTACTTAATTATGCTATGTTCCCGGTCAATGAAAACCTTATTATTCTTTTCTCAGAAATTTCAAGTTTTATAAAGCACCTTTATTCGTGGAATATAGGCCACATAGCTTTGAGGAGCGTTTTTCTCTAATATCTTTCTCAGTATTTTTAGCGTTTTCCTTTTAGCAGATGGGTAATGGACCCCTCTCCGGAATATCAATAGCTTCAAGAGAACAGTCTTAATATTTCTTAGCTTTCTCGCATATTCATAGCATGGTAATTGGAAAACAGATCTGACGGGCACAACACGCGTCTTCTTTGTGCTCATATTAAAATAAATAAAAACAAATTCTTGATGCACTTCATTTAACATGATTTGACATGAGAACTATGTACGGTATTTTCTTTTAGCAGATTTCCCTTAAGGGAAATCAGCTATTGACGTTATACTCATGAAATGATTTTCCAAAACTTTCTTCCAATGTCCACCGAACTTACCTAGTAAATGACGAAAATGAGGTTCCTGCTAATTATATATATATATATATATATATATATATATATATATATATATATATATCTGTTACTGCTGTAGTCAATGTGTGTTACTCCGGTCGCAATTTTGGCTTAATCGTTACCAAACTCGATATTTAATCATTTTATGTATAAAGAAAGATCAGTTCGTTAATGGCTAAAATCCGACAGGGGAGGGGGGTAAAGGGAAGGAGTTTCAAAAATTCTTAATATCTCCGTTATTACGAGTCGGATCGTAAAGGTCTATAGAAAAATTTTTTATTGAAAATGTAATGTTCTATAAATTTTGTTATATAACTTTTTCACTATGTTGATTATTAACCGAGATATTTGCATTTTTAAGTTTTCCGCAACCATTAGACCCCCAATCTTACTCATGTCATATTAACAATAAGCAGTTAAATTATGAAGCACTCTATTTGAAGCCCAAACAAAAAAAAAAAAAAATTTTCGCTGCCCCTACGTGACGGACTTTTTAAGTTTGGCTCCGTACTAAATTTCAGTTGTCAAGCGATGAGGAAGATCCTACTTTAAATAGTGTCATACTTTTCTAAATGTTTTATAGTATATGTCTCATTACGGACGATAGAAATAGTGGTCCGTGTGAACTTCCCCTGGCGAACATTAATGTGTGTTCTTCCAATTTGTTACAACGAATTGAAGCAATTAGACTCTTCTCTTACAACAAATACTTTTACATTGTGTTATTTAATTGATTCTGAGAGTTCACGTCTTTTAGTGACAATGGGAACCTTTCTGTGGCCGGTGTTTAATATGTCGCTCAACCTCCTTATTCAATGAAATGGGGTAATATGTTTCTCGCTTATTCATTACGCAAAAGTTGTGCAACAGCAAATAGCGGCCCATTATCGCCTTGTTAGATACGTCTTCATTGTTACATTTAAAAAAAAATTATGTAAATGCATAGAACAAACAATTTAAGAATTGTTACGTCCTAGGAAAACATAAATTATTCCTGCTCGGGCGTATGAAGTAGCAAATTGTTTCGGCCTCGATTGAAATGGGACCTTCTGTCGACGACCTTATATTTTCGATCTCTTAATAATTTCGTATTATAACAGTTAGGCACACTATTCTTATAAAAGAGAATAAAAACAGTGTCACCAAAGTATCCCTTATTTCTCTCAGTCACGAACGTCTATTAGTCGAATAAGAATTACTGTATATAAAGAGTGGGTCAACAATCAATTTCTTGTAGATCTCCGTCAGGAAAGAAACTTTCAATTTCAAAAACAATTTCTTTAATACTGGTTCTTACTTGGTGCGAGTGCTGAATTATTTGTTAACATTAGACTTACAAGTGTAAAACCATCCTCATATGTTCATATTCAGGCATTTTGTCATTGGGGTCATTGTATTTTAGAGGGAAAATGTAAGGGAAGCCTTCATTTTACAAAAACCTCCGTCACGCAGGGACTGCGTTAACTAAGCAGATTTACGTGGTCTACATATTTTCATTTATCTCATAACGTAAAAGTCCAATGAGAACAATATTTAGTATTTAGGCTTTAAATAAAGTGCTTCATAACATAATAGCATATTTTTAATATGCGATGAGTAGGAGTGGGGGTTTACTAAAGACCAAAAACTAAAAAATGCAAATATATTGGTTAATAATCAAGATAGAGAAAAAAATGTGCATAACAACATTTATAGAACATTACATTAGAAATAAGATTGGTTCTATACAATGTTTCGATCCGACGCATAATAACGGAGATATTAAGAATTTTCGAAATTCTCCCTCTCTAACCCCCCCCCCTCTCACTGGTCCGATTTCAGCCGTTAACGAACTTGATCTTTCTTCTTATATAAAACGATTATATATCAAGTTTGGTAACGATAAGACAAAAATTGATAGACCGCTAGAGCAGTAACAGACAAATATATATATATATATTTATATATATATATATATATATACATACAATTTTCGTATACTCATTTTCGTCAACTACTAGGCCAATTGACATTTGAAGAAAATTTTCGAAAATTCCGTCATGAGTACGACCTCATTAGCTGAAAACTCTGTCATCCAAGCCCTGCGTAAATTAAGCAGATTGTCCACCAATGCGATGCCACGCTGATGACATCATTCTACATCTTAATCCCTAATTCTTGCATAACAAGAAGCCTGTGTAGAATTAGGGTGTCAAATGAAGATTAATAGCTAAAATAGAAATATCTCAGTTAGTTTTTGTTTTAGAGAAAACCTGTATGGAACAATAGTTGTAGCACATTCTCAACATGATTGTTTATATAACATTTTCCAATGGGAGTCATAATAAGTGAGATTTGGATTGTTTTATTTTGTCTCTTATATATACCCCCCCCCACCCTCCTCCTTTTCTGATTAAAACCATCCAATTTATGCTTAAAATAACAAATTTTGTAATATATTGGCTTATTGCTAATGTTAACTGATTTGGCGTGGGGATATACTGAACGCCGAAAACAAAAAAAGCAAATATATCTGTTAATATTAGTGATTTAAAAAAGTGCATAAACCATCGACTGTAGGAAATTAAATTTGCAATAAGATTGTTTATATAATACCCACAATCTCTGAGACAGATTTTATCCTGGAATTTTTTTATTGGAATAAGTAGTTGCCCATGGTATTCATTAGAAATAACTATGTGAAATAGAGAATTATGGATTAAAAATAATGTATTCATTATATTTGAATGAATTGTATTTTGTCCGTCGTGGGCATCAAAGATTATATTATATGAAGTATTTTATTTCTATGGTCTACGACGTTCAACTTGAGTAACTTTTAGCAGGTTTTCCTTAAAGGAAATCAGCTCATTGTGGTTGTACTGATAACACAAGTTTCGAAATATATATTCAATTGTCCATCGATAAAACACTTCTTTCCTACAGTCAACTCTCGGTAGCAATAAGTCAATATTGAATGATAAGTCTTATGATAACCTTAATTTTATTGCTTTCAACGGACCGTTGCTATGTGAGATAAATGGGTAAATGATTACTCGATATTTCGACGTTTCGTGTAAAACTAAACATAAAGATTGTAGAATCGAAAAAAGTTATATACCCTAATTTATTGATTAAGTTCTGCTCTGTATTTTTTGTTTTATACATGCATTCACTTACTCAATTATGAACCGAGTTTCTTACATCTTTTTGCTTTCAGCCATCGGTAAACCCGCATCCCACTCATCCAGTTTTTACTGAGTTAGGGATTTACTAAACATTTCGTGTCATATGTCAATTGGCATTTCAGCAACTAGGTTTCTTAATACGGGAGTAATAGTAACACGTTACCGACGTGTCATTTCAGGACATCTGCTTAGTTTACGCAGCCCTTGCGTGGCGGACAAATTCTTTAGAAGATATGGCCTTATTATTATAATTATGTGGGCACACCTTTATTTGTTATGAAGTGATTCACGTAAGGGGTCTTTCCGGAATGAAGTTCAGAGAAGGCCAAGTTACAAATATGATAAACAAATTATTTCAAGGCATGGACTACCTAGAAATCAACACCACATGGTAATTACAGTCCCCAATTAGGCGAGGTCAAAGGATCCTTAAATACTGCTAATTTAATTTCTTCTTCCTGTAAATATGTTTTTAATTAAAGCTTCCGATGCCGTTTAAACTGTGATTATTATTCTAGTTATTAAATCTACGTAGTTGGAAGAAAGTAGAAAAATAGGTTGAGTAATTAGTGCTAATGCTTGTAATACGGGGCTTCACATTTAACTTATCAAGATGCTTTCGAATTAGTGGATATAGATTAACGAGTAAGACCACAACTAGTTTTTTTTATCTGAATTTGAGTGTGATGCTACTACCTTCAAAGTCGAGAGACAACAATTAAAACACAACCAGAATTAACAGGAAACCTTAAATACATAATAGGGAGTAGTACTATTTTTAGTTTTAATTAATTAGAAAATAATTTAGGAGTGCTTGATATAATTACAGTCAGATGAAGATATGATAATAGCCAGTAGGCTGAATGGGTTATTATAATTAAATAACAGCATATTCTAGATAGTTTGGCTCCCGGCACTGGCCTACACTTCTCATGGTAATTCATGAGTGCACTCATACTTGCACTTTGCAATGAAGTGGTTCATGATATAACAGCTTATTATATTAATATGACATGAGTAGGAGTGGGAGTTTACTGAAGGCGGAAAACTATAAAATTCAAATATCTCGGTAAATATTTAAGATACGAAAAATACGTATAGAACAAAATTTAAAGATCAGTCGATTTGCAATAAGATTGGTTCTATACAATTTTTCGATTCGACGTATAGTAAGGGAGATATTTCTTCGAAATTCCCCCTCTAAACTCCCTGCTTCTACTGGTCCGATTACAGCCATTAACGAACTTGATCTCTATTTTTAGACAAAACTATCAAATATCAAGTTTGGTAACGATCGAACAATATTGCGACCGCTAGAGCGTAAGATTTCCCCTCAAGGGAAATCTGCTATAATTGTGTACATGTCATATTGTGAAATGAGCGGCATAAGGGGGACCCCGAAGACCGTATTTGGGGGTTGATGGGGGAAAATCAACAGACACACCGGGATTCTGGCTGCTGGAGGAGAAAGAAGAGGACGAAGCTAAGTGGACACTGTGAAGCGTGAAAGAGATAAAGTCTATATTGAGAGTGGGGTATTGTGCTGGGATGATTGGGGGCTGGATTGGGGCCGATTCGTGATGTGTGAAAGGTGGTCGGGGTTTAGCCCCCATCTCCCCTCTAGTCCCACTGGATTAATACAACAGCCCAATCTCCTATCCCCGTCTCACCCTCCCACCATCTCCCTCTTATTGCCCGATACAACTATACATAGCTTATATCCATTTTGATCCTTTGTCCCAACATTTATAATTCATTCCCAGAACCTCGAATGAAATCTGGACAAAACAATGTAATCTATTCCTTCTACAAATAGTAAAACTTGTTTACGGTGGAATGATTTCATATATGCGACCTTCCAGTCGGAAGGACACGGTGTATAGAGGGCTTGCCAACGAAAGGCTACAAAGCAATTGTAATCCTATTGAACCTCCTTTACATGGAAACGTCTCCTCTCATACCTCTAGACCGCAAAAACAAAATCAAAGAAATACACAATGTCAAACACAATAGAAAATATCCATTTCAGCTCTTAGAAACCGCAAGACAACAATACTCTTTAGTGAGAAAAGCAAATGTCAATAACAGACTAAATTATTTAGAGAGATGATTTTTCTCCAGAGCAACAAGGCTTGGGCAGAGTTATTGTATTTGTTTTCTCTGAAACCGTTGGGACATGAAGAAAAAACAGATAATGCTAGATGAAAAAGGAGAGTATTCCAACCCAAGACTTTTAAAAAGAACAAAAAATGAATGAAAGAAAAGAAGTGCAGCCCTTTAGGACTCTAATTGGTTGAGGGTGTTGTTCTTTCTTTCCTCTTAAACAGTATTGTTTACGTTCTTGTTCAGTTTTACTCTCTTCTTTTCTTAATAATTCTTCTTTTATGTACTTTAATGTTAGTTCTTTATTAAAACGAAATTAATTTCTTCCTTCCAAATGATTAAATAAAAATAAAATAGTATCCCCACTATTCATACATTTATACTTCACTATATGCGCGTATACACATTTATTCATGTTTCTGAATTTATAGAAATATATTCAGAGGAGAAACACTTTTTTGTTATAAATTTAGGGCAACTGAAAAAATCATATTTTATTATAGACATTGCAAAAGAGAGCAATAAAGTTTATATACAACAGGAAGTGGAGAGACTCCTGTAGTCCACTTTTGAAGGAGTCAAAAATAATGACTTTCCCCCACAATATATATGCACCAAACAATATTGTTTGTCAAACCAAACATGAACTTGTTTTACAAAAATTGTATAAGTTATAACATAAAACAATATACAAGAATATGCTTCGAACCCCCCAAACACGAACATAAATATTTCAAGAAAAGCGTATCATTTTCAGGAGTAAAACTCTTTAACGCTCTACCCTAATGTATAACACCTATTAAAAAATATTCTTTGTGTAAAAATAAATTAAAGAACTTAATGTATGACGGAAGTTTCTTTTCACAAAAGAGGAATACTTTCATGTTCAATTATTAAATAAAACTACTGAATATATGTCATAAATATCAGTCTAAAATAATTTGAGATCAGGTACATTTCTCTTTAAGGTGGGACAAGTATCTCATCATTTATAAAGCTTGTCATCCTATAATAATAATTTACATACTAATAAATTCAAAAAATGTATATTTCAAGTTGTATTAAGATTGTTATTAATTTATTGTATATAATTAATTAAATTGCTGAATTTTAAACTATGTATTCTTAGAATTTGAGCTAATTTTATAACGAATGTATTTAAGAATTTATTGGACATAATATTAGAAAATAGTTTATAGAAAACAAAACTGTTTGACATATCCCATTAAGTTATGATAAAATTCAATTGAACCTATTGAATCTATTTAAACTGTATGATCAATTTTTCAAGCTAAGGATCATCGGTTATTGTATGGAAATTATATAAACACTACAAAAACTGTTCGGAATTTGGACCACGTCTTTAACAATTTTTTTTCCACTCTAATATTGTATATATTTAAATTAAAAACGGTCTTTATTAAAATGTGTTTGCATATTTACAGATACTAAAAAATGTGTTCTTTATATAATCAGGCACACATGCACTCGCGCGCACACAAACACACACGCACATACACACACACACAGACATGTATATATATATATATATATATATATATATATATATATATATATATATACATATACTAGCTCAGATACCCGGCTTCGCCCGGGAATTCATTTGAGGCTGAATGGTGATGGTATTTTATTAGCAAGGCTTTACTTTGCACAACATTTTGACATTTACCCTTCCCAGTGTTTAGGGTTAATACCCGTCATTTCTGTGGATTTGTTAATAATAAAATTAATTTTATATGTAAGACTTCACTGTCCTCCATATTGTCATATTTCCCGTTTCCTGTGCATTATGCATAGATTTAAATTATTAAGGACAAAATATTATAATAATATATTATAATTTGGATTAATTTTTCCAGGCGAGGTACCTGGTAGTTAATATTGAAAAGAATTGTTGAGGAAATTTCTCTAAATAACAAAATAAACAACTTTTGTTATGTGCATATTTGCCGAAACCCCAACAGGAAACGAAATATCACTATTTTTGATTTCAGGCCTCCCTTATAACCCCCACTCCAGCCCGTCCCTAGAAATGTTAGTTTGGCTTATTATAAGGAAGGCGTTAGTGCTTAGGAGTTTTTATATAAAATTGTTGACTTCCGTAGTAGTTTTTAACGTATAACTCATTTATACTTTGGTATACGACAAAAGAGTATATAACAAAAGTTACCCCAAATAACAAAATAAACAACTTTTGTTATGTGCATAATTGCCGAAAATGCATTAGGAAACGAAATTTTGCTATTTTTAATTTCAGTCCTCCCTTATAACCCCCACTTCTGTTCGTCTCAGAGAATATTACCATAGCCTAAAGTCTACGTTGGGTTAGTAGTAATATACATACCAAGTTTCATAAAATTCGGTTCAGCCGTTTATGCGTGAAAAGGTAACAAACAAATAAACAAACAGATACCAAAGAAACAAAATGCAGTTATGGTGTCTATGATATATGAAACGAAAAGTTATCGTGAAATTTCGCCAAAAAAAATCAATGTACAGACAGATGTTACAATTTTATATATATATATATATATATATATATATATATATATATATATATAAATAATAAGGTTTCCTTATTTCATCATCCGTGTGTTTTATAATATAAAAATAGTCCTTAGTTTCAATCCATTTAAGAACTATGTAATAATAGTGTGCTAAATATTGTTTTTCGTTTAAATTTTTCCATAGAAGAACGTGTAATGAAAGGAGTCATTTTTAAACTATAAAAATACTTGAATCATAAGTTGCAGATTACCGGGAAAGCGAAGAGAGTAAAAAGGTACATCAGCTGAGCGAAGGATGCCAAAAGAAAATTACTAGGACCCATCTCTCCATTACCCCACCCCCACTTTAGCCCTATGAAAAATATAAATGCTTATTTTCATACAGATTACTGCTATACTATTTTCTAGGTCAGGTGGAAAGAAAATTAAGTTGATAAGAAAGGTGAATCTGTTTTTATGATTTATCTTCATTGCGCTCCCTGAAATTATTTAAAGCGGTTTATTCTAGGACTCTGTTATTTTCGGATAAATATAAAAGTAATTCCACGAACGATTTCATGTATGAGAATTTCCTTTATTAGGGTAGTATTTAATTAAAGTACCTAGATAACTCTAAACCTCGTGAACAAGAAAACACTTCATTTTAGCAGATTTCTCTCAAGGGAAATCAGCCCCTATCAGCCGACCCTACTAGGAGATGACGAAAATGAGGTTCGTTCAAAATTGTATATATATATATATATATATATATATGTGTTACTGTAAAACTCCGAAGTGTGGTAAATGTAAGGCTTACCGGTAAATCCTAGGATTTACCAAGAGCACTGGTTAAAGTCCGAAATTTAGATGAAGTTCGAGCTTTTACCGCTTGGCAGTTGGTCAATCCCCGGATTTATTGTCTAGCTTGGTAAATACCCGAAAACATTAAATAAATGTGAGATTTCGTAGTTTTACCAATGCTGTTTGGTAAATGTGCGGATTTCCCAAGGCTCATTGGTAAATGTCCACTGAAGAGGAGAGAGACAGGGATATTCCTCCCTACCTCATTTTCATGTCTCCTGATGAAGTGCCCGACTAAGAGATAAGCCTTCACACCGCAGTTCGTCAACAGTCATTGGTTAGTGGCCAGGGTTTCAAAAAATGCAACTGCTTAAAAAATGTTCAAATAAGAAATGTTTGTGCTAGTTAGCTAATATGAAGTGCAATTCAAAGTGCCACAATTCTCTCCCGTGGTGTAACAAATAATAATAAAACTTATTCTAAAAGTTTCATTTCAAATAACCTTTATTCCAGCTTTTACCGGCAAGACGCTGGGAAATGTTAGGCTTTGCCAAAATCTGTTGGTAAAAGTCCGAAAGACGCATCCTGATTGAGATAATTCTAGCTTTTACCGAGCCTCTTGGGAAATCCTAAGATTTACTGGCTAAAGTCCGATTTGAAAGACAAAATCGGACATTTACCAACGCTTCTGGTAAATCCTAAGATTTACCGGTAAATCTTAGGATTTACCACACTCCGGGGTTTTACAGTAACATATATATATATATATATATATATATATATATATATATATATATATATATATGTCGTAATTTTTGTCTTATCGTTACCCAACTTGATATACAATGGTTTTCTATAAAAAGAAAGATCAAGTTTGCTAACGGCTGAAATCGGATTGGGGGAGGGAGGGGTTTAGAGGTGGAGAATTTCGAAAATGTCCTTATTTCTCCGTTATTATGTGTCAATAGGCCATTTCACTTAACATATTTTAATACGATTCAAATTTTAGTTACCCACTATTGGGATTCGAATTTAGATTATCTACTTAAGACTCAATGAGATAAAAATGAGCCTCACTAGAACGTGCATATACTTCCAAATTATAGGACTGAAGAGGTCAGATATTCTTTTTTTATTCGAAATATCCAAATTTATATTTAATTTTTACATTTGAATGATTCTTCAACACGGTCCACAGAAATTTACAAATATATATGGGAGTGAGAAAAAAAAAATTAACAAAAATGAAGTTTAATCTTTGGGCAAACGGTCAGGAACACAAGTATTTATAATTTAATACTTTCATCTTGAATAAATAATATTCCGCCTTCTTTGACGAATCAGTTATTGGAATTTCTTTCCTTTACATGAGTAGCCTACCAATGTTTTAGAATCACGTCAAGTGCTTCCTATCAAAATCAAATATTAAAGGACGTTTTCAATTTCAAAATAAATTGCCTTAAAATTAAAGGGAAAAGAAATTCCGTTCATGAATATTGACCTATTTCTCTAAAAGTGTCCCAGACAATTTTTTTCTGATAAAAAAAAGACTATTTGAATTTTAATTAAGATTAAAAATATTTCGAATAAATAGGGTGTATACCATGATTTAAACTCGAAAATTTGATATAGTAATAAAACTGGTGAGAAATGAGCATCAGGTGAATTACTTGCAAAAATCATGTATAATTAATCGTATTAAACACTTTAATAAATATCTGGTGAGAGCGGAGATACAAATAAATGCTTTATATTATTACAAATACTTTATTATTTTTAATATATTAATGAATTTTTTCTTGTATGTAATGATGTTCCCAATATTTTTACTGTAGAATTGTAATTGCCAAATTTTCCCGTTTTTAGACTTCCAAACATGAAATATTTCCACTAATTTATTTTCCACTATGTGATTCGCGTATTCTGTGACGCCTCTTCAGGAGTAATACACTATTAAAAAAGATTCGACCTTACCACCTCGGCGGTCACGTCAAGATTCAATCTTTACGTGCCAAAAAATTTTATATAGGAGAATCGTCGCAGGCCTTAAAGAAAATATTGAAACAGAATTGCAGAAATGTCGATAATTTAGAAAATAGAACATTTTTTGTCATTTGAGTAAACATTTAATTTTGACGAAGTAGAAATTTTAGATAATGACAAAAGCATTAAAAACAATCAGTATTTTGTGAACAAGAAAACTGAGATAAGAAATTTACATGATATATTTATTAAATATTTAAATAAACAGCAGGTCGATAAGATGTAGATGTAGCTATCCATCTTCTGGAATCATATTTTTCAAAACTCCAAACGTTTGGGTAATCGATTTTTATACTGTTCATCATTTTAATGTATCGATATTATCAGCTAAGTTATGTGGTATATCTCCATTTTGTTAGTCTTGGCATGACCGCCGAGGTGGTAAGTTCGAATCGTTTTGTAATAGTGTATTACTCTTGAAGAGGTGTCATAGAGGACGCGAAACATGTAGAGGAAAATAAATCAGTGGAGATAGTTCACGTGTTTTTCATCTTTTGGCCTTCGGGCATTCCTACATCAACCATTTTGATTAGTTTTCCCGTGCCGTTTGTACGTATTTACGTATGCACGTATCGTGCATAACTGAAAAACGGCTAGCTTTAGTATATTTGAAGTGTTATAACGTCTGGTTGTGCAACTCCCCTTTTTCTTCGGGAGTTAGAGAAACTCGAAAATAAAACATTTCATATTCTTCCTACATATTAGAGATACATAAAATCTGTATAATACTTATTTTGTTTATAATTAAAAGTTCTATAAATTAGGTTTTATCATAATTTTCAATGCAATTCATTTGAACGGAAATATCATATATCCCTTTCATATATCATTTTAAATGGAAACAATCATTTTCTTTATTTATTGTAATAGGAGCTCAATGAATTCATGTGGTTCCCAAATCAGAACTTTTCTTTTATTACGGGGCACCGTGTGGAATGATTGAAAATTTAAATGGAACAACATTATTAAATAAGTGAGTTAAGGTACTGGCAGATTCAAGAAAATACAAAAATGTAAAATTAATTTAAAAAATATATTCTTTTGTAATTTTAACGTTTTTAAAAGATTTCTCGTAGGGAAATCAAATATTGAAGTTGAATTCATCACGCAATTTTTTAATTTTTATTCAAATTTCCATCGATTCCACGTAGTAGATGACGAAAATGAGGTCAATTCAAATGAATATATATTTATTTTTGTTTTCCTTCTGTCCAAAACGGGCAAAATTCTCAAGAGATGATGCCTGGGGTCTTGTAATACAAACGCCTTCTATCGTCATAAATTTTATGTTTCCCCCTTTAATATAACTGAAACACAAACTGACAGTATTTTTATATAAAGTGAGGACAATGATTCTTAAATTAGTACTTCATTGCTTAGTTATCACCACGATATGGACTTGTTTGTATCAGTTAATCTAAATATTTTTCAGTTAGGGCCTTGTTTACTTAAGTGAAATTTAACCTAACCATTTTGAAATTACACTTTAGGCACGGTTTTAAATAATGGAAGGTTTATCTACGCCATGAATATTTTCCATTCTGGGAATGAAACCATGCAACAATGAACTACCAATGTTAGTGTAAACACAGCCCCTTTTAGTTCCGGAAGTTTTAGAAATTAATTTGGGAAAGCATTTAAATTTTAAGCAAAATCGTTGATACAAAAAAGTAACGTAAAACCAATAAACTTTCATAACTGAGTTTGATCCAATATGGAATTGTATGGTTTAACCACCACAGGCTGAAAGCCACAGTTTACATTTTGATATAATGAAAGGTATTGCTTCAAAAGCTTTCCATATTCCTGTAGGCCGTGATAATAATATTAAAAATACTTCACGGTAGCGTAGACTAAGTTTGTATTTGTATGTTTTTTTTTTTGTTAACGTGTTCTATTATTAACCGTTTAACTAAAAAACAAGTTCATTGTAGGCATAAATCGGATCAGGATTAGTGCGACTATAGAGAAACGGTCAAATGTTGTTAACATTTCCGTTATTATGAGTAAAACCGTTTCATAGTTAACCTTGTTAATCAATTTATATTTTACAAGTTGTTCTCTCATAAATTTTAGCTGGAAATAAGCACTCACATCACTGAGCTATGTGTACTTTTTTTTCTTTTCAGCTTTTCACACTTTCAGAATTTCTCAGAATAATACATAAAATGCAATATAGCTACTTTAAATATCGCTTATGGTTTACATTTAGTATTTACTGAGATCAAAACTCGGAATTGTCAGTGGTTTTTGTGATAGCCGTGTAAACTAATATATCAACTGTCAATGCACACGGTATAGAATTTGTGCAGCATCTCCCGGGCACAATTTTATGCGTCTGAAGAAACTTAGCCGTTTGTTAATAATACATAATCAGGTAACATGGTAGTTTCACCTTTAATGTAAAATATTCATTCCTCAATGTTTCTTAATATAAACTTTTGAAGTGGAAATCTCGAAAACAATGTTATATTGTTGAGTTATCTCCTTAGTATTACATATTCATTCATTGTTAGTAGGGTTAAAAATATATTGCATATTGCGAGTATATATACATTTTTACGGACCTCATATTCGACATCTCCTAGGTTGGATCGATGGATATTTTTTGAAAATCGTGTCAGCTGGAAATCGCTGATTTCACTAAAAGATCTCAGCTTGGGAAATTGGCATGAATAACATTGAAGGGCTCCAGCAGAGCATTATCGAAAAACGGTACCTATTACGTGCACCGTGTCACCATTCGTTACAATACTGTCAACATGCTAAGAACAGTTTAAGCTGTTATTCAGTCCGAAAGTGGTGGACCTGTTAGATGCTCAATAAGCTCACGGAGTTGAAATGGGAAGATATACCTAATGATTTTAATTAAAAATGTCAAAAGTTATAAAATTAGTTTTCTGTCATAGATTTTCGCAGATTACCCTTATGGGAAATCGGCTATTGAGGTAAAACTCATGAAGCGATTTTCAAAACTTGTCTTCAAATGTCCATCGATCCTACCTAGGAGATGACGAAAATAAGGGCCTTTCAAAATTATATATATATATATATATATATATATATATATATATATATATATATATATATTTGTCTGTTCCCACTCTAGCGGTCGCAATTATTGTTTGATCGTTATCAAACTCGATATTTAGTTGTTTTATGTAAAAAGAAAGATCAAATTCGTTAACGGCTGAAATCGGACCGGGGAGAATTTTGAAAATTCGAAATATCTCCATTACTATACGTCGGATCGAAAAAGTTTATAGAGTCAGTCTTATTGTAAATTAAATTGACTATAAATGTTGTCATATACATTTATTCTCTATTCTTCTTGAATATTAACCGAGATATTTGCATTTTTCAGTTTTCATCCTTCAGCAACCCCCTACTTTTACTTATGTTACATACTCTGTTACATAATAAACCTTTATTCGAAGCTTAAATACCAAATATTGTTTTCAAGAGGCCTTCATTGTACGAGATACATGGAAATACATATGTTTTGGTTACCACCCCCCCCCGTCTTAAGTTCCTGGACTACTAAAATTTAATTGATTGAGATAACAATTATTCTGATTCAGTATTAATTACAGCACTAGATATAGTAAATAATTTTCATCAAAATTAATGTGTTATATTTTGATATATTTCAGTAATTGTTTTTCTCTCCGGTGAGACGTTTACAGATCTGTTTGTTTACATTTCAGACGCTTCCGGGACCGTCAATTCACCCGTATTTATTCACTTAATATTGACGGTGGTGTTGTGTTACCAGTATTGTAGGTTTATATATTGTTAAATTTCGCGAGGGAAATCTGCTTTGTTTACGTAGCACCTCCGTGACGGACTTTTTTATTTGAAATTGATGTAATTTTTTTGCGTTATCATTTCCCTACTTCCTTCCTGGAAAAAATTAGAAATTTGCGTAGGATGGTTGGAGATGTTGCATGAGCCGGTGAGTAAATACTATCACGATACATTTTAGTGAACCACTTCAAATCTTGAGCAGTTTATATAACATTTGATTCACGTTATCGCCACTCAAAGCATTAATTCATAATTGTGACAACTATTATTATAACCACTGCTTTCCTTAGTATTGTTCCCCATAACTCATATTGTTTTCATTTATATGGTCTCTTGTCTCTGACAAGTTTCCTTGTTGTTTTACCTCTGTGTTAGGTCAAATGTTTATTTTCCCAATAACGAGTAACATAAATTCGCATAGCTTGTCATTCATAGTTTTATTATTTTGAATAATCATTGCCTAATAGTTGACATTTTTTCAAATATTTCCCTCGTTTCGTGTCTCTAAAAGTGGAGAGAGTGGCTTGTAACATTTTTTTAAATAGCCTCCTTAAAGTAATTGAAAATGGACATTTTTCGAAGTGTGATCATTAAAAATATAACCCATTTAAATTTTATTATTTTAAGCGAAATCGTATGCGTCCTGAACACGAATTGGTTTATTCAGTTAGTTTAGTTGTTCATTTGCAAGAGGTATTTTTCTAAGCTTATTTAGTACGGACATTTCTTACCATTTTATTTTCTTATGACTTTTGCCAAACTTGATATTTGAACAAAGTATCAAGTTTGTTACAGGCTAAAATTGGTCCAAGGGGAAGGGGGTTGGAGGATATAAAATAAAAATTTCAGAATATCTCGCTTATTATGAGCGGGATTGAAAAATATTTTATTAAAAATCTTGTTACGAATTTAAGTTTCTACAGTTGTTGTTCCATACTCTTTTTATGTAACTCTAAAATTAACAGATATATTTGTATTTTTTTAGTTCTCACCCTTAAGCAACCCCCAATCCTCCTAATGTGACGCGATCAAATAGCCGAGACGTGTTATGTTAAGCGTGAATTGTATTGTTTTCATCGGGACAGGATGTGGGGGTGGTTAGGGGATGTAGGGTCGCATAAAGAAGGGGAAATATATAAAATTGGAAATATATCAGCTTTTATGAGTTCAATATATTATATTCTAGAGTTAGTGTTCCGGCCAGTCTCTATCTGAAATATTAACCTAGTTATTTGTATTATTTTTTTTATCTTTCATTTAACTCCAACTTCTTCTCATGCAATTTTTCAATTAAAGCAACTATATCAAGAATTACCTCTTGGAAAACTAATTATCAAGGCTTATTTACAATGGCTTCTTATTACGAGAGAAATAGAGAATAGAATGTCATCCACTAGTTGCAACATTTTCGACGTCTTTGCAAACCTTTTTGAAAGCTGTGTAAATACAAGTGACTCTCTTTTTGACAGCATTTGCTCTCAATCCTTGGCCGATATATTTTTTTTTCTTTAGTATCATTTTAATATTGAACTCAATATTACATGGCACACAAGCTATTATCATGGCATTAAATAATGAAAAATATTACAATTAATTATCCTGATTTCTCAACAAATCAATGATTTAGAACTACTGTCCTTGAATAATTAAATCGCTACATGAAAATATAATGGGAAAACAACCGGATGACACGCCCATAATACAATGTTCTTCCGTAAAGTAAATAGAATTATACTAATTTGTTAAATTAAATCCTTATATTGAAACTTGAGTTAGATTCTTTCTGACTTATTGTGCTTTGAATTGTTCCTTTTTCTAGGAGAAATCGTAATGAGTCTTGCTTCGTCTAAAATGAAGTCTGTGAGGGATTCCAAAATATCTTAACCCTTTTATTAAGTGCTTAAATTTATGAATCAGGAAGATGGCCTTTCGCTTAAATCTAATCAAGATTGTTAATCCTATGTTTAAGTTTTTTTTAACATATAAATTATGTTTTAAGTAACCATTCCCTTTTCTTAAATGATTTGCAGGGTTGTGAAGAAAAGTAATAAAACTAGCTCATATCGCGAGTAGAATATTTTCTGAATTTTTTTTTCACCTTTGTTGAATTACGTTCATTATATTAAACAGTCAACAATAACCATTTTTTACTTGACAAAGACATCGGTTGCTCAGTAACAATCCCTTCATGAATGAGCATTGAAGGACCTTGAAATCGAATATTGTTTTATTTCACAAGTACTCTCTAGAGAAATATGTAGTGGCTCTTTGCGAGTCATGAGTGTCCGTTTCTACTTCCTTGTATGATCTAAAAATAGCTATATCACAAAATTGGTCGTTTTTAAATTTCAAAAGGATTACCAACTTTTACCCTCCCTGAACCCATTTTAGCAGATTTCCCTCTCTCTCTCTCTCTCTCTCTCTCTATATATATATATATATATATATATATATATATATATATATATATATACATATATATATATATACATATTTGTCTGTTAACGCTCTAGCGGTCGCAATTTTTGTTTCATTTGCTTTCATCGTTACCAAACTCGATATTTAAACGTTTTATGTAAAAATAAAGATAAATAAAATAAAGCTCGTTAATGGCTGAAATCGGATCGAAAAATTGTATAGAACCAATCGTATTGCAAATTAAATTTACTATAAATATTGTTATATGCATTTATTCTCTATCTTGATTATTAACCGAGATATTTGAATTTTTAAGTGTGTGCGCGGACGAGATGAGATCGGCTAACTTCGGTTGTAGTCGTGAGTTTCCGGGAAAAGCTATTTCGGCCGTTTCCGTAACTGTTCGGCTCTCGTGAAATTTCTCTATTGTAAAACTTCACCTGGGAAATTCGCTTAGTTTAAGCAGCCCCTGCGTGACGGACGTTTGTCTAGTTTCGGGGTGCATTTTGACAGGACGAATGCATGTATATCTCAAAGCAGGTTGCTTCTATTTTTTTTCGCAAATAGGATTGTTGGGCATGATCATTATTGCTGAACAGTTATACCTCTTTTCTAAGCCAGCAAATCAAAATAACATCAACATGAGATTACTTAAAGAAGTTCAATGTTGATAATTGAAAATATTACAAAACTACGATTAACATATGCATCCCTTTAAATTTCAATACATTCACAATACCTTTTAAGGATTCTCTCTTCTTTACCGGTAGACTTAAATATCCAAATGCTCTCGAAGATTCGTTGGGGACATTTACCGTTGCAATTATTGGAATTGGTTATCCCTTGGAGACGGGACATAATGTTTGAATGGGAATGGCTGGATCACTGATAGAGCCGTGATTAGATAGAAACTCGATGGAGGAGCCCCTTCTATACCTTAATGCAACTCAGTGTATAAATTCCCCTTCATTCAAATAGACCTATTGTCTGCATGCTCCACTTTCAGCCAGCTTTCAAAGCCATCGCCCAAGGATCTGCCTGCTCCGTCTGGCTCCTTTAAAATGCATCGCTATCAACTTCATCAGCGTAATGCACCCTTAATAATAAAACTGCCCGATTTCCACGAGCATTAGCAACATAATGTATTGCCCTTCCATTATTTAAAGTGCTGTAGGTATTGTTTAATAAAGATTTGACTCGAAATCTAAATTTCATTCGGAATATAATAGAATTCCAACTCTATATACTCGTAAGCAATACCAGTTAGTACATATAAAACCACTCTTGTTTTAATTATCATGAAAATATATGGAACGTAATGGAGGTTACTCCAAGTATTGGTTATGAAGATAACCTACAGTTGAGGAATATTTATTTACATCCACTATTTGCAACTCAGGCTAATTGGGAGAATTAGCTCCTATAGTTGAGGAATACTAACAGAACTTGGAAGAGTTTTGTCACATATTTTATTAACTGAATTCTACACAAGGTGTCAATCATTTTCATGTGACGACAGAAATCAGAATCAAAATCTACCCAAAATTTGCTTTCACTACTCTTAATAGAGTGTCTTTCCCTTATTATTTATAATATATTAGGTGTAGGTCAGAGAGTACGATTTAGAATAAAACCGTACATTATTTATGGCAATTTTATATTTATTATTCTACTCGAAAAAAATAATTTTTCTTGTACCTATTGGATGTTTTAGAAAAATTTTAGTCAAGATTATCAAAATAGTCAACTCAAGTAAGGTGGATATGGACGTTTGACTGGAAATAAGATAACCAATATAGGAAAACATAGAAAGTTATATAAAAAAATAAAATAAAGTATACATTCTTCAATTTTGGCAGATTTCCCTTAAGGGACTATAGCGCGATTTTTGAGAATTTTCCTCTAATGTCCATCGATCCAACCCAAGCGATGACGAAAATGAATTCCGTTCAAAACTGTATATATATATATATATATATTATGTAAGGCGAAGATATTACGCCCAAACCAAAATGGATAGTTGTGTTCCAAAAGAGCTTGTAAATTATACGAGCTCACTAGAATGAGCAAAAAAGTTTAAAAATAAAGAGTGGGGCACATTATCGAAATGAGGAACTTTTCTCAGTGACGAGAAGTTCAAAACTAGAAGTAGGTTTGCTGGAATGACAGCTCGTATCTGAAATCTGTCAACAATTGGAGTGACATAGCTTGATATTACTGACCTGAATACTGTACCAACAGATTTGAAACGGAATTTTATACGTGATCCGTCCCTGGTGGCAAAAATAGCTTAAAAAGAGTGATCACTAATGAGTAGATTATGATATGGGGTTAAAATTGTACAAAACTTGGACACGGCCTCGAATTAGCTGAGAAAAAGATTTACAGGGGTCAGAAAACAAAAGTAATTTCTTCTTAATTTTATCAGGCTTGACATCAGACGAAAAAGTTTTATTTGAAACGCTTTCCTTGACATAAATACCCAACAAACTTGCACGCAATGGGAAAAATAAAAATAGACTAAGTCTGTTCTCCTGCTGTACGAAATCGATAATGCATTAAGCGTTGCCAGCCAACTTTCACCAAGAATTAGCATGTTTCTCGGCGCCCTCTCTCCTTACGACTACCATAAACCATCAGCCATTCCTTCCAAGCACTGTTCTCAGCATTCCTAAAGTGCTTTATGGAAAAATCCATTTCAAAGGAACTGAGTTATTTTTCCATTACTTTCTTTTTCTTTTATGATTAGCATGGCAATTTTGGTTGTTAAACAATTTATCGGCGTTAGGAAAATAAAAACAATATATTAAGACTGCGTTGAAATATTTACGTTAATTAAAAGTTCCAACTTATTCCACTTCAGCTGCTACAACAGCTTATAAGGTTCAGCAAATGTAAAATAAATTGTTTACACTTGAAAATGGGCACTCATTATGATCCCTAGTGCCTGCGTATGTTTTATTTGTATCAGAGCTGGTGATAAGGCCTTTAATTACAAATAATAACTAGCTGGGCTACCTGACATTGCCGTACTTAAAATAATTTATATAAAATAAATAATTTAAAATGTTTTTCACGTGTAAAATTAAACAAATCATTCGGAGTTACCTTAAAGATTTGAAAATAGTCTTTTTGAAAACTTTTATACCATTTAGAAAATAAACTTATTTAATACTAAAATAAAACGTCCGTTACGCAGGGGCTGCGTTAACTAAGCAGATTTCCCACGTGCATCACGTATTTGCATATATCTCAGTAAATGTTCAATGAGAACAATATTTGGAATTTAGTCTTTAAAGAAAGTGCGTCATAATATAACAGTTAATTGTAAATAAGGCTTGAGTAGGTGCGGGGGTTTACTGTGGGCTGAAAACAAAAAAAAATCCAAATATCTTCGTTCATTATCATGATAGCGAAAATAGGATTATAACAACATTTATAGGAAATTAAATTGTCAATAGCATCGGTTATATACACTTTTTCGATCCAACTTATAATAACGGAGATATTTCGAATTTTCAAAATTCCTGCCCTTTAAACCAGCCCTCTCCACGGTTCGATGTCAGCCGTTAACAAACATGCTCTTTCTTTTTACTTAAAACGCTTATATATCGAGTTTGGTAACGATTCAACAGAAATTGCGTCCGCTAGAGCAGTAACAGACAAATGTATATATAATTTTGAACGGACCTCGTTTTCGTCATCTATAGGATCGATGGACATTTGAGGAAGTTTTTTTTCAAAAATCGCGCCATGAGCACTTAAGGGACATCTGCTTAAATTGAGAAAGAGTTATCAGTGATACTTCTAATTTATAAGTGTGTCCAGTTTTAGAGAAGAAAATTTTAATGGTTTTCTAATAATAAATAAACTGAGTACTATTTCGGTCTGTCATTCACAACATTTATATCTTTAAGCACTTACAGCCAATTATTCCTCTTCTCAGCAACGTTATATCCACAAATTGATATCAGAGTGTTAGCTTTGATAAGCTTGAATACAAGGTCTATTATTAACTAGCACCCTTTTAGCTCGTTCAGAGCTGATTATGCTCAATAATCAACCCTATTTCTACAGCCCCCCCCCTCTTATTAGGTTCATCCCAACGGGATGTCATTAAAGTAAAGTGCAAATAAATGCCTTTCATGCTCAGACAATCTGTGTAGCTCACTTTTCAAAAAAAAAATGTCTCAATGAGGAATGAGAACTCAACCTAATTTTGTGCAGATTACCTTTCTGTCCCCATAATTTCCTCTAATTTTAAATCAACAAGAGCGCTAATTGTTTAAGAGACTATCCCTGAAGATGATAATATATATTCATTTATGGTAAGCTGTACGTTTTATTATATTGTTGTCATACATTCAGAGAGGTTCGTAGGTAGACGGCTCGTCGTTGCCTTATATATGAGACTAACTGACAATAAAGTCATCAATCAGGAAGCCTGGAGAGAATTGTTAGAGACCCATCACTAATTATTCAGCAATCTGCAAAATTTGACTTACTGGTCGTTAATTAGGTGAATTCTAAAATGAAACATTTAAGTTATGCACCATCTTTTAGCTACAGGTTTAAATATTACTGGTAGTTTATTTGAATGATTACGGCAGCGAAGAAGAAAAACAGCTGATCAGAAAATCAGGTATCCCTACTACCTTTTTCTGGTTTAATTATTTCACACTGGCCCTTCTGGTGGGAGGTTGGTGACTATTTTATGGAATGCACTTTATTTCGACCTGGCATAATAAGATGGACAAGGAGCTTAGGAATTGGAATCGAGCCCTCCAGGTTGCTATTTGATTCCATAGGACTATTAAAGATCGGTGGCAGGGCCAAAAACTAATAGTTTGATAAGCTGGAGGACGACCTGCGGAGGCATCCTTAACTGGAAAAGCTTGGTGGCGAAACACCAAGGCGTTGTGAGGTTTTATCCAGGTCATTCATGGACTGTAGCGACTAGAGAGTGGGATCAATTAGCTCTCGTCTTGGAAGCTTGGATTGTAGTTTAGATTAGAGAGAGTTCCATTTTTGTCAAACGGAATTTATACTCCCAGACAGACCTAATTGGCAAACATAAATATCTGATATACTTGTCAAAGATAACGAAGTAACAAGATTGTTGGGGTTTAATTCGTTAAGTCCACATTCGAAAATGAGGGTAGAAAATATTCCAATGAAAAGATTAAATATTAGGCCTTCAAGGGGGGGACCTTTTTCATAATTTCTCTCAAGAACAAACTAATGGCTGATTCGGCAGAGGATGATGACATTGATGAAAGCTACCAATCGGAATAATGATGTCTTCCTCTGACGTCTTTTCATTCTATTAAAATCCCTTCCCTTTTTGAACTCAAATAATTCTTATATTTCTGTATTTAATGTCATTATATTGAGTAGTCCTATTATTAGAATTATGATGAATAAAATTGGACACATTACTGCAACGATTTTTTAGAGTGAGTAAGGTAATTTATACATTTTTTATAAACCAAAACTAGAATTCTCTTAAACTGGAACATTCCACTTGAAACAAATTATGTCTTCTAAGGCCCATGAAATACGCCTGCCTTGAGATTATAACCAGTGTAAAAACAACTATCAGAAAGTTAAATAGAACCAGATTAATAATGTAATTTGAATGACAAGACTAAAGGAAACCAGGATAGTACAATAATGAACATGAGTGCCTAGTAGATATGAAAATACCTATTAAGCACATTTAGAAATATCGAGTCTTTAAAGACAAAATAATGAATTATAGCACCCAAAATGACTAAAAGTATTAAGCTTAAATGACATCAAATTAATGGTTTAATTAATTAAATATATAAAAAAAGTAGCCAAGCCCTCGTCGTTGAAATTAAAATGATTGAACAACATAATTACCTTATATACACTTCTTTATTGCACATCGGCTTCGGTGGATATTTGAAGGATTTTTTGTCTGTTTTCCCCATGTAAGCAACCTCAATACCTACTTTTTCTAAAGAAAATATACAATTTTTCGATCCGATGCATAAAAACTGAGATATTTCTAATTTTTTAAAATCCTCCCCTCTCACCCCCCCCCCCTCCAACTGGTCCGATTTCAGCCGTTAACGAACTTGATCTTTCTTTTTACATAAAACGACTAAATATCGAGTTTGGTAACGATCAAACAAAAATTGCAAAAAATTGGGAAAAAATGCATGTAACATATGTTGTAGTACAGTCATGAATAACAGAAATATTTTGAATATTTGTTTTACCCTCCTTAAGCCCCATTCCCACTGGTCCCATTTTGGCCGTTGACAAACTCGATTTTCTTTTCAGATAAAAGTTTATACATGAAGTTTTAATATTTCAAAATTTGCGGCCACCGGAGAGAAAACAGACAAAAAATATATATTTGTGTGTATATATATATATATATATATATATATATATATATATTGAAATTCAAACAGCTCTTTTTTTTTGTCTGTAATTTACTACTATTCATGAAGATTTGAAGGAATTTTTATGTAATAATGGGAGCAACCTCAATAGTTCTTATTTCTAAAGAAAAACCACTGGTCGAATTGATTTGTTAATAAATAGAATCAGTTAATAAATATAATCAGACTCGGACATTATAGTCTGTGTTAATTAAACCTACTTCATTAACAATGATCGTTTTGTAGGTCAAATCTAGAAATAGACAAACCACTTTAAATACACGGCTTTCAAATTACATTGTAAGCAAATAAAACGAAACTCCGTTTGGAAGGCAATTGGAGTTTATTTATGAGATAGTAGTGATTTTCTATATTGGCTTAGACATGCGATGGAGGTATATTGTTGTTGGAAGACATTTTATACAAACTGTTCTTCAGGAAATAAGGAATCTAAATTCTCACATATTATATATTATGGAAAGGCCTCATTATAATTATAAAAATAGGAAGAGACTTCCTGAAACATCAGATAGTTTAATATGATTCTAATCAAAAAGTTTTTGTATCAACTTTTGAGTCGTCATTCTCTTGTAAATATTTGTTTCGTTTTTATTTGTTAGCGTATTGATTGTACTCTACCAGATATTAGTTTTATTTGAATTGTCAAAGAACAAACATCCAGATTACCTGCAAAATTAATATAGCTTTTAATTAACTATCGATTCCTCCCAACCTATCGGTTTCGTTTTTAATTTTCTACTTATCGCTGAATGGGGAAATCAGTGAGTCACTTTCATTGTATTCCAATTTTTTGATAAACAGCTAAGAATAGGCTGTCTAATTTTATTTTATTTGCAAACCGCCTGAGAACATTTTATCTTGACACTATTTTTATGTGAAAAATATACGTTTGAATAGTACCTATCTATTCTTCGTTAATTCGATTTGACCAACATCTAACATAAAAAGTCCGTCACGCAGAAGCTGCGTAAGCAGATTTACCCTGCGCTAGAATATGTCACTCTAATGACCTCATCTTACCATCTATTCAAAGTTTCTCCCGTAGTAGACGTTTAGGTAAACAGGAGTTAAGATGTTACCGAATGTTCATGAGATTGTAGCGGCGAGGTACTCGCGACTTGATAAATAACCTTGACAGTTAGTCTTTGAATTGTCATCTTTTCACGAGTATCTCTTTGCTATAGAGAAATTAGGGAGGTTAAAAAGAAAAGTGTAAGTATGGAATTCGGGTTGTGTACCACGTTTTAGCAGATTTCCCTTAAGGGAAATCAGCTATTGAGGTCGTACTCATGACGCGATTTTCAAAAATTGTCTTCGAATATCCATCGATCCTACACAGAAGATGACGAAAATGACGTCTGTTCAAAATTATATATATATATATATATATATATATATATATATTTGTCTGTTAACGCTCTAGCGGTCGCAATATTTGCTTGATCGGTAACAAACTCGGTATTTAAATGTTTTATGTAAAAATAAAGATCAAGTTCGTTAATGGCTGAAATCGGGCCAGTAGGAGGGGGGGGGGGTTAGAGGGGGAGATTTTCGAAATATCTCCGTTACTATACGTCGGATCGAAAATTTGTATAGAACCAATCTTATTGCAAATTAAATTTACTATAAATATTTTATACACACAATATTGTGTATACATTTATTCTCTATCTTGAATATTAACCGAGATATTTGCATTTTTATTAAGCCTAACGGACGAGATGAGATCGGCTAACTTCGGTTGTAGTCGTGAGTTTACGGCAAAAGCTGGTTCGGCTATCTTGAAATTTCTCTATTCTAAAACTTCAACGTGGGAAATCTGCTTAGTTTACGCAGCCCCTGCGTGACGGACTTTTTGGTTATAGTGCGTTTTTCTATAAACTGACAGTCGGAGTTCAAGTATGGCCATGAATATTCAATTTTTGAAAATAGTTTATTGAAATGTTATTTTTATGAATATATTTCATTAACTTGAACTGGCCTTGTCTTCTTTCGTCTCACACACCTTTCACAAGATGTTTAAAATGAAAATTCGATGAGTAGACGCGGGGGTTCACACAAAAACAATAATGCTATTCGAGTTAAGAGTAAACATATATGGAACGATATTTGTAGGGAATTAAAACATTAACTGGACTGGATATATAATTATTTTTGATCCGACTCATAATACAGGAGATATTTTGAAATTTCGACCCCCGTTCCACCTCTAAACCCTCCCCTATTTCCAGTGCGATTTCAGCCAATTGTGAATATACAGGCCTGTACATAGAGTTGAGCGGTTAAATATAGAGTATGGCATAGGTCAAATAAACAAGACCGGAAAATCTTAATTGATACTAGTATTTACATGTATATCAGGCAGTAAACATTCAATGAAGACAATATTTTGTATTAAAGCTTTGAATAAAATGATTCACGATGTAACAGTTTGTCATTAATATTACATGAGTAGGATTGGGGGTTTACTTTAGAAAAGCCTTTAGACTGAAAACTAAAAAATGCAAATATCTCGGTTAATAATCAAGATTATGAAAATAGATATATAATAGCGTTTAAGGAAAATTTAATTTGCAATAAGATTGGTTCTATACAATTTTTCGATCCGACGAATAATAAGGGAGATATTTTGAATTTTCAAAAGTCCTCCCCTCTCACTGGCCCCGTAGAACCGGATATTTGGAATTCTCAATCATATGAGCACTCTGTTTTGGAAACAAAATATACTAATATGGTCTTCATGGCCGTGCCTATTATTCACGCCAGGACGTTTACTTAGTAAATAAAGGCCAACAATGTTTGCTGATTTCCTCTGGACACATTGGGAGCTAAGATGACCTATTAAAAGAGATTACCGGTTATTTAAACAAAAAGCAGTTACCGACCTCTTTTACTGGAGCCAGAATTTTTTATTTTGCGGTTTTAAATTATTTGAATTTAAAAATAAATCATTGGTAATATTTTCATGGCTCAGAAATTTGTGTTAAAATATTCGCTTAGCGAATGTACAATTTTATTCCTACATTTAAAGGCAAAAATCAAGGAATTTGTAAAAACTAAATACTGCTGTTAATGAATGTTTGAAATTGAAAAAAGAAAGCTCCTATTAATTAGACGAAATAAATAACTTTCTTCTTGCCTCGAAACATAGCCGCTCATCATGAATGGGTTATGCCGCGTGCTGATATATGATTTAGACATTATTTAGTGGGAATAAAAATCCCTTCGTTTGTCTACATAACTTTTAGTCTTTATACACTAAATCAGCTACTATGAAGTAATAAACATATCACATTTGGTTTCGTTTTTTTGTTATATATATCATGTTCTCAATGAAGAGTAAAATAAAGCCATTGCGAAAGAACTGCTATCATTAGCTTTCTTTTCTTGTAGTTTTCATTAGTGAATCGCTGACTTTTCATTCACAAACGAAGATTAGCTTCAAATTATATAAATTCAAATATCACATATTCAATCTATACTATATCACATCCTATATTGTTACCTATATCACACTGTGTATTATTATGATGCTATTGTTAGTGGGTTCCTTTTCCCGAAATGAACAGATCTGGAAAATATTGGTATTGACGTTTCCCTCAGCTAACACCACTACGAAAAAATGTTTTAAACTCACCACTGTTTGGGGTTGGATTTTTTTTTTATCCCAGTTCATTCCTTAATATAGCCGGAGGGAAGGTCGTGAGGATATAATTTGTAGATTCACATATTCCTGTTTCAGGCCCCCTAATCTGCGTCTGTTTGTCGAGCTCAAGCCGTGGGCCTTTTCTCCCGCTCATGCTCCTGAGTTTAATCAGAGCTTTATTAAATTCTACACCCAGCCTTTCAGGAGAATTGTTTTGCTTTTCATCCTAGGGTGATCACCCCTCCTGCTTTCTGGTATGTTCTCTAATAATTCCAGCATTTTCAAACAGCCGTTGAATTTCCATTTAGTTCTGAGCTGCCGTAGCGTGTAGGTAATTGCGGGCCTTTAATACCCAGGGCTTCGGGGACTAGAAATTCTTGGAGTCCTGCCAAACTGACGACTCGAGAATCACTTGGCTTCAGTGAAGGAGACAGTGAAAGTGAAATTCCGGCCTAAACGTTTTTTAGCGCGTCTTAGAATTTCTTTAAACGAGTATATCAATATATGGCCTCTAGTTTTTTGAATGGAAATAGATGTCCTACATGCTCACGCCTATCTGTCGTCCGTATACTTAATGTATTTGTCATGGAACAGACATCCAAGTCTAAAGGCACGTTGTTATTTCCGCTTAAACAAACAAGGTAGCATTTGCATTAGTCAGAGTATATACACTTCGGTTTTGAGTGAAATCTTCGTTTCGTGGAGTAACGAAACCTTTAACGTCGTGGGAGATTGCTGATAGTCTAATACACTATTGCGTTCCCATTAACTATTATTTATGGAGAACGCTCGGCATAGCCCAATATATTCTTATATATAAATGTTGTTACACCTACGGGGAGAGTTACCGGTTAACCTGAATTCCAGATTGTTTAACACCCGAATTTCCAGACTCTTTTTTTTATTTTTGCTCCCTCTGAACTCCCCTTATCCGTCGATTTTGATAGAAACGAGAGATGTACAACTTGATGGCACAATTTTTCTGAATATAGAGAGATACGCCGTCTTTGAGCAGTAGGAACTAGAGTGCACATTTGTGCCCACTTCTCTGTATACCTGTCGGCATAATCTGGTTTTATTTAACTTTCTGCTAGTTATTTTTACAGAACCAATAATTACAAGAGTGCCATGTTCTATTTCGGCATTGTGTCAAACCTTAGACAGATGCGTGAGGGACTTTTTGGTTTCTAGTTTTGTCCGACACCGACTTCAACTAGTGTGCCGTGTGCTGTGAGGAAGGCTGCATAGGTAGAGGAGGCTAATGTAACCACAAATGCTAGAGGCGAGCTGGAGGGGATGGGGTCCTGCTTGCTCGAATCAATAGGCCTTCTACCCCTGCCTACCCCCCGCTCCTCTTTCTAGTAATCCCACTTTTCATTGCCAATTGAGTTATAGAATTTAGGCCTCATGATTGCTCGAGTACGCTCCCCCCCCCTCCTCCCATAGTACCGCTCTCTTAATTAAACCTTATAGACGAGCCTTGATGGTACTAATTGGATTTAAGGTTAGGACTAGAACCACTGCAGCATCGGATTTCAGGCCTAATCAACGTCTTCCGGATATCATAATATTGGTTTGTTATCAGTAAGACTTGAAATTGTTTATAATACGTCCAAGGTTTCGTAATTAACACTATCCGAAATGAGCTATACTGATGATGTTATTTGATCCAGTATCCTTATTCACTGTAATGATTAGACAAACGTCTTTATTGATTACAATATACCGCATCTACTATTGCCATTAGCGGTAGGTGATTCTATATTTCTTGGAACAAACAAGTTACAGTTAAAAATACAAAAAGCCTTTTTATGTCCTCTTCTTCGTCTCTAAGGAGTTCTTTTAGGTTTGGTTTAAGGTTCAAAGCTCTTCTTGGAAGATCGTATTTCTTACAATTGATGAGAAGACGCGAAACAGTAAGATGGACATTACAACAATCACAGATTGTTGAGAATAAGCCCTTCAATAAATAACTATGTGTTAATTTTGTGTGCCTATTCGAACAAGGGCAAAAACGACCTCCTCTTTTCGGATTTTTCTACTTGCAGTGTTCCAACGGTCGGTAATTTCTTTGATTTGTCGCAGTTCATTGTCGTGTTTTTTCGTCCAGTCTGACTTCCAAATTTGAAGTATGAGCTTTTGGAACTCTCGTTTCCAATCATCTGAGGAGAGGAATGTCACTGTAGTTCCATCTTCTCGAGCACTACGAGCTTCCAAATCCGCCATTTCGTCGTCTTTGTGACCCCCACTGAGCTAAGTTCAAGATTTGTGTACTAAAATCTAGACTCCTGATTGGTCCACTGGAGGTAGTATAAAATGTATAGGTCTCTTGCAATTGACTCATAGATTATTTCATGTTGTGGACCTTCAGCCTAATCATCCTAGTGAATATTGGCGTGGTTGAGCCAGCCTGAGCAAATTCCAAAATACCCTTATTGACCCAGTCTATTAATCAGATTCTATAATCTTGCACAAGGTCAATTAGCACAACTACCAACAACTGATGATCTGACATCTATTCCAATCCACCAGTGTGCTGTAAAAACAATCTTATACTTGTAACTTTATAGTTTTTAATGAAAGTGCACCTGATGGGCGGTCTAATGAGGAGAAACATGTTATACAGTGAATTAGTAAGTGATTTAAGAAAACCTTAAAGTTCTAAAAGAAACGCGGAGTTATAAGCCGTTGCGGGTAACTCCCAATAACCCAACATTCTGTTTTTCAAAATATATGACAGAGGTAAAATTATAAACGACATAAGACGATTGATATTTTTCTCAGTACTGTGCTTTATATATTTTCATATGCTAAGTAAGGTGTGGTGCAATCAGTCGAATTTAAGCGCAGGTCAAAACTTATATGTCCCAACATGGAATTTATACGCTCATATTTATATTAAGCAAATCATGAATATAAATCATAAAAATGTTATTTATTAATTGTCCACTTGTTATTAAAGCCAATTGGAACGGGTTATCTGCTGGTTACCACCCTTTTCTAGCTACGGTAGGACTAAGAATTTTATTTAATTAGTTCGTCACCTAATAAATGCATATAATCCATTTTAATGAGAATGATACTCACGATTCTAGGTTTAACATGTGAAAGTAAGACCAACGCCTTAACTTACAAGGCTAACCTGAGTCCCCAAGTGATAACAACTAATAGAATGAATTATTAATAAATTAAAAGCATTGCTGTTAATGAATGATCTTAGTGAGTACACTAATTCCAGTCCAGGTTTTTAGCAGATTTCCCGCAACGGGAAATCAGCTATTGAGGTCGAGTTCATGACGGGGTTTTCGAAGTTCTTCAAATGTCCATCGATCCTACCAGGAGATGACGAGACTGAGGCCCGTTCAATATATATATATATATATATATATATATATATATATATATATATATATAAAGATGATAAAGTTGGTGAATGGCTGAAAACGGACTAGTACGAGTTCCGCCGTGGTAGAGGGCGGCGAATTCCAAAAATTCAAAATATCCCTGTTAGTATGAGTCGGATCGAAAAATCGTATAGAAACAATCTTATTGAAAATGTGATGTCTATAAATGTTCTTGTGTACGTTTTTCTCACTATGTTGAGCATTAACCGAGATACTTGCATTTTTCGGCCGTCAATAAACCCCCATTCCTGCACATGTCATATTAAGAATAAGGTGTTATATTATGAAGCACATTATTTGAATCCTAAATAGCAAACATTGTTCTCATTGAACTTTTAGGTTTTGAGGTAAATGCAAATATGCGGGGCACGCGGGAAATCTGCTTAATTAACGCAGCCTCTGAGTGACGGACTTTCGTTGTTACCATACAATCCAGTTACGATTATTGGTTGCGAAACAGTGAGAAATCCGAAAGGTGCTTTTATTCTGAATTTATCCATCTCGTCTAGTGTACCAAAAATGATAATTAATTCATTTTGGCTAACCTGTTTTTTATCTTCTAGTTTTTATGAGGTTTACTGCTAGAAAAGGAGACAGGGCTATCCAAATGTGTCTGAGTGTGAGATCGATGGCTCTAAAAAGTGTCATAGCAAACCTCTGAGAGTGGATGGTGTCAAGTTTATAATTCGTTTAGAGTTGTTGGAGGGAAACCGCGCAAACTCTGTGTGGTTTGCAATAAGACTCGGATGTTTCCGTTTGTTAACGGCTCTCAGTTAGAAACTATTCCATAGGGGGCTGCAACAAAGCCCTGCCCGCAAAGTACCACATCAGTCACTTCACGTCTATGGGCTGTGCACGCGCTTTTGTTTGCTCGAGTTCGGTTTGACAAGGATTCGTGATATCTTGCTCCGAGCAACCTGATATTCAGAACAGTTAAGCCGATTTGAATGTTCGTTATGTTCATTGAAGCTTGCCACTCCTCTCCAAGTCAATAAATACCCCTTAATAACTTAACTATACAACACTAATTATCTTGTTGAAAAATACTTAGGGTCAATGGAATAATTAATTACAAGTAGCACGTCAAACAATAAAATAATCCTGTTGGGTTTGGTCCCTGAATTAAACGAAATAAAAAAGTAAAATTTCTATGCAAATTTTAAGACAATGCAGCAAACAGTTTAATCTTTTTAAAAACATATTACTTCTAAACTTCAAGATTTTTGTCTCTGCGATTATTAGTTTTAACATTAGAAAAGTAACTAAAAACGAAAAAAAGGTGTTATTGAAAAATATTAGTTAGGGAACCAGTGGATGTGTGTTGTGGATTTCCATTCTAGGCATAGTGTTCAGTGCTTTTTGCGAGATAAACCTATTTGAACTCATTCTCCTTTTTATACATATAATTAAATTAAATTCAGAATTTCATGATTTCCTATTTTCATGCTACACTCGTTGTTAAAAAAGCCTAAAATAAGGCTGTTATAGGTTACTTGGTTCTATAAGTGAGGCAATTTATTTTTCTTAAATTTACTTTTATACCTAAATAATTATTTTGAGCATAATGTTTTTAATGAAATCCTATTTATTCAAAACAAATTGAGGTGAGCACCGAATGACTTTCTTGTATTCCTGTTAAATAAAAGAAAGAAAATGTTTTGTAGCATTTCATCCAAAATGATTTCAATAGATACTAGTTCACGAAATCATCAATGCATCATACAAATATAAAAGGGCATAATTTATAGATCTTTTACGTTAAACATAATTTGTCAAATACAAATATTTTTCTCTCTTAAATATCAGGCATTCTTTTTTATTTCCGGCCCTCTAAAAGTCCTCGATTTTGATAAAAAATAGTCAGTCGCGCAGGGGAAGCAGATTTCCTACGTGTATTTGCATTTACCTCAAAATGTAAAAGTTCCATGAGAACAAAATATGGTATTTAGGCTTCAAATGAAGTGCTTCATGATACAACATCTTACTGTTAATATGGCATGAGAAGGAGTGAGAAGGGAGGGGGGGGGGGGCGATTACTGAAGGCCGAAAACTAAAAAATGCAAATATCTCGGTTAATAATCAAGATAGTCAAAAAACGTAAATAACAACATTTATAGAACATTACATTTCTTTACAGATTGGTTCTGTAAAATTTCTCGTTCAGACTCGTAATAACGGAGATATTTCGAATTTTCAAAATTCTCCCCGTCTAAACCCCCCCCTCCCAATGCTTTGATTTTAGTCATTAACGAGCTTGATCTTTCTTTTTGCATAAAACTATTGAATATCGAGTTAGCGACCGTAAATTTTGAAACCAGAATTGCAACCGCTAGAGCGTTAACAAGCAAATATTTATATATATATATATATATATATATATATTGGGTAGGATTGATGGACGTTTGAAGAAAGTTTTCGAAAATCGAGTCATGAGTACAACCTCAATAGCTGATTTACCTAAAGAGAAATCTGCTAAAAGAGGTGCACAACAAGACAGTATAACAGTACTAAATGTGAAATCTTTACATTCTAAGGCTAGAGATATGTAAACACACGCCGAAACTTGTCAAAATGAGAAAAGTCGAATCAGATAATTCTGTTGAAATCTGAAAACAAAAAGTTTTGGGGAATATTATTCAATACGTCCAGTATTTTTTTACGAGGTAAAAAGAATGAAATAATATAAAATCCAAAAGAGGCCAAGGCTAAAAGGGAAAATGTATTGATTGAAGTCAACGTCTTCTTATGTTTTCATTAGTAGCAGAATTTAAATTATGAAATAATACTGAGTATTGTTTATAGCCCAAGCACGAAGTTCAATTGAAATTATTTCTGAAATTCGAACTCTATGAAAACCGATGTAATTTCTTTGATAGAATGATGTTTTATATTTTTTTATTGGATTAATCAAAACACATTCGGCGAAAGAAAACATACAGAGTGCAAACACACGCACATCTGACGTCAATTGAATTGAATAGCTAATTATAAAGGGGTTAGGAGGATAGGTGAGGGAAGAGGTAAATAGCCTAACTTGTCATATATGTCAACCGTATATTATGGCCGAAGGTGCTACGTTCTTAATTAACTGTCAATGATACATGATTCATGTTTGGGGGCTGGTGGCGGTGGATTTGACTCAAGATTAGAATTGGATATGGCAGCAGTAGTGTGGGGCTTGCTCTCCTACCGGCATCTCTCTCTAAATGGCCATTGTGAGAGCGGATTCCTCGACTGCCCCCAGTTCTTTATACACATTTCCCTAGATGGAACATCGCCTAGATGGAGCCTGCTCTCCTGACGTGCTTTTTCAAACTTTTCTTCAAATGTCGACTACCGATTACAGCAAGAAGATGATGAAATGCATGCCCGTCGAAAATAATGACTCTTCCTTCAATATACGTATGTATATATATATATATATATATATATATATATATATATATACTAGCGGACACGCTAGACGTTGTCCTGCAGGATATTTCAAGCGATTAGGATATTAAATTTAATAATATTATGTTTAGCACAAAAGCTACTTTACTATATCTCGATTATACTTTGTTATACGACAAAAGTGAATATACCAAAATTTACTCTATATAACATAATAAACAACTTTTATCTGTGCATATTAGCCGAAAAACCAATAGGAAACGAAATATCGCTATTTTTAATTTTAGGCCTCCCTTACGACCTCCCCTCCTGCTCCATCTTCCGTGCTGATTTGTGACGCTAAACCATCCAGGGCGTCACCCAAACGCGTAGAAAAAAAGTCATTCAAATCGGTCCAGCCGTTTAGGAGGAGTTCGGTGACATACACACGTACAGTAGAATTATATATATATATATATATATATATATATATATATATATATATATATATATATATACCAAACAATAAAAACATTAAATCATAACACATAATTATTAAACCAGAACTGTCTTCAACTCCCCAACCACAAACATAAATATTTTGAGGTGAAAATATGACCTATTCAACTTTACTTAACTAGTCTATGGCGGAAGATCAACAAAAAATTATGATTAATCAAATCATTTCTATTTCTCAACTATTTCGCGTCCATGTGATGCCTCATCAGGAGAAGTTCTACTACACCATGGAACTAAAATAACGGCTACATCTTTCTCTATGACCATCCACTAGCCGAAAAATGGCTTACAAAGTATGGCGGGTCAATTCAGCTGATTTATATCGATAAGTCACGAAATAAAAATATATCGATTATCCCTAATGAATTGTAGTCTAAATCGTAACTGGGAAATTTATAATTGATTAACTATCACTTTAATGTTTCTAATAAATTAAAATATATATAATTCACGTGTCTTATTTCTGTTTTCTTATTTGATCACTTTTTTTCTATTTTTTTTTTAAAGCGCATATTCTCCTTTATCCTACTCTTGCTAAAAGTTCTTTCTTTTTCTATTATGCTTACATTTTCAAAATCAAATTTATGGCTGCATTTAATTGCATGGTCAGCTAGGGACGTTTAATTGTCCTTATGATTAACGTTTATCACGTGTCTGATTCTTCTTTTGAGTAATTGTGATGATTCCCCTACATAGCTTTTATTGCAACCCATACAGTTTATTTTATATACATTATATTTGGTATCTGTTGATTTTAATTTATCTTTCATATTACTAAAGCTAATTTTTATTCATTTTCAATTTAGACTAAACCTCATTAGGGATAATCGATATATTTGTATTTCGTGACGTATCGATATAAATCAGCTAACTTGACACGCCGTATTTTGTAATCCATTCCCGACTGGTACGGCTAGTGGAAGGTCATAGAGAAAGATGTAGCCGTTTGTTTAGTTCCTTTGAGTAATAGAACTTCTCCTGATGAGGCGTCTCCTGGACGCGAAATAGTTGAGACGTAAATATGTTTTGATTAATCATTTGAAGTTTTCATTTATTGTTGAGCTAGACTAGTTAAATAAATATTTCGACAAAAGCGTATCATTTTCAGGTATAAAACTCTGACCAACTGTGTTAAATTTATTCAAAAAAATATTCTTTTTTTCAAAATAAATTGAAGAACTTAATGTCTGGTTTTATACACAAGTTGAATACTATCACATATATTCAATTATTAAATAAAACTACAAAATATTTACATTGCCTCGTCAAAATGTGACCTCAATTTAATCTCATCTTCCGATACATTATTAAAAAAATGCTTAAGTTAAAAATCTAAGACATCTTATGATTGCTTGCGAGCTAGTCATTAATGAAGTATCAAGTGAAAAGAAATTAGACTCATCTCTGCTATAGTGTAGCTATTGTTTGTTTTTTTCGATTATAATGAATGCAACATGTATACAAGAGGAGGATGTTTGAGCTTACTCATCAATATTGACAGGTTTTGGTTATCAGCTGACACAAGCTACATACTGCTAGACGAGAACTGTAAAGCAGTTTACATAAAATAAAAAAAAGTGAAATCGACAATGGAATAAAAGTGCAAAACGAAAAAATAGGATTTAGAAGAATAATTTAAATTTCAAAGAAACAAACACTCGATTTGTATACGATTTTTCAAACGTTAGTGTGTACATTTGTATATTTTACTTGCTCCAGAGAGAATATTTTTTTATCAAATATTCATTCAGGAAAATCAGTAAAAAATATGATTTCTATTAAAAAACAAGAAATAATAAAGTGCACACTTAAATATCCGAACTTTTTACTAACTGTACCTGTATTCATATATACTCACTCTCTCTCTCACACACACACACACACACACACTCACACGCACACACGCACGCACGCACGCACGCACGCACGCACGCACGCACGCACGCACGCACGCACGCACACACACACACACACACACACACACACACACACGTACACCAATTATGGGACTGTCTTTCTAATTCGTTTTTTTTTTATTAGTTTTAAGAAGCAGCTCGAGTTGGGTGGAAGTTTTCTTAAAATAGAGAAAAAGGGAGTCTTAATTCCAAGTAACTAACTGAAGAAAGAAAAACTGAACAAAATAAAGTGATTAAGTGAAGCAATTGTAAATCCCTACTATAAAAACCATTCTCAGAACATTATAAAAATTAGTGGAAATATCTTATTTGATAGAAAATAAAACAAATTAATGTAAAAAAAAAAAAGGTACTGTAAAAAACGAGTTGATTTTTTTTAATTTCCATTAACGTAATATGTATAAATTATGTTGTATTAATGACAATTTATATTTTCTTCTTACCCATTGAAAAATTTCGTTCTTTAATCAATGACAATCAATTTGTTCAAAATAAAGCATATATTTTATTTATATGCAAGTACATGCTATTCATCAGGACTCCCGTGCAACGCGACTCAGAAACACTTTCATGGAAACGTATAGAAATTATGATGACGAGGTAACTGTGCTTATTGTTATCTTGCATCTGCTGGAGAGATCCATTAATATGTGAGAACATTAACATTTTGTTACCTATGATGTCATTTATTTACTAATGTATACTTTATGCTTCTAAGGCTAATTGTGGAAGCTTTTTTCTACTTCATTACAAAAAAAATAAAAAATAAATTGACTGTTACTGGAATTTTTAAACTCCAAATTAGACACCTTAATGTAATATTTTACATTTCATGGAGGTCTCAATTATTTTTATCTCTCCATTTGAATTTGCAATATTAAATAGCTCAATATTATCAAAATGTTTTCTAAACTTACTGAGTAAGTAAGGTTCTTGCAAAGTGATGTCATTAAGAACCTTGGTTCGAGAACGTCGAATGAGTGTGTATGGATATATATAGTCATACAAACACGCTGAGGTAATTAACAATGAAAATATAAAACTTATTTACAAGTAAAAACAAATATTTTTTACATGTATCTCCTTTATTAACAAGTGATTAATATCACCAAAAGCAGGTCTAGTCATAAACATGTAGGTCGAGGATTTCGTTTCTCGTTTTATATTTTGATACGAAATATGGGTTGCAGGGCGAGATGATGTAGTGGATAACGCGTTAGACTCCTGTCCTAGAGTTGCCATTTTCGAGACAATAAATTTGATTTAGTGTGCAATTCCCTTGGCTAGAACCAAGGGCCACTTCTGCCTGAGGGTTGGTTTAAAAAGAGAACTTTCGGTCTCTCCTAAAGTTGATCTGTTCCACAGCTTCAAGCGGCTCACGGGGATACAAGATCTGCTGTTCTTAGCATATAGAGCCGAACCGACAATAAATAAAATTTATAATTACTTGCAAAACCTGAGGAATCTAAAAAAAACGAACCAAACTGCTATGGATAGCCACACACTACAGAATTGCAGGGAATGAGGCTGCTGATAAAGCAGCAAAAGAAGCAGCTCATATGGGAGAGACCCAACTTCATGTCTATGAAACTAATGATATAAGCACCTGGCTAAATAGCAAAGTCCATAAAAGCTGGGATTCAATTTGGAAGGAACAAACAAATTACGAAATATAAAAGATTCTCCAGGGACATGGCACAGTGCCTTCAGAAGCATTCAAAAAGAAGAGGTAGTGACTACCAGGATGCGTATAGACACTTAATAACTAAAGATCCCCAACAATAATGCATAATATGCCATGTTCCACTGACAATACACCATCTTATAGAAGAATCTCAATCTGTGCAAAGAGTTTTCTAAGATTTAGACATTCCTAGAAACATAAAATTGGCCTTACAAGACACTTCACAAGCAGTAGATAGAATCATTTCGTTAGTAAAGAAGCTATCTCTATACAATAAAATTTAGGTATTGTATAATAGGATATAAGAATATCCATTTATGAATTTAAGAAAAAATAATGTATGTATGTGAACATGTTTGTGTGCTTGAAAACATTGTAAAATTACTCAGTGTGTATTTACATATGCAGATACAAAGTAACCACAACAATAAATTTTATCACTCGGGATTTGGGCTGACTGGTGGAGGTCCATCAACGGAAGGATAATAAAGTCAAAACACTTCCACTCTTAATACTTCATTTGTACTTTTGGGGCGAACCGCCCCATCTTCAGTGCTTTAGAGCTGGTCCCTTTTGAGCACTGAAGATGGGACGGTTCGCTCCCGAAGTACTCTGTTAATGAATTTTATATTCATAAAGGGCATAATAACCACGAAGTTGATTGGCCAAGCAAACATTCTACCTACCTACCCTCCTCCGGACCCTTAGTAAATAAACGTTGCCAGTTGGCCATTATAGGCGTGTCTAACAAACCATTGTTTCTCTTACGTTTGGTCATTTAACGCTTGTTGTAGTAGCGCATGTAGGCCGAGTCGATGGCTTGTCAAATTCTATCTGGGGGGAGGGAGGTAATAGGGTTTCGAGGTGAGGTCTTATCAGCTCCCCTAAAACATGATAAGGAATGAATCAAGCTGTCCATTTTACCAATCAAAGGCCTTTTGCAGGCCATTGGTGAGCTGTTGAGCCGATGATATTCGTATAATGTTTTCCTTCAATGTCTTGTTGATAATCTAATGGGGTTAATTTTTTTAATGTTCTGACTCAATCTCCTTCAAATGCGAATATACTCTGTCTCCTTCAAATGCTAATATTTTATTTATTATCGTCCACATTGAGCTACTAACAAGGAGGTTAGGTAAGCCAAAAACTCAAAAAAATCTGAAACTTTATGTGCCGGAACAATTTCTTCTTCGAAATCTCATAGACAGCAATACATTATCAACAAAAAAATTACATATTGAAATCTGAATGCTCTGTTTTAATTTAAATAATTCTCGGTCAGTCTTGCCATGGGCGTTTCGAGTTTTAATAGTTTTTCCTTAAGGAAAATCAGCTATTGAGGTCGTACTTATGACGCGGTTTTCGAAATAATTCTGCAAATGTCCATCCATCCTACCTAGGAGATGACGAAATCAGGCCAGTTCAAAATTATATATATATTTGTCTTTTAACGCTGTAGCGGTCGAAATTTTTGTTTGATTGTGTTGAAACTTGATGATTAAACGTTTTATGCAAAAATAAAGATCAAGTCCGTTGATGGCTGAAATCGGACAGGGGAGAGTGGGGTTTTTAGGGCATTCTCGAAAATTCTTAATATCTCCATTATTATGCATCAGATCGAAATATTGTATTGAACCAATCGTATTGCAAATACTATGTTCTATAAATGTTGTAATGTACGTTTTTTTCAGTATGTTTCAATGTTTCATTTAAACTTTACGCGCGGGGTAAAACCGGGTTGCAGCTATGCCACGATTCTCGAAACATGAAAAGTATAATTTTATATAATTTTGTTTAATAATAATTTCACTGTAAAAGCATGTATAATGACAAACAATTTGATAAATCTTGAAACTATGAATTGAATTGAAATAGCTAAAAAGATTAATGTTGATATTTGTTTATATTTTAACTTTATTTTTTGTATTGTTCCCAAAAGGGAGGTTTGTTTTAATGCATCAAACAACATTTTTTATTAACAAAAAAACATTAATTTGATTAAAAATCTTTACATTTTTATTTTCTCATAAGAAAAACATGTGTACCCGGTTTTACCCTACTAGTGGGGTAAAACCGAGCAAAATGACTATTTACAAAAAAAAAAAAGTAGGGTAAAACCTCTTTAAAAATTTAGATTTTGTTCTTGAAACTGTAGTTACGTTAACAGATAAGTAGACTTTATTTCAACAAAACTTTACTTATTTCTGGCAAACATTGTGGTCTCTGGAAGCCTTCAAGCCTTAGCAACCCGGTTTTACCCCAATTTCCCCTATACATGACGCACGTGGGAAATCTGCTTAGCTAACGCAGCTCCTGCGTGGCGAACATTTGTGTTCTGAAATAGACACAAATGCATACAACAAGATGGTCAGCGAGTCCCATCATGCAGCCAACAGACGCTATAAGGGATTTGCAAGCGAGGCTCCTATAAGCCGAACTTCATTTGGCTATTGTGTAGGGGTTATCGATGAATGGACTAATAGGTAGAGGAAGACGATTGCGGAGGTCGGGGGTAGTATGTAGGCTAAGGAGTCTGCTGGCGGCCCCTCTCCTCTCTAATTATAGGATTATAGGTCCTGTTAATCCCTCCCCTCCCGCTCCTGTCGGCTTTCACTTACCCACCCCTTCTCAATTATCTGGAACACTTCTCTCTGCAGATCACTTCAAATCTCTTCTTAACTACACCCCACTAATAAAAATATCAGCTCTCATTCCGAGGAAATGATTCTGCTTGAAATCATTTAGTTGATTTCCCTTAAGGGAAACCGGCTATCGAAGTAGTACTTAGGACTCAAAAAATGTCCACCTACTCGACCTCGCTAATGTCGCTATATGGTAAAATTACAAATCATGTTTGTCGGACGAGAAAGGGCTTTCGAGAAGGTGTAAACTTCAAAATTGCAGATATTTATTATATATTGAGTATGCAAGTAACTAAAGCCTTCGCCTTATTGTTATATCCTTGAAGAAGATAAATCCCGTATTTACTGAAACGAACCAAGAAAAAGGGTCGCAAACATACAATAGTTCCCCATTTCTTTCTAAGTAAGACTGATCAACAATAAAGACATTAGTCCATTCTGTATCATTAAGCCAAACATATCATTAATGAGTTAACATATCTTGAGAAATAAGAAATTGAGCTTAGCCAAAAAGAACTAGATTAATTTAATTTATGGAATAATGGAAGCAAAGATAGATCACGATCCTGAAGTATTATGCAAAGCACACAACGTCTTCTTGCAATCAATTTGTTATTAATGTTTTGATTTGAATTTTGTCAAAGAGTTGGTATTCGGTACTTTGTCTCAGCGTCTGTTCTTCAACTTCTGATTCCGCGTTGTTGGTTTTGTTATTTGAAATTAAATTTCAGCCCGGCAGAATTAATCACTTTCCTCAGTAGATTCTTCATACATTTACGATATCTAAACCTCATAATTTAACGATATAGGCCATTAAATCCGCTATCTACACTTTAAGAATATACTGCATATCCTATGTCTCCTGAAAACCTTACAAGGAGATAATTTGAATTTCACTACATTTTTAGATATTATAGTTCAAATTATTTCAAACTTGAAAATTCTCACGACTACACTTGAGTGCAGTTATGATAATGACCTTGTGTACGAGAAAGTACTTGTGCTGGATCTTTCTATTTCGGAATCATGTACCATTTAAGTAATTACCCATGCTTCAGTGAAACTCTCATTAAATATAGATAATATACAGAGATCGATTTCTTAATCGCTCTGTTTGCTGTGTCTGCACATCATTGAGAGTTTATGAATACAAGCATTCAGCTAAGCGTTTCAAACACTTTATAGATTTAAGTTTCTGCGTTCATCTTCATGCGTTCGTTTATAATAATTTCAAAGTATATCAAGCTGGTCTAAGTAAAAATATTTCTTCATTATAAGCTAATCTGGTAGTAAATTGTAAACCAATTTGAAAGACTCGAAACTTCATTAAAAGCAGAAAAAATCCACACGACGGATGTTGAGTGGAAAGAAAGAAATCGTTTACTATTTTTTTAGACTGATAACTAGATTTGTTTCCTTCCAAAATGGCTTAAGAGCTCATTCAGCCTTTTTTTTTATTGGATAGAAAAAAATGGCGAAATATGAAGAGAAATAAAATTAGTAAAGAACAGTAGTAACAGCGTCAGTTTGATATAATATTCATGAAATTATGATTCAGCTCTTCCAGAACACACTAAAAAGAAACCTAAAAATAATAAAAAGTATATCTTTGTAATTCGTAGTCATAGCGGATTCACCCCTTCCTGAAAAAAAACATTTGTGAAGCTACGAGCCAAAACTCTGAAGATTGCTCCTTAAATTGGCAAAAGGCCACATGGTTGATGACGAAAAATATGCTCAAAGTTGTAAGAAAGGCGTAATTTATCCCAGACCAAATTATTTTTCCATGAATATGGTAAATCGTTCATTCCTTTTTACGTACTTTGGAACATTAATAGCTTAACTAATTACCGGTGCTTGGATGAAGGCATATTATGTTACCTTAATGTGCTGTTGCTTTTGAGAAAAATTTACTTCATCTGATGATCTTTATAATGAGGATCTCCACTAATCGCCCAAATATAAAACCATAATTTTTTTTAATTTTTATTCCAGCCCTTTACTAGAACTATATTAACTCAATAATAACTCCATATTTTGGAAATGGCATATCAAATAATGAAAAAATCGCGTTCTTCAAACTGAGTAGTTGTGAGAAATGATTTCTTCATCTGAAACATAATTAATATACTACTTATAAAATCTAGGATCTGGATGGAAATGGATGCAAATCAAGCAGTCGCATAAAAATAGTCGCGTCACGCAGGGACTGCGGAAACTAAGCAGATTTCCCACGCGAAGGTTAACAAAAGATAAATACACATACAGGTAATACTACCTTGAATGTTAAGTGAATAAATACAAGCGGTAACGAAAAACCTTACAGTCAATTTACAATACAAGTTAATAATCTCTACAACGGAAATCGGCTAAATTGGAAACAAACAGGCCAGCCAGCCTTGTAGATAATAATAGATAGATAGACAGGAAAGACAAACAATTATATCTGAATATAACTGTAATTTTATTGAAAACATTTTACTAAAGCTAGTGCTGTAATTTGTAATGAATCAGAATCAGTTTTATCTCAATAACTCAAATTTTAGTAATCCAAGAACAAAAGAAGGGGGAGGGCAACAGAACGTATTTTCATATATCTCACAAAGTAAAGGTTCAATGAAAACAATATTTGGTATTTAACCTTGTAATGAAGTGGTTCATAATACAACAGCGTATTGTTAGTATGCCATGAGTAGAAGTGGGGTTAGCTGAAGGCTCAAAACTGGAAAATACAAATATCTCGGTTAAAATTCAAGAAAGAGAATAAATGTATATAACAATATTTATAGTACATTTAATTTGCAAAATGATTGGTTTTATACAATTTTTCGATTCAAGGTACAGTCTATATATAATTTTATAATAGACAGTATATATATATATATATATATATATAATTTTGAACGGACCTAATTTTCGTCATCTACTGAGTAGGATCGATGGGCATTTGAAGAAATTTTTCGAAAATTTAGACCTCAATAGCTGAAGGGAAATCTGCTTAAATGCCTTCAAGTTTCATAAGAATTCTTTAAATGGGCGTAGTGCTTTCAGAACTTCTCGCTACATTATCAGCTCCTATGATCGCTGATGATTGAGCAAAAGATGTGAAAGTGGTCCTCCAAATAAATAAATCCTAGCAGATACATAATATGATATCGTTGAAGGGGAAATGTCCGAAGGTCAATAGATGAAAATTACGCGAAATATCTTCAACTGATATTTTTTCCTCTTCATGTTTCGCGTCCTCTATGCGCCTCTTCAGGAGTAATGCACTCGTTATACAATGATTCGACCTTACCACAGAGATGATCACGTCAAGACTGACAAAAATGGAAATATACAACACCAAACAGCTGATAAAATCGCTATATTAAAATAATGAACAGTGTATTAATCTTGACGTGACCGGAAAAATAAATCAGTAAAAGATATGTCAGGTATTTTTCATCTATTGACCTTAGGACATATCCCCTTCAACGAAGATGAAATTGATCTCACATTCCGGCGACATAATATGATATATAACTAACGTTAGCATATATATATATATATATATATATATATATATATATATGTTACCGTGAAAGACCGAAATCAGAGAATGTCGACATTCACCGGTGAATATCAACAATCACCAAATAAGTTGCTGAAAGATCCAATATTTCATTACATTCTTGTACATTCGGACCCTGACCGGTGTATGTCGACAATCAGTCCATGTCAACATGTCAATGTCGACATTCACCGGTGAAAGACAGAAATAAGGGTATTTAGGAAATATTTCGGACATACAACGAGCTACTATGTAAATGTTGACATTCTCCAGATTTCGGTGTTTCACCGTAACATATGTTTATATATATACATATACATGCAACTAACACCTGCACCTTATTGTTATATCCTTGAAGAGGATTCCCGTATTTACTGAAACGAATGAAGAGTAAGAAGGGTGGCAGCTATATACAATGGTTTCACATTTGTTTCTGAGTGATCAACAATAAAGACATCAGGCCATTCGGTATCATTAATGAGTTAACAAATCTTAAGTAATAAATAAAAGAGATTCTAACACCCAGCCTTGATATTACAATACAATTAATGTGTAAGCAGAATCCTTTAAATTATTTAATATCTAATTGTAAAAAAAGTATTTTCTTGATAAAGATCTACTGCATTACTGGTAAACTTAATTCGTTGAATGCAATGATTCCCAGAAGTATAACCGGCAATATAAAGCAAAGTAAAATATTTGTTTTCCTTTGCTACAAGCATCTTTTCATTCACAAAATGCGATTCAATTTCAATAGCCAATACCCAGCAAGTTCTTCATTGTTGTAAATGTGTTTTAATACTTTTTAAAGTAAAAGCATCTCACGATAGGGGTGAGGTCAAATTCACGCTCTGGCAAGCAGAAAATAGGTCGCCAAAGTCTTTCTCATCATTCGCTTCCCTAACTTTACACCAGCTATAAAGTTCTACTACCATAAAAACATTTTATAGCCGTGGACACCGAATTCTTAATACAGCTCTAGCTGTTACAATGAATATTTAATGTTTTGTATCTGCATTATAAATGATTTTGTTTAATTGTTGTTCTAAGTATGAGGTTGATATAGAGGAATATGTCTCCTTAGGGAATCTTGTCATCTTGATCATACGAAGAATAACACCTGCTCCAGAAGGGATCAGTGGGGAAACCCGGTATTGGATCCGCCACAACAAACAATAGACCATAGTTTCTTTATGAGAACAGCGTTGGTGAAGTTCTGGGAGAAATCTCTGCTAGCTGTATTTTAATTTGAAGGTCAAAAATCATACCATAAAACCAGTTATGTTATGAAGAGATTTGGCTTTCGTTTAAAACATATAACTGCCTCTCCCAGGTTTTTGAGTTTGGTAACCATATAGCATAGATCGGGAGGAATGCAATGGTAAACTTGATATTCCCTTAGCTAAAAAACCAAGCGGGGCAGCTTCAAATCTGGCGAGAAACCACGAAAAGACGAAGCATAATGTTATGACAAAGGGAATTAGAATAATAAGTGTACTGCAAATAGGCTGTCTCCAATTTTAGCAGATTTCCGTTAAGGGAAGCTGATTTTATTGAGGTCGTACTCGTGACGCAATTTTTGAAATACTTCGTCAAAAGCCCATCGATCCTACCCAGGAGATGACGAAAATGAGGTCCGTTTAAAACTGTATATATATAGTGGGGGTTTAGAGGGGAGAATTTCGAAAATTCTTAATATCTCTGTTATTATGCCGAGGAGATGACGAAGACAAGGTACGTTTAAAACGTAGCAATTGTCTGCTCGATCTTTACCAAACTTAGTGCTATGTAAAAGGATTAAAGGTGGATATCAAAAATGTGACATCTTATTGCAAATTTAAATATTCATTTCTTTAGTATTTAATCTTCAGTAAGCCCCCACTTCCACTTCTCATTATAAAAAGAAGCTGATATATCATGAAATGTTTTCTTGCACATTTAAATATGAAATATTGTCTTCATACTACCTAAACAACCCAGACGTGCCAACTTATTCCACAAATAATACTGAGGATGAAAAGACCTGTATCAGCGCTAAGGATTATGATGTGGGCAGAATGAAGTTTTACTGCGTGAAATATGTGACATATAGTCCTTGAACCGGTTACTAAATGTTTCGAATTTAAGTCAGGTACTTAAAAAAATGAAGAGCCTTGCAATTTGAGTCATTTTGTTTCTGTAACTCAATTATTAAGCGAGTTATTCAAACTTTTTTGTTTTCTGCCACCAGTAACCCCCCCCCCTTCCCTTTCTACTCTAATTTTTTTAGCTATTGAGGTTGTACTCATGACGGAATTTACGAAATTTTGATTCAAATGTCCATCGAACGTAGCTAGTAGATGACGAAAATGATGTCCCTTCAAAACTGTATATATATATATATATATATATATATATATATATATATTTGTCTGTTACTAGCGGTCGCAATTTTTGTTTGATCGTTACCAAACTCGATATTTAGTCGTTTTATGTAAAAAGAAAGATCAAGTTCGTTAACAGCTAAAATCGGACCAGTGGGGGTTTAGAGGGGAGGATTTTCGAAAATTCGAAATATCTCCATTACTATACGTCGGATCGAAAAATTTTACAGAAGCAATCTAATTGCAAATTAACTTTACTACAAATATTGTTATATACATTTTTTTCTCTATCTTGAATATTAACCGAGATATTTGCATTTTTTATTAAAACTGGGCGCCTAACGGACGAGAGTTACTTTCCCGCCAAAAGCTAGTTCGGCCGTTTCCTTGAATGGCTCGGCTCTCGTGAAATTTCTCTATTGTATAACTTCACGTGGGAAATCTTAGTTTACGCAGCCCCTGCGTGACGGACTTTTTAGGCTATGTGGTGACAGGAGCTCACATGTGTGTTACACCAGCTCGAGGGAAATCTGCTTAGTTCACGCAGACCCCTGCTAATTTTACTGTTTTAGATAAATTCAAATAAGTTCGGTGTGACGTCTTCATTTCTGGTTTTACGTTCAAGTCTACACAATTATTTTTTTTTTACCTATACTCGATATTTAACCGTTCCATGCAAAATTTTCTACTGGCTGAAATTTAGGGGTGGTAGAGGATAGGAAAATAGAAAATTCGTGTTAATTCAGTATTATAAATTGGATGGAAAAATTGTAGATATTTAATCCTGATGCAAATTTAATATCTTATAATTGTTGTTTTATTCATTTTTTATGGATATAAATGTTAAACGAGATATGTTTTTCTTGGTTGTCAGTTTTCAGTAACCCCTGGCCCTTCTAACTATCCAATATTCACGATGACTCACTCAGTTACCATCCCGTATTCAGCTTGCGTATTAATTTCTGTTTAGATAGGTTTCTCGCTAAGGGAGAAATAGAGAATAGATGGTGAGTTTATATCCCCAGCGCGTCATAAATCGGCTGCTGGGAAATCTGTTTAGCGACAGCGAGGCGAACGAAGAGCGGCGAAGGCCTTCGAATTTGTCGTGAGGAGAAGACCTCGAGGAAGACCCCGCCCCAGGTTGCCTCCGGGCGGTGGAAGAGAATTGCCAAGGGCAGGGATGCAAGGGGAGGCCAAGGTCCTTCATCCCACTCTCCAGCGATGAGTATGTGAAGTTGAAGGCCATTAATTACGACCAGAGGCAAAACTTCTTACTCCCTGAATACCAGACACTTTCCTCATAACCCAAATTCTTATTTGTATATATGAAATTTATTTATTTCCATTAAATGGCAAAGAACATGATGGAATAAATAAAATAACATGGTTTTCTATAACAAAGTTACGAATTATATTGAGTCAACTATGTTTTTACAAATTATAAAATTGCAAACTTAAATAACACAACACAACAAAAATGACCTTTGTATCTGTTGTATGGAATATTCCAATGGTTGTTTACGAATCCGATATTGCTATTTTCAAATCTACTCTCAGATTGATTATAGCAGCTCTGAGTGTTTACAGATACAGGAATTACCATCGTACTAAGCCTTTTTATATTTAATGCATCTATTACGGCCGTGTTTGAGATAAATCTCTTAAAAGATTACCCTTAAGGGAAATCAGCTATTGAGGTCTTACTCATGACGAGATTTTCGAAACATTTCATCAAATGTCCATCTATCCTACCCAAGAGATGACGAAAATGAGGTCCGTTCAAAATTATATATATAGACATACTGTCAATTATAAAATTATATATAGACTGAACGTTGAATCGAAAAATTTATGAAACCAATCTTATTACAAATATAATGCAAATTGTAAATGTACTATAATTATTGTTATATACATTTATTCTCTTTCTTGAATTTTAACCGAGATATTTGCATTTTTCAGTTTTGAGCCTTCAGCAAACCTCCACTTCTACTCATGTTATATTAACAATACGCTGTTGTATTATGAATCACATATATATATATGTATGAATGATTTTTTGTAAAATCTACAGTTTATTAATTTTATATAATAAATTAATTTTCTTATAAATTTTAATAACACTCTGAATTTGTAACTTGTATTTTAAGTTCCTTGTAAGAAGTATCGGAAATATTGCAATTACAAATATTTTCAAATTTCAAGGGAATTATCCATTTTGACTAGTTTTGTCGTGAAGTCTGTAAGTATCGTGTATAACACGATATAAAACAAAACGCCTAGGAGTTTTGAAATTTCATATTTGGGGTTGATATATCAGTTTTGTTCCACCCCTTTTGATCGAAAACGATTAAGGGGGATGAAAAGGGGAGGGTTTATAGGTGGACGGAAATTAAACGAAATATAAAATTCTTCTTTACTTATTAGAGATACAAAACATTTATATAGGCCCTTTTTTATTCATCATTAAAAGATTCCATTTGAATGAAATAATTTTAAATGAAGTTCAAATACACATTTTATTTAATAGGCACACAAGAAAGTTATGTGGTGCCCACCACAGATTTGATTTCGGTCTTAAATTATTTATGGGTGGTATGCATTTCAAATGATGAGAAATCTGACTCCACCTTAAAGAGACAATATACGTGATAGTAAATTATTTTTTGATTTACTTTTGATAACATTCATTTTGTACATAAAAACATTCTTCAGACATAAACTTCTTTAATTTATTTTTAAACGAAAAATTTCTTTTTTAGATTTAATACATTTGTACAATGTTTTAAAGAGTTTTACTCTTGAAAATGATAGTCTATTCTCGAAATATTCATGATTGTTAAATGTATACTACAAGAAGACTAATGACTTTTGCAATGGAATATTATTTTAATTACCTTAAGGACTAAATTGTCTTTAGCTGAACTCCAAAAAGTTGGAAAGTTTGTCTTTAGCTGGAAAACAAAATAGTCATTTTAGCAGATTTTCCAAAAGGGACATCAGCTATTTAGGTTGTACTCATGACGCGATTTTCTAAATTTTTACTGAAATGTCCACCGATCCTGCTCAGGAGATGACGAAAATGAGGTCTTGTCAATATTATATATATATATATATTAGTCTCTGACCACTCCAGTGGTCACAATTTTTTTGATCGTTACGAAACTCCATTTAATAGTTTTACGTAAAAAGAAGGATCAAGTTCGTTAATGGCAGAAATCGCGCCAATGGGAAGGAAGGTTTGGAGGGGGAATTTCGACAATTTGAAATATCTCCGTTACTATGGATGGAAAAATTATGCAGGATTAATCTTTGTAAATTGTAAATTTAATCGTCTATAAATTTTCTAATAAATGTATTTTCTCAAATATGAATATTAACCTAGATATTTTTAATTTTTAGTTTTCAGCCTTCAGTAAACTCCTACTCATGTCATAATAACAAAAAGCTGTTACAACATGAACCACTTTATTCTAAGGTTAAGTACCAAATATTGTTTTATGGTACCTTTAATATGCAAGATACATGCAAATTCGTAGTGTGATGGCGTCATCAATTAGGGTTTTACATTCTTGACTAAAAAATATTTATTTTGTCACTAGTGAGCCATCCATACCAGCTCGAGGTGAAATCTGCTTAGTTTACGCAGCCCCTGTGTGACGGACTTTTTGGAATATTCTGTTTGAAAAAGCTACAAAAATGGAACGGAACGATACGTTGACCTTGGAATAACGCATATTGAGAAATTAATATTCAAATTGGTTGATCCTTGTTTTATTATCCTTTTTACATTACAAATACTTATATGGAGAAACCGTGAAACCGACTTCTTCTAATGTTAAAACACAAAACAAGGTAATATGCTGTCAATATAGTGTAAGTTATACGCCTAAGACTACGTTAGGATTCCGAATTACACTTTCTAATGAATCGTATTACACTTGTTCAGCTCATTTATCGAAAGTTAAAAAGATATTGTTTTTGTAAGTCAGTGGGTTTCGAATTCCTTCCTTTCACGTCGAGTGACATTGAAATAAGCCGGCATGGTTCATTCTCCTAATTTGCATTACGCAATGGATTATGTAATTGAACTTGAACTCGATATGAACGAGTCATTGGCAAAATTATCGTTATACTAAATATCTCCCCGTTTGACATTTCTCTATTATAAAACTTCATAACTATGTGCGTTAGGGACGGAGAGGGGGAGGGGCTTATTGCATGATTAATATTTAGCAGCCACTCATCCCTACCTCCGGAAACCCTATACGAAAAACCAAAATGCCAATAATAATTTGCTTATGTGTATGCAAAGTTAAGTCGAATATATCAAATTAAAAAGCATAAATTTCCAATATATTGCCAACAAGCTCCATATTAATAGCTACTCCAATGTCAGTCCTCCAGACAAAATTCTATGTATGCATACATAATATACTGGGTTTGTACATTCATATATTATTACATTAACGTGGCATTTTACTATAAAAATAATGGGAGCATTAAAGTATACGCAGCTTGTTGGTGCTATATTGGTAATTTGTGCCCTCAGCTTTTTTTATTTGATAATTCCGAATTTTTATTTCCGTAAGCTAGTGCAGACAAACCAACACATTTTAGTTTAATATTCAATACAGTTTTCTCCTTAAACAGGTTGAGCGTTAAGTTCTAGCATAGCACTATGCACCTGGTGGATTTATGTCTCAAGATGGAGTTGTTAACGTGAAAAATATTTCACGATCATTAGAGTGTTCAATAAGATCATTTATTTTTACATTGCAACTGATCGTTAATGAGATAATTCAGTTGTATATATACATAAAATAAAATAATACATCGTACAAGATAAATTTAAATATTTCTTAAATAGAATATTTTGAGCTATATATAAACATTTCTCAACAATAATCTAGGACTGAAATCCACAACCAAACTTAAATCAGTATTTCAATCGAACCAAAAATATCATTTTCCGAGTGGCATACTCTATAACTGTGTGGAGGAACTAAATAAAATCTCCAAAATAACCTTTATCAACGAAAACACACCATTATAAAAAAAGACATGAACAGTTTCCCGGGGAGGGGGGAGGTGCGGTGGAGCTAAGGCGTGGGTACATCTACCGCACCGTACTGTCAGCAAGCTGAAGGTAAAAAGAGGTACAGGTTCGATCCTCGCGAAGTGAGAACTTTACTTTACGAGGTAGCTAACAGAGCGCGCTATTATCGCAGTGCTTATGGGTCAGCGGGAGTCTAAAGAGTATATATACATAAGTCTGAATGCCCCTCGGGATGACTAGCGATTGGGAAAGATCTGAAAGGTCTATAATACCAACCGAAAAAAAAGTCCGTCACGCAGGGGCTGCATAAACTAAGCAGATTTTCCGCGTAAAGTTATACAATAAAGAAATCTTCATACGAGTGCCGATGAGTTACGGAAACGGCCGAACTAGCTTTCGGCGGGAACCATAGCTCGTCCGTTACACTTAATAAAAATGCAAATATCTCGGTTAATATTCAAGATGGAGAATAAATATATATAACAATATTTATAGTAAATTTAATGTGCAATAAGATTGATTCTATACAATTTTTCGATCCGACGTATAGTAATGGAGATATTTCGAAAATCCCCCTCCTAAACTTCCCCTCCCACTGGTCCGATTTCAGCCGTTAACGAACATGATCTTCCTTTTTACATAAAACGATTAAATACCGAGTTTGGTGGCGATTAAACAAAAATTGCGACCGCTAGAGTTTTAACAGACAAATATATATATATATATATATATATATATATATATATATATATATATATATATATATATATATATATAATTTTGAACGGACCTCATTTTCGTCATTTCCTAGGTAGGATCGATGGGCATTTGAAGAAATTTTTCGAAAATCCCGTCATGATGAGTACGACCTGAATAGCTGATTTCCCTTAGGGGAAATCTGCTAAAAAGGGACAGTTTTGCTCTCGCAAATCACGCCGTATGAATCAACCATACTATTGATTTTTACAAAACCTCTATATTAGACATACAAAACATTCACCTAAGACGTATTTTTTCTTGAAATATTACACATCAGCATGAATCCAAATAGTATTATTACAATCGAAAAGTATCTTCCACACACATATTCCAAGTGCTATAGACTCTTTGACCTCCACCCTTTGTTTTTCCTTAAATCCTCCTACTCCTACCGTCCCTTGCCTCTTCTTCTTTAAGCTGTGACCCACCTTACCGTGAGATTGTCTCTCCCTTGAAACAATATTGGTATGTAATGAATTTATTATTTTATTCTACTCTTTTACTCTCATCTCTTTCTTGAATTTTGTTTTTTCCGTTATTTCTTTTCATTCAATATTTTGTTAGTCCACACAATTTTAAAATTCTGCCTTGACCTTCATAATCTTAGTGTATTAAAAAAAATGATTGACGTGATAATTCCACCCGATTTCTTATACAATTTTCGTTCATTGTAGATTTGAAGAAGGATTCCAAACATGCCCGAAACTGTATGCATAAAAAATACATTCATCTTCTGATACTTCTGTAGCCAATACCCATATATCCTCTACATCATACATTCTATCATATTATGAACATTTAATGATCATAAGTGAAATGAACATGTGAGAATAATATGAATTATTAAATATTGGAGAAAAATGGATAGCTTTTTTGTCCTTTCATTTTAAATTAATTGTTTTGTTTTTTAATAATGTACATAACTCCCAATCAATCCTGTCCTAACGAATCAGTTTTAATCAGAGGCATTTTATAGGAGCATAATAATTTTCATTTTCCTGGCAAACTAGCAAGCCTGATCCCAGTAATTTAAAATGTTTTAAGGGAATATGCATTTTTAGCTGATTAAAAATGCTTATTAAAACTTGTAATTATAAAATACTCTTAACTTTTCATCCAGCAATATTATTAAAATGTCATCTTTTTATTTAGACTAAAGTAAATTATTTCAGAATACGACGCAACTTTAGTATATTTAGTGCACATATAGCTAACTATAAACAATTGTACCTCTAGAATGGCTTATGTCATGGCATGTAGTCATTTTTTCCATTGTTGTCTTTGAAGGCTCTTCCTCTTCTATATAAATACACACAGTAATGGGGTATTAAATTAACGCGTAACAATGTCAAGCAGTATAAGGTTATTTTCTAAATTTATCGTAATTTTTCATGAAATACATTCCATATTGGCGGGGGGGGGGATTGCTTTGAGGTTTATCCCCTTGATTAATTTCCATTTAAAATTGTTTGGTAGCACTTCTATAAGATTCGGAAGTACTTTAATTAAGCAAGGCAATAAAATAAGTACAAGGTGAGCCCACGCGTTGATTAACTGAGTTACGCAATAGTCTAGGAAATAGCTGTTTTGTAGATTTAATTATCACAGATTAAATTGATTAACTAATATTTGTTCAGTTAATTCCCAATTTGCCTATGAGGAATACGACTAGTCTAGTTGATTTAAGAGGAAAAAAGAATCATTTGGCCTAGGGATGTGCACATCTCTCCCAGAAACTAAATCAGAGGTCGATTATAGAGACGAGACGGAGAGTTCATTATTTTACCCAATCCGAATAGTTTCAATATCTTAATTGGCTAAGTGGAAAATAGAATGTTCATATATCATTAGTTAAAAATAGCTTTCATAAAAGGATGAGGCAGGGGTAGTGCGAAGTTGCGAGATGGGCAGTAAATGACATGTTTAGTAATCCATGCACGACCATAGAGATTATCATCTTTAAAACATGATACTTGATGATAAAGAATACTTTAAAAAATGAATTAATAATATAATATATATTAATTAATTATAATTAGTTATTTTTGATTAATATTAAATAATAAAAAAATGACTGATCTTAATTTAACTTTTTATTATTTATTTTTCTGGCATGTTAGCATAAGAAAAACATATATACTTATTATCCAGGTGGTATTTACGGTTAAACTATTTATTAGCAGTTTTCCAAAGAACATTCAACAACTGAGCATAACTGTTGGCAGTTAATAACTTAATAACTATTTGAAGTTTTCAAAAGATTTTCCAATAAGTGGACATAGCTTTAGGATTTTTTAAAAGAACATTCAATAACTAGACATAACATTCGCAGTTTTCAAAAGAACATTTAATAACTGGACATAACTTTGGCAATTTTTAAAAGAACATTCAATAAATGGGCATAGCTTTAGCAGTTTTTTAAGGATCTTTCAATAACTGGACAAAGCTTTAGCAGTTTTAAAAAGAACATTCAATAACTGGACGTAACATTCGCAGTTTTCAAAAGAACATTCAATAACTAGACATAACATTCGCAGTTTTCAAAAGAACATTCAATAACTAGACATAACATTAGCAGTGTTCAAAAGAACATTCAATAACTGGACATAACTTTAGCAGTTTTTAAAAGATCTTTCAATAACTGGACAAAGCTTTAGCAGTTTTTAAAAGAATATTCAATAACTAGACCGTTCTTTTTAAAAAGTCCATCACGCTGCTAAAGTTTGTCCAGTTATTGAATGTCCTTTTGAAAACTGCTAAAGTTAGGTCTTGTTAGCTATAGCTTTAGCAGTTTTTAAATGATTTTCCATATCTGGACATAACTTTAGCAGTTTTTAAAAGAATATTCAATAACTAGACCTAACTTTAGCAGTTTTCAAAAGGACATTCAATAACTGGACATAACTTTAGCAGCGTGACGGACTTTTTAAAAAGAAAATTATTATTTTTTTATAAACAGGCAAAAATACATGTATTTATGTAGAATTTATCTTGTGTTTGAAGACCACGAATATTGAGAACATGGAGCGACCGGTCAAGTTCACCTAACGGCATTTTATCTGTTGTCATTTTGCTATCTCTCAATTCCGTTAAAACTGAATAAGATAATTATTCATTTCGTGTATAGCCCCACGTAGTGAACCACATGTGTTCTTGATAGGTCTGTATACGTCAGGCAAAGAAAACACACAGCTGTGCTAAAGGCTATTAGTAGATTCATTGCGCAAATAATCGCTCGCATATCTTTAGTCATGTTTGAAATATGTCGTTTGGGATATTGTCATTTCTTATATTTCAGGTGGATCTGCTAGATATAGTCAGTAGTTAGCTGACCGCCCCAGCAACACTTCTGGAATTATCCAATACCACTCTGGCACAGGGTCAGAATATATAGAAATACAATTCTCTTTTATTCACTTTGGTCTACTCTACGCGTTTCACGTCCTTTAATTCGACGCATCATCAGGAGTATAATCTTTACAGCTAAGACCAAAGTCAGCCCGTGACCTAGAGAGACATCCTTTCTCTAAATCGGCTGGAAGACACAGCCCGGTACCAAAAGCTACCATAAATAGATACGTAGTTACAATCCATATTGCTAAACTAAACCCTTACAATCCATGTTAATATTAAACCAAATTCTCCAATTAAGTAGCGCCAACATTTTAAAATAACTAAACTATATATCAAAATTATAAAAACGTTAAAAAGTTTATTTGAGAAGGCACTGTTTAAGTACCTAATCTCAGTTTTCTTGTTCTTATATATATATATATATATATATATATATATATATATATATATTATTTTTAAAAAAGAGATAGTCCCTAAAGGGGTGGCAAGTAAGCCACGAAACATGTAGGCCAGTTTCAATAAAGTTTGAACCGGAAAAAAAATGTTTTTTATGTGATACCCTTGCCATAAACTAGGAAGAATATATAACAAATATTGGTTCCAGAATAATTAGTAATTATATGAGATCTCTTTTATTTTTATTTTAATTGTATTCCTTGCTTTTTCCAAGATTCTTACATTGTCAAAATCATACAAATGTCCAAATTTTAGAGTTTGTCAGTGCTGTATTTTCCATTTCGTCAATATTTTTATAGTGTTGCTTCAGTGTCTTTTTGAAACTTTCCGTAGACTCACCTATTTAAACTTTTTCACCATCTAAACATTTAATTTGGTATAAATTATATTTAGATTCGTCAATTTAAGTTCGTCATTTATTTGACTAAAACTATTACTGATTTTAGCACTGTACGCTCAGGCCTCCTTGCATATTTTTAACAGACATGTAGAGTTTCTGACCCTGAGCCTGCGAGTAATATTGGATTAGGTTGTTGGGTCATTGGTGAATCATTCTAGAATTGTGTTTTATGGCCACAGGCATGGCAAATAGCTGATTGGCATGCCTTCTAGGCCACTATGATAATGTATTATGGACTCAGTAAATATGGAAGCTAGGTTGTAGAACATCCCCGCAACACTCCTAGAATAATGTGTTATGGGCACAACTATGCCAAATAGTTAATTGGCCATCCTTGCAATATCACTAGAATCATGTATAATGAACAAGGTCGGCATACAATGTATTACTTAGCTTACCAACACTACTGTGATCATATGTTAAGGCAGCAGTAGATATGGCTGGTAGGTAACTGACCACACCATCAATGCCACTGTGTATTGGACAGACAGTAGGCATACAAGGTAGATCACTGACCATCCCCGTAACAAAGCAATTATCATGTATCATGGAACCCCATCGACATACGCGTTAACTGACTGCTTCAAAGGCACAGCTAGAAAGTGTAAGTCTTTTAGGAATTTCTCCTGCGTTAGGAATATGACGGTGTGTTAGGGAATCGGTATATTTACTGGTTCGTGGCTGAGGCTCTTATCTCTTGCATTGAGTCAATATCTGTTCCCTATAGATAACAATGACTTTGGTACCTTTTAAATTTTCAAGTTAAAAGTGTCAATCTCTCAAAAATAATTAAACTAATCATTTATTCTATAACTATAATTATTAATTTGTTGAGGGCTTTTGTCTTTTGAAAAACCTATCACGATGCCTAAATCTCATCTCTCCGCCAATCCAATTTTGGCTGAAATTCAGTTTTACATATCCAGGAAAATTCAACGAATAATAAACTAGTTATTTATGCGCCGTGGCTACCATCATTTATTTAATCTACTGAGTAGTTGACCATTTAATCCACAGTTTCAAAATATAAACATAAATCTGCATGTATTTTATTGCAGACAATTTTTACATAAAACCAAAGAGCAGCAAACAAATGGCAAAGTTACGTTGTTTTTTTTTTTTAAATTAAATACCAGATAAGTTATTTAGTCTCAACCAAGAGTTATAAAATTCTTTAACTTTTCACTTAGCAGCATTAATAAAATGCCATCTTTTTATTTCGTGTTAAGTAAATTATTTGAGACTTCGACTAGTTCTAAAATTGGTAATATCAAGTCTATTCAACTTTTTTCATGTATTCTGAAATTCTATGTTTTAGATTGTTTTCGCGATGAAACAAACAAAACTGAGATATTATCCCATTTATTTTTCCGGTAAAAGTAAAACCCCCACTTCGATTATTGCATAATGTATATTTTATAACTATACCGCCGAACCTATTTAATTTTAGTCATATAATTAAAATAGCATATTTGAACTTTTAATGTTATCTATAATAAGCATAGAGACAAAAACTTGTCACTCAGAAGCACAATTCATTGTCGGTTTAAGATATATTCATACAATTTTATGTGAAACATGATACAAAGTAAAAGTAAAAAGTTCATTTGACCAAACGTGAGTATATATATACTTTATGCAGAAACGTGAAGGTTAACTACTTTCCCAGAGACGAGTGGACTAAAATTGAAAAAAAAAAAGAGTGAATTGTATCAAGGCTAAACCCGACAAACCGTTGAACCTGTCCTTTGATTTGGTTTTAAACTGTCCCTCGCTTAATTTTAATATTCTGCTCTCTCTCTGCCTCAATGAATGGGTAGAAATTCACACAAAAAATAAATCACTGCAAAAATTAACCCTTTCAAACCTGATATTTATGAGAAAATTCAACAATTATATACTCTTTATGAAATAATGATTGATCACCGGGGTTTGGAAAGTCCTAAAATGTTCGTCAATTCATTCCCATTTCATAAAAGTAAATTCGTGGAAACGAAATATCACAGTGTGTTTCTTCAAAATTACAAAATAACATAGATACACCATTAAAATATATGTTCTATGACAATGAAGAATACATTGAGCTGTCATACATAAAACTTTAAGTGTAAAAGTCATAATTCAAGTAAAAGAATGAGTTAATCAAACATGTTTTTTTTTTTTCAAATAATGATTCTTTCAAATTAATACGTTTTTCAGCTCCTAAATTAACTTTTTTCAGATTAATTATTAATTAACGAGGCTTTGGAAATACACATAATTGTAATTTACCCCAATTTTTGTTGCTCAAAAATCGGTATCTAGTCAAAATGAGCTAAATCTTAAATCGCTTTATTCAATTATCAATGCCCTAAACGACCGAAAATGATATGACTCATAGTAGAATGTATTTTTTCTGTTTGTTGAAAACATAGGTCTTCAACAAATAGAATAATATGTTATATTATGATTTGCATGAATATCAATTCTGAAATTAGAGATAGAGCTGAAGACTATGGAAGAATAGTACTTACTCCAAAGAAAAATGTTTTTCGTTTGAAGCACTCGGTTTTATATGGGTAACTGTTACACTTTTCATAATAGAAAATATAATATATTCAAATCGATGGGATTATGGATATTTAGCAGTCTCACCCAAGTTTGGTTAAACAAAAATCAAATGTGAAAGATCTAAATGAGTTATGTGAACGTAAAAGCTTCACAAAGGTTATGGAAAAAAGGAGGGTGAAGCTTATTGGTCATAAGGTGAGAGAAAGTCATTGATGTCATAACAAAAAAAATTATATGGGCATAGTAACATTGAAACAAGTAGCTTTCAAATTTTGAGCTGCCCTAAAATTTCATGGTCACTCTTTAGTTAGTTACTTTCTCTGTTATTTTTAATCTAGTAACCCATAATCCACTTCTTTTTTTTTTAATTTTCTATTAGAAGCGTCAACTTTTATTTATATTCTATATTATTTTTTTTTAAATGAGGTTTATTTTTCTCGAAACAGAATTTGTATTTGTAGGGCGAGTGCACAAATATACACATTTATATCGATTCTTCATTTAGGCTCAGCGGCTTGCTACTAATGGATATCAAAATGGGGGCAAAAGAACCTAACTAATTCCCTATATCCCCTTGAAGTTCAATTACCTGTTTATGATTAGTCTGGAAATATTATCAAAATTTGTTATCATCAGTCTAGAGTTCGCTCAGAAAAATATTGTATGAGCTCAAGTCTAAGAAAATAAAAAATACTTATTACAGGTTGGGAATGGAAGGAAAAACGAGACACGCACGCAATCCTCAGAAAAATATCATATTAAAAAAAATTCTTTGATGGTTGGTTCTTTTGGTCAGAGGAAGTCGTAGCTTAAGTTTTAATATAACAAAAAGTTCCTGGAGGCAATTATCTTTGGTTGATTTGTCAGAAAGGAAACCTCAGTTTTCGAATGCCTTTTAAAAAGATAAGGTTGAAAATAGACTATTGTATCAGAAATTAAATATAAGCGAAACTATATTGCAGTTATTGTAGTGTAGAATATTAGAATAATTATGCGAAATAATTTATCTGTTCAAATTTAAGATTATTTTTGGACCTAAACTTTCTTTCCGAGATAGAGAAGGTTTTGAACGAAATTGTCACCAGATGAGTTCAGCGCGGCTTGGTATTAGGATTAATAATCCCCAAATCCATGAATGAGATTATACCAAAAATATAAATATCATCATAGTAATTAAAATATTATTACAGTTCAGATGTTTTACTACTAAATTTCAGAAACAATACCCCAAATCAAGCAGAAACTCCCAAAACGTTATTTTTAATGTTAAAAGTTAACTGTTAATCAGAAATTGCAGAGTAAAAAAATTAAAAGTTGCTTGGACTGTGGTTGATCTCTCCCTTCTTTTTCCTCCTCACTCTCCGGGCGTCTTTAATGGTCGTAATTCTCTGCGAAACCGGTCACAAGGCTTTTTATTAATATTCAAAAGCTAATGTAACCATTAACTCATGTAATTTCCCGTCTCTAGATAGTACTAGATGAAATATATAAATATATTTTGTTAATTAGCATTTTCCTCTTATCTAACAAATCTGTAAGCTCTGGTAAGCTGTTGGATAACTTCTTTTATCGACTCTCAGGTATTCGTTTTCAAAATTCCAATACGGTTTATTTTAGTTTTCATTTATTATTCTGAGCACGGCATAATAATAACTGACTCCTGTATGTAATGAAGACATTCTTGTAAACTGAATCAGTCGTATAAAAAATTCGTTTTTCGAATACATCATTTTCTATTTTTGTGGCCCACAACTAAAGGTTTTTCTTTAATGTTTTAACCATTGAGACAAATGAAATATTAGGAGTTTAGAAAAAAAAATGAAAAATAATACTGAATAATTTCTGTTATAGAATAAAAAAAAAACTCTAAATTAATAACAGAAAAGATAAAAATAGAATGCTAAGTAAAATAATATTATTTAGTCTGGCTTTTAAATATCACACAACCTATCAGATTATGGATGTATATTTAATGTACTCTTCTGACAGGCTTTTGTGGCGAGGAATTAAAATTCCCTAAGAGATCCTCTTACCTAATATAATCGGTCTTCGGATTAACAAACGTTAAAAAGTGGTTTTGTGTATTTTAATTTTTTTTTTTGTTTTTTTAGTTAAAACCAATTATACAAATTTCCCATAATATCTCTCGGTCTTTTATTTTTGCGACTGACTCATTTATTTCTGAAAGGCGAATCTAAAATATTTTTAGATTAGGGATGCTTAAGGTTAAAATTGTATTCAATGTGACTAAATAGTGGCAGCATTTAGGGCTCAATTGCTGCAGTAGGTCATAATTCCAAAATTATGATTTTTGAGTTAGGACCTCTGGAGCAATGAATTGGATTTTTAATAGAAGAGTATACCATCGAGTTGTACCATTTTGTCATTTTGGTGTTTTTACAGTGGCTTATTGGACATTCGAATGCACCTCCCGAATAATCGTTATCCATGTCTATAGGTATAATAATTTATTTTATTATATTTTTATTAGTTAGGTTTCTATGCCGATATGGAAATATTATAATAATACATATATGAATATTGAAATGAAGCGTTTCTGTATGAGACTGACCTGTGGCAGCAGTAGCGTACTGCCTGAAAGTGGCAAGTTGCCGTGTCTGCATCATTGCTGAAGAAGGCAGAGTGTGTCTGGCAGGCGTGTGCTAGGTACTGGCTGTTCTCCTCCCTCCTCACAACTCCTCCTACTAGTACCCTAACACCTTACCTCTATCTCCCCCCCCCCTCTCACCTACCCTTGTCTTATCAGCTAGTCTTATCAGGAGAGCCACCCCCCTCCCCTCCCACTAATAGTTTATTGGGATAATTACTCGGAGCGAGGCTAAAATACGCTCGCGAATGATAGGCCGAGCAAGGCAGGTAGTCCTTAATGATAGGCCGCAACTTCCGACTCACAGCTTCCGTACCATCTGTTGTGTTCCTAAACATGTAACCCTTAAGGACAATCGTCAAAATTCTAAGGTCAGCTCCCTCATTCAGAGATTTCCAATGACTAAAAACATAATTTTTTATTAGAAGATTTCTCTTAAGGGAACTCTGCTATTTGAATACTTACTTACTTTCTATTTTGTACAAAGAAGAAAATGTTTGACGAGAACATCACATAAGTGTTTTCATACACCTAAGAACTTAAATAGGCAAATGGTGATGAAGTGCTCAATCGTTCGAATAGATGATAAACATGACACGATTTTCGAACAGTTTTCTCAAATGTCCATCGAATCTACCAATAAGATGACGAAAATGAGGTCCGTTCAAAATTTTATATATAAGAAAAAGAAAAAGAGAAATCGTATCAGGATTAGGAGAGGTTTAGAGGGAGGATTAAAAATATCTGTTATATTATGAAGCACTTCATTTGAAGCCTAAATACCAAATATTCCTCTCATTGAACTTTTACGTCTTGAGATAAATCTGCTTAGTTAACACAGCCTTATATATATATATATATATATATATATATATATATACTAGGTTGTTACAAAAGTCCTTGTTCACAAAATTAATTTTATTCAAATTTGAGTACAAAATTTACAAATCAAATTTATTCTTCAAAATACAGGCCATCATTTTCAACTACTTTAACCCATCTTTCAGCCAAAGGTTGTATTTGATGTTGATACCACTCTGCAGTTTTCGAGGCAAAGAGCTCATCGCATCCAGATTTGACATCATCGAAGTTTTCGAAGCGCCGACCTTTCAAAAAATGCGCCATTGACCTGAGAAGTCCATAGTCAGACGGTGCAACGTCTGGGCTGTAAGGAGGGTGGGGCAAGACGCTAATCCCGTTCATTTCTGAAAATTTTTCTTTAACTAATCGTGATCGATGAGCAGGGGCGTTGTCTTGCTGAAATAACGCTTGGGCTTGCAGATAAGTCATGAGGTGCTGACCTTGAACGGACGTTTTGGACACCAAGCTTTTTGAAATTCCGGCTTATTGTAGCATTTGAAACTCCCATTTCTTCGGCTAATCCTCGAGTTGTGACATGAGGATTCCGACCAACAGACTCAAGTAGCACTGGATCATCGACGACTGAAGGACGACCTGATCTAGGTTCATCTTCAAGGCTTGTATTCCCAGAATTAAACCGACTGAACCAAAATGCGGCCTTGTTTCGATGCACCACACTTTCCCCTTCCACTGCACAAATTTCCTCGGCTGAGGCCTTTGCACTAAAACCTTTTTTCCAATAATGTCTAAGAAGGCCGCGGATGACAAATTTTTCTTCCGACATTTCTAGTGAAATTTAATAAACTGAATGAAAGGCAGGGACAGTTGGCGTACATAAATAATTAGAGGATTAGTTAATGTAAACATTGACATAAGAATTGTATTCGTCAGAGATGAAATAAGGATTAAATTAGAGACCTCAATGTAAACAACTTGATATGCACAAGGACTTTTGTAACAACCTAGTATACATATATATATATATATATATATATATATATATATATATATATATATATATATGCATTAAGGGGTGCCGGTGGTAGTGCGGGTTATTGGCGTCGGTACATCTACCACTACCCTCCAAAATCTGAAGGTAAAAATATTCTTATGTAAAAAAAAAAACAATGTGTACGAGAGGAGGGGGGGGGGAGGTAGAGGTACTGAAGCCTGAAAACAAGAACGTATGAATAACTCAATACTTTAGTTACAAAAAAGAAGCTTAGAACAATTATTCTAGAGCATTAATAGTTTAACAAGTTTAATTCACATTTCAAGAAGCGACTCATTATAAATAAGATATTTTGAATCCCCCCTCTAAACCCCTCTTATTCCAGGTTCTGTTTCAGCCAATAACAAAATATCAAATACTGACTGAAATGGTTAAATATTGAGTATTTTATAGATAAAATAAACATTTACCACTTAAGAACTTAAAAACGTAACTGATGGACGTCATCAAACAACGCATTTGCATGTATTTCACAGAGTATAAGTTCAATGAAAAGAATATTTAGTATATATTTAGATTTAGAACAATATGGTTCACGGTATGACACCTTGTTGTTAATATGGCATGAGTAGGAGTGGGGGTTTACTCAAAGCTGAAAACTAAAAAATACAAATATGTCGGTAAATATTTATGATAGAGAGAATATATGCATAACAACACTTACAGGACATTAAATTTTTAATAAGGTTTGTTCTATAACATTTTACGATCCGACGAATAATAACGAAGATATTTCGAATTTTCGAAATTCTTCCCCTCTAAACCCCCCCTCCCCCATGTCCGATTTCAGCCGTTAACGAACATATATTTAGTTTTACATAAATCGCTTATATATCGAGTTTGATAACAATTAAACAAAAATTGCGACCCCTAGACAAGAGCGGTAACAGACAAATATATATAAAACAAAAATTGCGACCGCTAGACAAGAGCGGTAACAGACAAATATATATATATATATATATATATATATATATATATATATGTAGATAGATATATATATATAATTTTGAGGTGACCTCATTTTCGTCATCTACTAGGCAGGATCGATGGACACTTGAGGATTTTTTTCGAAAATCTCGTCATGAGTGCAACCTCAATAGCTGATTTCTCTTAAGGGAAATCAACTAATAGGTGCAGGTTAGGTCTCCGTCGAGAGAGAACATTAGTTTACGAGTTCCCAGCAAAAGAGATCAAAACGGATATTTCCGTTGAAACCTGAAAGCCGAATTTTTTTTCGGTTTGAATACCTACTTTCTATTTTGTACAGGGGAGAAAATATTTGACGAGAACACCACATAATGTCTTCATATACCTACGAACCTAAATAGACAAACGGTGATGTAGTGCTCCATCGTTTGAATAGATGAGTACATTTTGGGTGTTGTTAGTTATGATGGTACCCTTCTTCAGAGCTACTACACAACAAACTCTATGTAAGACTATGGTGGCAATAATGTGTCTTATAATCTTTTTGCAAAGTAATTATAAATGACAAGAAAACATATAAAACCACGTTTTGTATAAAGAAAATAAAATTTAACAAAAAGGGAGAAACAGAATGAACACAAATAATGAAAAGAAAGAGAGCAGGACTTTCTCATGGTAATGTTGTAGAATCTTATATTTTTTTCAAGATCGGCCCTCATGAAAAATTAATAGAATCCTTGGACGTACAATATCTTACTTGTAAGGATTTTATTTCTTCCGTATAAATAAATAAACTATCATATTCTAATCACATTCATATAGGATGTTTGTTTAGGCAATCAACATTGTGGTTAATATGCCCTTTAGTAGGTGTAAAATTTATATGTTCATATATTTCATGCACTAATAAATAAAATTACGGTTTTTTTTATTTTTTTTTTTTTTAAGATCTGCATTTTTTCCCATTTCTTCACGTTGAAATTTTCTTTCCATTTAATATCGCTTAAAACCTCATATGAAGTTTAGTTAGGCTCAATAATTTGCATAATCTGTCAAAATGTCGACGTTCCATCACTTTCCATTTCCAAGTTTTGACAGGGCGCTGACTGGAAGATGGACGAACAGACAGACATGGGTACAGTTCTTTCATGGACTTATTCATGGGAATCATATTGAATGGAGGGTTATTATTCTAGACCCACGTGGCTTAAAATTTACAAGACAAAGCAAAATAATACAGTTTTTAGAAATGTAAACAGTTAGTTGTTGTTTTACTGGTTTCTTTGTTATTATTACTTGTTATCTGGTTATTTGTTATTATTACTTGTTGTTAAGGTATTTGCTATTGATACTAGTTGTTAAGATATTTGTTATTATTACTTGTTGTTAAGGTATTTGCTATTGATACTTGTTAGTAAGGTATTTGTTATTATTACTTGTTGTTAAGGTATTTGTTATTATTACTTGTTGTTAAGGTATTTGCTATTGATACTAGTTGTTAAGGTATTTGTTATTATTACTTGTTGTTATGGTATTTGTTATTATTACTTGTTGTTAAGGTATTTATTATTGTTACTTGTTGTTAAGGTATTTGTTATTATTACTTGTTGTTAAGGTATTTGTTATTATTACTTGTTGTTATGGTATTTGTTATTATTATTTGTTGTTATGGTATTTGTTATTATTACTTGTTGTTAAGGTATTTGTTATTATTACTTGTTGTTAAGGTATTTGTTATTATTACTTGTTGTTAAGGTATTTACTATTGTTACATGTTGTTAAGGTATTTTTGTTATTGTTACGTGGTGTTACTTTTGAAAGGGCAAATCACCTTCGATGTTGTGTCCATGAATAAATAAATAATCCAAAAAATTACTGGTTTCTCTTCGACTTGTTAACAGTAAAGGTCCCAAATTTTGCATATAAACGCTATTGCTAACAACTGATTATTTCATTCAATCGGGAGCCAATATTCACCCAACTCCTGGTTACAATGTCGCTGTCATGCTCACTGGAAAAGGGTCAAAGGGCATGGAATAACTTTTATAGAATAGAAAAGATACTAAAATTGGCGACTTTAATTCTATCAGACAACCGGTAAACCATGATTTTACTCGCTTTTGATTTAAATATTTTTCTAGTTATGCAAATATTCATTGAACATTAATGGATCACAAGAAGGTCATTTGATGGGCGAACACACTTCTCTTTTTCAACACATTTATTAATCATCTCTACATGTATGACAACATATGAAGTCTCTTTAAGAGATTGCACTAGCTGAAATATAGTTAGGAATACTACCTACCGCTCACGTCAATATTAAAGAATGACTGACTCTATAGAAAAAAACTGTGTCACGCAGGGGCTGCATAAACTAAGCAGATTTCGCACTTGCTGGTAGAACACACCAGCGATCTCATATCACCACATATTCAGACTGAAAACCATTAAGTACGAATCATTTAATATTTGAGTGAAATGCATATAACTGCTATAGTAGAGCATCAACAGTTTAACAAGATTGGTTGTATACAATTTTTCGGCCCGACTCATAATAACGCAGATATTTTGAATTTTCGAATCGTTTCTCTAAACCCCCACTATTCCAGGTCCGACGTCAGCCAATAACAAATATGATATTTTGATTCAAACAGTTAAATATCGAGAATGGTGTATATAAAATAAATATTTTCTAGTAAATAACAAAAAAATCTTAATTGATGCACCCAACGAATTTGCATGTGTCTTGTATAATAAAGGTCTCTTGAAAGCAATATTTGGTATTTAAGATTAAAATAAAGTGGTTCATAACATAACAGCTTATTATTAATATAGCATGGATTGGAGTAGTGGTTTACTGAAGGCTGATAACTAAGAAATCCAAATATCTCGGTTAATATAGATTATAGGGAAAACATGTATATAACAACAATTAAAGGCAATTCAATTTTCTATGACATTGGTTCTATACAATTTTTCGATCTGACACATAATAACGGAGATATTTCGAATTTTCAAAATACCCCCCTCTAAACACCTCTCCCACTGTCCGATTTCAGCCGCTAACGAACTTTATCTTTCTTTTTACATACAATGATTATATATCGAGTTTAGTAACGATAAGACAAAAATCGCGACCGATATAGTGGTAACAGACAATTATATATATATATATATATATATATATATATATATATATATATATATATATATATATATATATATATATAATTTTGAACGGACCTCATTTTCGTCATCAACTAGGCAGGATCAATGGACATTTGAAGAAATCTTTTTTCGAAAATCTCGTTATACACCCTCAATTAAGGGAAATCTGATAACAGCTAACTAACTCTGCTTATTGTAATATCGATTATTTTGTTCCACACAGATTTATTGTTGCATTTTTCACTAAACATGTCATCAATTTATTTATTTATTCTCTGAGCCTTATTTGACTAGTTTTGGTGTGATATACGTACTTATGTATGTATCTTACATAGCGCTCTAACTAGCCTTAGAATTTTGAAATTTCCTTACCGACTAAGTGGAGGGGAGTTTCGAGTTGGACTGAAATAAAATATTGCAAATGTCTCAGTACCTAATATTGATACTAAATATTTGCATAGAAAATTGTTGAATGTGTTATTAAAATATATGTTTTATTAGATATAACCTAAAAGTGTTGCACGTGGTATGATGAAGTAACATATGTGTTTTTGTTATACATAATCTATTGTTTCTTTTGTCAGAAAAAAATGTAGTTTTAGTTCTGTTCTCAATATCTTATAAAAATATCTCTAAATTACGTCCAATTACATTTTTTGATACGATACATTGGAACGGAAACATCGTGTATTACTATCAAATGAAATCATTTTAAAAAGAGTTCTTCAAAACACTTTGTTTATTTAATTTAATGGGATCACAAGGAAGTCATGTGATGCACACATCACATTTTTTTCTTTATCTTTTATTATTTATTATTATGACGAATATGGGTTTGAAACTATTGACATAAATGCTTTATTATCTAGTCCACATTCTCGGCGTGGCTTTACTGATGTTACACAATCATCATGTAACAAAAATATTTAAGTAGATTTAAAATTTTATTGTGAACATGGTAGGTCTCAAACCGGTTGAGCAAGAAGGCGATTGGAGGGATTTTGGCCTTCTCCCTATTTCTCGGAAATAATATTGGATTAAATGACATGCTTCATTTTAGCAGATTTCCCTTAAGGGAAATCAGCTATTGAGGTCTTACTCTTGACGCGATTTTCGAAAAATTTCTTCAAATATATATATATATATATATATATATATATATATATATATATATATTTGACTGATAACACTCTAGTGGTCACAATTTTTATTTAATCGTCGCCAAACTCGGTATTTAATCGTTTTATGTAAAAAGGAAGATCAAGTTCGTTAACGGCGGAAATCGGACTAGTAGGAAGGGATTTTCGAAATTTCTCCGTTACTACAAGTCGGATCGAAACTTTTATAGAACCACTCTTAGTGCAAATTAAATTTACTATAAATATTTTTATATACATGTATTCTCTATCTTGAATATTAACCGAGATATTTGCATTTTTATTAAGTGCAAGGGGCGAGCTATGGTTCCCGCCGAAAGCTAGTTCGGCCATTTCCGTAAGTGATCGGCACTCGTATACTCCATAACATTACGTGGGAAATCTGCTTAGTTTACGCAGCCCCTGCGTGACGGGCTTTTTATCCTGGGGCTGCAGCCTTTATAGAAACTAGTCGTAGAATTGGGTGCCAGCCTTTATCTTATTCGATACGGTCAAATACCCCCATTTGATGACCATTGGCCTCCGCAAGTCCTCAGTCAAGTGATTCAAATACCTCTGCCTGGGCTTCTTAGTCATTCTTTTTACTTCTGGTTTGCCATAGATCTTACAGCAGATTTTCCTTGAGGAAAATCAGTTTATTGAGGTTGTACTCACGAAACTATATTCAAAATATATCTTCAAATATTCTACCTTGCAGATGGAAAATGGGATCCATGTATATACAAATTTAAACTCCCCTAATTGTTGTCAACTCCTAAGTAGCATCATATACATTCGTGGAAATTTTTCGAATATCGCTTCATGAATACACCCTCAATAGCTGATTCCCCGTAAATCCGATAATTTATCTTTTCTCAAATGAATTTCACAATTTTAATTTAAAATGTTTTTTGTGTCATGTACTTTTATAATATGCAGCTTACTTGAATATGTTGAGAGGTCACGGAGCTAAACCAAACATTGATTAGTACTTTTTCAATGTATAAATATGTTTAAATGAAACAGATTAAATAAGTGCATTGAGGATTTTCCCTATTGGCTTAGGTTTTCTACACTGGCTAATATCTCTGAAGCTGGTCTTTTAAAGTTTAGAGAATAATGATGGGTTGCCCAATGTGTCATTCCAGCACATGAGACACCTGCTTAGTTTATGAAGCCCTGTGTGACGGGCTTTAAGGTTTAAGACAGATAGAACTTATATGATTAGACGAAAATATGTGTGAGAGCTGGAATCCAATACGAGATGAAAGATTAAATACGTCCCAATTAGCCTAAGTAGCAAAAAGTGGACGTTAATAAAAAAAAAAAAAAAAGATTAAATACGTGGCCTCAAGTTACTCTCAACTGGGCAGACAAAAGCTTATTCAAATGATGTTTCAAGTGAGCCTTTATATTCAAAAATTGCTTTTGTCTAATAATGCTTACTGCTTGCCTGAAGGGCGACAGGTCTGGAGCTGGTACTAAGAATTGCCAATAAACTATTCTGAAGGAGTGGTTACTTCAGATATCAGCTTACAACATTGCTTTAACTCCCAAAGAATACTATGCCAATAATATTATGTTTACTATTAAAAGAAGAAGAATCATTTTATTCACTATACTTCAATAGGTAATGTTCAGAGAAAATAGCCAGGTGAGGAAATCTAAGTCAATAGGGGAGTCGACGACAGAACATTTGAGATGAGCCGTGTGTGATTTCAAAGCGTAGGAAATCTGCTTAGATTACCCAGCCTTGCGGGACAGACGTTTTTCCTTGACGGGAGTCCATATTGTGACAAGGTATATATTGACCATTCTTGGATGATAGATTTGAATCTTTATGACCCTTTGCCTTCCAGGAGAGGTTTTTGGAGAGAGAATCGCCTTGGAGAGTGGTAGCCTTTATCCACGCTAGCTGCCCAAGCCTATCCTCCTAAATACTTGATTGTCACAGTTGGCTACTCAAAATCGACAAGAATTCCAGTTGTCCCGTTCCCTCTAACTCTCAAATACACTTGTGCTTTTCCCACGTTTACTTTAAGCCCCTGAATTTGCTCTGCTAGTGTTAAAGCGTCTATAGCTTCAACCAATACTGAGCTACTTCAGTAAATATTGAACCTACTTTTAAAAAAGTAATTGGAATTGAATAATTCTATACTTCAACAGTGGCCTACTTATTAAGATCTTAAACATTAAGTGAGACATGTAAAAGCTTCCAAGTACTTACATTTCGTTTGTCATTTGTTTTAAATCTGATCTGGCCTACTTTCCTTTATGGAATTTATTTATATCTAGATGTGGATAAGTGCACAATCAATTTATCGAAGAAATAAACATTTGCAAGAACAGACAGAGCAGTAGACAATTAGAGTCCTTCAATTCCTGTGAATATAATGTTTAAATATTATACTCATCAAGTTATGGTGGCTGGCTCAGATAATAAAATAATTCAAAGAGCAGTGTTTACCTATAGATTTCCACTTTAACAACAATTATAATTGATTTGTGTAACATGGTAACTCAATTAAATTTGAGAACTCGACCTATTTACTGAGCCCTGCAGGCAAAACATAGAATCAATCAACCATATCAGCGTTTATTGATTACAACTAGTTGGCTGCATATTCCGATTACAGGGAACTACACGGTCGAGTGGCAAACACCATTCACGTGGAACTTTCCAACAATGGTAGATATTGACAATGAAGGGTCAGCTCCCATCATTCCTTGGTAAATGGCCCGAGGTTATGTTTGCATGCTTGGAGCTGCCTTTATGTACCCAAGTACTCTAACTGGATCCAGACATTAGTGGCCTCTCAGTGCTTATTGGTCCTAAGCTCACTACTACACACTATCCATTTGGATTACTATATAGACCAGTGTTGCATCAATAATCTCTCAAATCACCATTAATTAGCTGAGTAATTTAACTTATTCCCTCTCTTCCTTTAATTAGGGGAATCTATGTATAAGGCTAGACAGATGTCAAAAGATCTGGGGCAGATTACGAAGAAACGTACGCTTTTCTAGACTTCCATGCCTGTCTGCATTGCCTATGTACCACTCATTCCCAACTGGGCAATAAAGACCTCCTCTCTATTTTCAAAAGTCAATCCTCATTTCAATTTCAAACCTTGGAGAACATGCATATACTCCGTTTGTTCTTTCTACTTTGCATTCTAGCCTTAGGGAACACACATACACTTCGCTTGTTCTTTCTGCTTTACATTCTGCCCTTGGGGAACATACATGTACTCAATTTGCTCTTTCTACTTTGCATTTTGACCGTGGAGAACACAAATGTACTGCGATTATTCGTTCTGCTTTGCGTTCTGACCCTGGACAACACACTCTTACTCCCTCTGTTCTGCATTCTGGCCTTGGGGAACATACTTGTTCTCCATCTGTTCTGTCTGCTTTGAATTTTGACCATGGAGAACTCACATGTATTCCGTCTATTCTTTCTGCTTTGCAATCTGGTCTTGGAGAACATACATGTTCTTCATCTGTTATGTCTACTTTGCATTTCGACTTTGAAGAACATACATGTACACAGTATGTTCTTTCTGATTTGCATTCTGACTTTGAAGAACATACATGTACTCCGTCTTTTATTTCTGCTTTGCACTCTGATATTAGAGGACTTACATGAGCACAATCTGCTATTTATGCTTTCCATTCAGACCTTAGGGAACATAAGCTCCATCTCTATTTTAGTTTGCTCTTCTTGGTTCAGCAATCTTCAATTCAAACTGTCGATGCCTGGGCCAACCTCAACCTCTTCTAGGAATATCTTTCTTCCTGAACAAAAATAAATGATTTTCTCTTTATTTTGTTTTGAAATAAACTCTTTTTGTTGATCTCCTTCAGGAAAATCTATTAATGTTCTCCTAATAAGCTCATTTTTAAATCCCCAAACCTACGTATTAAATGAGAGAAATAATATATATAATAAACATATGTTACATATTATATAGTGAGTGTGACAGAGAAAGAGAGAGATCTGAATATATCAATATTGTGAAAGTTATATACAGTTTGTGGGGCTGCTCAATTACTTTGAGATGCTGAAGCACACAGCAACTTAAATCAATCCCTAGGACAATACCACTACTAAGTAAAAAGATACATATTGTATTTAGTCAACTAAATAACTAAAATATTTTAACAAAGTGAGCAACCTAAAAGACGTATGTCACTGGATATAAATTAAAAACTCTATTATTAGAATAACATGATCCTATAATAAGATCACTGGTCATAGTTAAAATTAAAATATATGGTGGGAAATAATCCCTAAAGTATCAATAATGATACCCTCGACCAAGGTTTGAAGAATTACTGATATTTAAAGGTTTCATTTTGAAACTAAGGATTCAGGTACTTAATGACAGAAATTACACGAAGAAACGTGATGGTGTAAAATAAGGAGTATGTTTCTGAGTTGATGCGCTGAAAAGTTGTAATTTGGAAAATCATTACATTATGTAATAACTATTAACAGGTGTATTTGTATTTCCCCCCCCCTTAAGAGCAATTACACACGCATCCCTATTTTCACTATACGCTATTGCTAACTACGCTGCTCCGCCGCAGCGGCTGAAGCAATGTTTTAAAGAAATAATTTATTTGGCAACAATTGGGAGCAGATAGATTAAGTTCATCATGAAATTCCTTTACAGACTTATTTCAGAAATTGTTTGTATGGAAAACCTCAATAATTCATTTCCTTCGGGAAATTCACTGAAACATATATGTGTGCTTTCTATCTCGTCGTAATGGCCCGCTGCATTCGTTTTAATGTTTTCAGGAAAGCGATGTTTCACTTTTTCCTGCGTTATAAAAGAGAAAATATCAGAACATTTGGCCGTCAGACAATCGGAGATAATTTTCCGTTTCCGAGTGATTACATATGTATTGCATTGAGTATAGTCACATCCTGCGCATCACGCCCCCTTTGCCTGAGTGGTGTATATTGAAAGCAATAAATGTTTTATAATCCAGTCGAATCCGAACCAGTAATAACCGCATGCAGAGAGAGGAGCAGTGCAGCTAGAGGGATTAATATGTTGGGAATGGGATAAGAATAAAGCGTAGTAAATCAGCAGCCACCTGGCAGAATCCAATGCCATAATGGTAATCTTCTAGAATCCATTTAAATTAGAGACCTAATTCTCGTAAATCTAAAGTCAACAGTATTACAAGTCTCATTTAATTTCTCGAGATGGTTTAAATTTCTAAACAAATCAAACCACCTGCCTGATACCATAATCTTCAATATGCGTAACAAATTGATTCCTAGTCCAAGGACCACATAGCAGTTTAGGATTCAGCATGATCATCTCAAGAGCGCATGGCATTTTTAAAATGATGGAAATGTACTAAAGTTTTTACATTTTTAGCAGATATACCGTAAGAGAAATCAGCTATATTTTATAACCCAATACACACACACACACACACACATATGTGTGCGTGTGTGTTTGTGCGTTCATATATATACTTGTCTGTTACCGCTCTAGCGGCCGCAATCTTTCTCTTATCGTTACCAAACTCGATATATAACCATTTCAGGCAAAACTAAGATCAAGAACCTTAACAGCTGAAATCGGACAGGATGGGGAGGGGGGTAGAGGGCGATTTTAAAAATTTTGAAATATTTCCATTGTTATAAGTCGAATCAAAAAATTGTATAGAATCAACCTTATTGCAAATTTAATTGCTTAAAAATGTATATATATTTCTAATATTGTGAATATTAACCGAGATATTTGTATTTGAGCAGATTTCCCCTAAGGGAAATCAGCTATTGAGGTCGTATTCATTGCACGATTTTTGAAATATTTCCTCAAATCTCTTGACGGACTTTTTTTAGTTTTCAGCCCCACTCTTATTCATGTCATTTTAACAATATGCTGTTACATACTACTATGGACTACTTTATTATAAACTAAAATACCAAATATTCTTTCAAGAAACTATTCTTATGTGAGATATTTTATTTTGTGGAATTCTTAAATTGAAAATTGAGGACTAAAGTTGGAATTTTTCTGCCCTGTCCTCCTATGTTCGTCCCTATTAGTGATCATTTTAGACAATCTCCTGGTCAAAATAACATCATAAGTATATTGAACCAAAAATAATATTGTTTTAATGTCATATCTGTCGTTGGAGGGTATCTTTACTGGCTGTCGAGTTCGATGCCAAGAATTTTATGTAAAGGTGGATGCGACTGGCTATTTAAAATGTCATATTTCAGTTAGTTTATCTTGTTCATCTATTGTCAATTTGTCATAACAACCATTTTTCTATCATTCACGAATTTTTTCATATTTTGTTTTTTTTTCCAAAATTAGGACCAGTCTTGTACAAAATTAGGAGGAAATGTCACATTAAGTTTATAACGGAGTTACTACCATTTTCATGTGACTTTTTCTGGTTTAGTTCTTTAATTTTCAGCTTTTGAAACGACGAAATACATCGCAATATGCTTCAATGAGGACATACGTTCAACAAAAAAAAAAAAATAATTGCATGTCTATGTACCAACTAACACTTTGGCTTGCTGCAAGCCAACTATTCATGCAACATGAATGAAAATTTTCCATTACAAGAAATCGAATTATATAATTCCCCTAACCTTCGGTTCAACATTTTCAAGATTGAAAGGAATCTCATTATTCCAATCTGGGCGTTTCATATTAAAAAAGAAAAAATCAAGTTCATATTACAAATTTAAAATTATATACATTATATTCATAACAAATTAATTAATTAGGTGGTTAATAGTATTCTCCGAAGTCAAGCTACGTCAAAACTGATAAGACACTCCAAAAGTTACAGACCGTTATCAATCAGTTCGTTACTCTAAGTATTTTTAAATCTATTTCCAAAGGAATTAGTCATATTTCTTAAATTTATTCATAACACAACACCTAATTTTACCTTATTTATCCAAGGCCAAACAGATTTATAGATTTACAATTTAGTTCAACTATTTTTATCTTTTTGTTAACAACCCCTGTTTTATTTTTAGCAGATTTCGCTTAATGTGAATTGAGGTCGTACTCATGACCCGATTTTCGAAAAATGTTCATAGATCCTATAATGAGGTCCGTTAAAAATAATATATATATCTGTTGCCGCTCTAGCGTTAGCAATTTTTATTTGATTGGTACCAAACTTGATATTTAAATCTTTTAGATTTCAGTCCTCCAGTAAACTCTCACTTTTAGTCATCGAAATTTAAAAATAAAAGAATGTCATGAAACGTCTTATTCCAAGCATAAATACCAAAAATATTGTTTTCAAGGGACTTTTATTATGCGAGATACTGAGTGGTATGACGTACTTAATTAAGAATTTATAGACCATCCACTTCTACCTGTTCACCGGACTTTTATTTTTTTTTGGAAATACCGAATATATTCTGAGATGAGATCGGTAGTGTGTCATTCCAACGAGTGGAAAATCTGCTTAGTTTACGCAGCTCCTGCGGGACGGAGTTTGTAATTGTGCAAACATTACATATATCGTTATGTGTATACATACATATAACATTATATTTTGTTCTTTTTATAAAATCTCCAATAAATAAAACAGCCGTCAATAATAAATTCTTGTTGTGTTGTCGTTTTATTGTTGTTCACTTACTTTTCATTTAAGTAATTACCCGGACTCTCTTTTAAAGCATTACTCACAATCCATACTATTTAGTTATAGAAACTTTAGTGGAACAACAAATATAGCGAATTAAGATTGGTCGTAAAGCATTTTTCGATTCGATTCCTAATTACGAAGATATTTCGAGTTTTTGACCCACCCCTTTTTTAAAAATCATCTCTCCCCATGGTTCGATTTCAGCCATCGGCGAACTTGTTTTTTTTCAGTACCAATTAAACAAAAGTTGAGACCGCTAGAACGCTAACACACGTGTGTGTGTGTGTGTGTGTGTTTGGGAGGTCAGCGTGGCTGAGTGGTTATAGCATTGGACTGTCTAAGATTGCGAGTTGGTGTACCGGCCTCCACTTCCCTTCAGTACGGCTGGTCCCTGCTGGAAGTTAAACCATTACCCTCACAGGTATGAACAGTACTTGTAAAACTCTGGCACTCGGGGGCTGCGTAAATTATGCAGGTTTCCCACGTGCTGGCATAACACACTTGTGATATCATCTCACAACACAATATCTACTGTACACACACCCGACTGAAAATTTTCAAGAGGATGTTGAATTGGTGGAAGGCTCTACAAGAGCAGTCGGCAGATGATCTATCAAGACTGTGTTACATGCGCCTAAAGGAATTATCTGCCAATTATTCAATGGCATTTAATTGGGTGAATGAACTGGAAGGGTATCTTGGGCGCATAGGAGGAAACTTGGTGGAATTGGAAAGGGCGGAAAATATTAATGGAAAAATAAAGACTTATTTAGAAGCTCTCGAAAAGCATTTAATTTCGTTAGATATTGAAAGAGTTTTAAACAGCACATATAGCAAGTACTTTAGAAGAATTAGCTCTCTTGGCAGAGCCGAGGAGTGCCTGTACCAAAATGTGCCATTTTTAAAGACCAAAGTTACATCTCAAATTCGCTTATTGATACAAAACATCAAAAATTGACAGATGGCAGGACAATTTACACATTCAATCCAGAAAAGCCATGCCCCCTTTACGAAGTTAGCCAAGACACCATTACGATCTTTATCCATAAATGCCCCGTTTTAGCAGAGAGAACAAACCACCTCCTGAAACGTCTCAACATTCCACAGCAATCCATGGATAATCTGTTTGACCTTATGGACAAGAATAAAATAAACTGCATATAAGTTTTCATACATGTTTGTCTTTAAGTCAGAGGGAAAAGAATGCAAACAATGTAATTATTAAAATAAAATTAATGTTTTATGTTTTTTTTTCTATAGTAACTATTTTATATAGTTTTTATTTTTAGTTATTTTTAAATGATTTCTCTGTTTATGTTTATATAAAGAAAAATGTAATCATGAACATGGGCTGAACCCTTGCTATGAAATTGTTAAATTTTAAAAGCAATAAATATATTCAATCATTCATTCATATTCTCTACTTCAACGGAAAACTGAGATATTTTGAATTTTCAAATCCCCCTCTCTAACCACCTCCTCCCTAATCCGGGTCCAATTTTAGCTATTAACTATTATGATCTTTAATGTTGAATGGAACAAGTAAATATCCAGCACGGTGTACACACAAATAAAAATTTTAGAGTTAAGAACGTAATATCTTAAATGTTGACATCAACAACCTATATCTTCTAGTAAATATGTGTTGAAAACAATATTTGGTATTTAAGCTTCAATTAACGTGGTTCATTATGTAAAAACTAAAATATCCAAATATCTCGGTTAATATTCAAGATAGAGAATAAATCTATATAACAATATTTATAGTAAATTTAATTTTCTATAACATTCATTCCATAGATTTCTTATATCCAACTTATAATAACGTCTAGCTAGGTTCGTCTAGCCCCCTGATAAACTGCATGCGAAGTAGAATTTCAGATACTGGATTCACTGCATTTTGCACAACTAAACTGGCAATCCACACTAAGTTTTCTAAGGGTATTTGCATAATCTTGTATAGATTCATTTCTTAGCTGGTTACGTGTAGTAAATTTGTGCTGACGAGCCCAAATACATAAATAAATGTACATATTAATAACATGAATATAACTTGGTTATTCATTTTAATTCTAAATGTAAACAAACAGAAAAACAATGTGTAGAGTAACATAATAATGATATAACCACAAAAATCATATGTTAACAAAAGTAACACAATAATCATATGTTAACAAGGGTAAAACAATAATCATATGTAACAGGTATATATATATATATATATATATATATATAGAGAGAGAGAGAGAGAGAGAGAGAGAGAGAGAGAGAGAGAGAGAGAGAGAATTAAATTTATCTGATTTCCCTCAAGAGAAATTTGCTAAACTTTTGTGGTCGAAGGCAACATTGTTATTGCTACGAACCGAGAAATGCGAGTAAGGAAAACTCAGCTAAACTGAATTGTTTTGTTTAATTGATCAACCAAAGGTTGAGTACAATGAAATGTGTTTGGTATTCGCAGCTCATGAGCGACTGACTTTGAATGAAATTACTCGCTATTTCTATTTTCATTTGATGCATCGTAAACAAAAACTCATCTTAATCCTAATTGCTTAAGTTGTTTTTTTTTTCTTTCACTGTCAGTGTCTGTAGACTGTGTGTTTTGTCTCGTTAATAAGTGGTTTTAATTCCCTACTGACGTACTTTCATCCGCCTAATACTCTCTGTTATTATTTATATTTGCGATTTCAATAGACTGCTGCGTTATATATAAAACAAAATCAACGTCAAGGACTTCCTATACAAATAACTAAGTGAAACATGCACAAATGACGCCATCTGCAATTCTGACATCTATTTCTCCCTTTGTAATTATGCCATATAAACATGACTTGAAAAATTACCTTGGCATAGAATGATAAGTAACATAACAGCTCAAATTAAAAAACGTCGGTCACGCAGAGGCTGCGTAAACTAAGCAGATTTCCCTCTTGAAGTTTACCAATAGACAAATCTACATACTGCTAACACAACGCCACCATGAATATTAATTTGAAATCTTTCTCTCAATTTTAATAACCTCCCGACGGGAAGCGTTTGAAATGTAAACAAACAGGTCTGCCAACCTCTCACCGGAAATAAAAACAATTACTGAAAAATATCAGAATATACCACATCAGTTTTATTGAATACTATTTACTATTTCTAGTACTGTAGTTTATAATGAATCATTATAATTTTTATCTCAATCAATCAAATTTTAGTAGTCCAAAAACCATTATTTTTAAACGCGTTAAAATTTTATGGGTGCTTTTTCTTATATAACTTTATTCGGTAATAATGATTTTTTACTTTATTGTGATTTTTAATTTCCAATGTTCATTTTGTTTTTGGTGAGTGTAGTGTTCCGTTTACATTCACAATTATAAATTTGTTTACCCCTATCGGAGATAGGTTCAGGGAATATGTACGGGATATCTTGTAATTCTCATGAAATGATCTAAAATTTATGCTTAAAAATAATTTTTGAACTGAATCATAGAAAAAGATTATATGCTATACGAGTTTTAAAATCTTCCTCTAACATAGGACGGTTCTATATGATCAGCCAGCTTGATATATTTTATTACTACGGTTATGATCTTTAATGTTCAATGAAACAAGTGGACAAATAAAAATTTTATAGTTAAGAACGTAATATCTTGAATGTTGACGTCATCAACAACCTATTTACAAGTACCTCTTCAAGTAAATATCTGTTGAAAAAATATTTGGTATTTAAGCGACTAATAACGTGGTTCATTCTGTAAAAACTAAAATATCCAAATGTCTCGTTTAATATTAAAGATAGAAAATAATAATAACAATATTTATAGTAAATTTAATTTACTATACCATTGATTCTATACAATTCTACGATCAAACTTATAATAACAGAGATATTATGAAATGTCGCAATTCCCACCCCCCTCTTAACCCCCTTCCCCTCCTACGGGCCCGAATTGAGCCATTAACCAATTTGAACCATTAAAGAACATACGTAATTATGATACCTTTAAAAATTAATATACAATTTCGATATAAACATGATTACAAAAATTTATGCGTTTTGAAAAACACATATATACTCAATCGCAAAAAAAAAACGGACACTTCATTTTTGTCGTATTAAAGGCTAATTTTCAGCAATTTTCTTTATGTGGGTATTCTAGTTATTAAAAAGAATTTAGAGTCTAAGTCCATTGAACTAATCCCTTCAAGATTAGTAAACAATTAGATAAAACTCAGATTAGATTTATTTGTCGTGAAGTTGATCTATTCTAAACTGTAAGTAGTTTTTCGCATATTTAAACATCTTTAATTATTAACCAAGCATTTTCTTTAATTAATGTTTTATTTTTATTTCGGTCCAGAATAATGGGTCTTTCAAACTTAGATGGAAGGCCGGAGCTTACGTTACATTGCCGAAACGCTTGGGGTAGCGAAGTCTACCATTCACTGTAATAAAAATGAAGAATAATTTTTTTTTAAATGTGTTAATTTATCTTTTTCTTTTTTTTTATTTTGTATTTTTTTGTAAATAATCAATAAAAATTATTCACTTTTGGCAGATTTTGTTTAAATAACCTATAGATTAACCAATTATTTTAATTAAAAAGATTAATATACATATATACTAAGTATTTAACAAAATTATAAGACTAAATCTAAGTGTCCGGTTTTTTTTGCTGTTGAGTGTATATTATACATAGTGTGCATTTACTTAGTTTTAGTATTTTATTGGACCAAATTGCTCTTACAGTTTATGTAAGTTTTACTGTGGAATGTGAATATTTATTTTTCTAAGTTTCAGAATAAATAAACTTGTAAATTATAGTCCATAAAGTGAGTAATAATTTTCACCAAAATTTTGAAATAGCTCTCCATCTAAATGTATTATCGTTTCAAAGATCAAATTCACTCCAACCAGACTGTATCTATTTTATTTTCTGGCAATCTTTTATCCCCCTTACTATTTTTCATGAGATCTTTTCTAATTGTTTTCAGTTTTCGAAGAGAAATATTCATTTACATTCTTAATGTTTATTGATTTAAAATAATAATATTATCGAAGTGTACAAGAAAAAACCTTTTAAGATTATAAAAGAAGACGTTAGACATTCTAGGTATTAAAAAAAAAGTCTTATTACGCATCTCTGCTCTTTAACTCTTGAGATTGAAGATATCTTTCGATACAATCTAAATCTTCAGTGATGCTCGAGAAGAAAAAAAATAATATAAACAAATAAATGGTTTTTCTTTAATGAATTATTCCGGAGTGTCATATCTCAGTTCTATTATTAGGAGATAATTTCCACTCTACAAGGAATGATTTGTCCCGTGAATGTGTGGTTTATAATCTGTGGTGACACGCGCTCTCCACCCACAGTCTATTTACATAATATACCCCGGCTATCATGCTCCCCGGATTAATGGCACTCGAATGGGATAATCGCCTATAATATTGAGAGAATGTTTAATGAGGCGAACATTAGGAATGCACGCTTTTTTTTTCATTTCAGGCTTTGTTTGTGAATGGTTCGTGCTTGAGCATAAAATCGGGCTAATTTATCGGGCGAAATGTAATGTATGTGTACATAGACCTACAGGCGAGTTGGCTCTCCTTCGTCAATGTCCCATAATCTTTTCAATTTTTTTTATTCTCATTTTTAAAGAGAATTGAGCAATTGAGTTTATACTCATGACGCAACCCTTTAAAACTTCTTAAAATATTTTAAATGTACCAACTAGATGTCAGAAATGATAACCGTATATATTTACATTAAAAAATTAAGCTACATTCATAAAAGTGAGAGACCAAAATAAAAATACCAAGAATTTAAATAACAATAATGACGGGTAATGCTCATTATTGGCTAAATTGAATGAATGAATAGTAGTGTATATTTTTTCAATTTTCACATAATAAATTTGCCCTTAACATATTTAGGGCATGGTTGAGATACCGTCTGTCCAAGATCGGTTACCTTAAGGGATATCAGCTATTGAGGTCGTACTAATTTGACGTGATTTTCGAAACATTTTATCAAATGTCCATCGAACCTATAAAGGAGGTGACGAAAATGGGGGCCGTTCAAAATTTTATATATATATATATATATATATATATATATATATATATATATATATATATTTAAATCACAGACTGGACAGTTATGGGGCTACTGTTCGGCTCAAGAGGAGTCCTCCATCAAAAAACGGTGAAGATACTAATAGAACAAGGGCTAACAAACGATGAACTGAAGAACTTATCCACACTTGTTCTAAAATCATCAATAAGGATCATACATCATCATTTATATAAAAAATAAAGATAAAAATAATAAGCTGCACTCTCACCTGAGGTACCCCCTAATTTGTAATATTCAATGTATTTTAATTTTTCGTATACAAATTAAACAAAATTAAAAATAAATAAATAAAACAAAAAATAAAATTAAAAAAAAAAAACATTATTACTAGAAATTGGCAGATTAGGAGGCTGACCATACCGGTTCCCTCAGAAAGAGGGCAGCTTATTTTGTTTGTTTGTTTATATATATATATATATATATATATATATATATATATATATATATAAATAATTCTCGCAGTTCCGAGAAGTACCTCATGCTGTGCTTCTTTTAGCAGATTTCCCTTTATATATTCTGTTACCGATCTAGCGGTCGCAATTCTTGTTTGATCTTAACCAAACTCGATATATAAGTAAGTATATATATATATATATATATATATATATATATATATATATATATATATATATATATATATATATATATATCCTTGCAAAACTAAAGGCCAAGTTCTTTAATATTGGGTTTATATTCATGATAGATAATATATATATAATAAATATATATATATATAATAAATATATATATATATAATAAATATATATATATATATATATATACATATATATATATATATATATACATACGTGTGTGTGTGTCTATTAACGCTCTAGCGGTCGCAATTTTTGTTTGATCGTTACCAAACTCGATATTTAATCGTTCTATAAAAAAGAAAGATCAAGTTCGTTACTGGCTGAAATAGGACAAGTTCGAACAGGGTAAATATCTCATTTACTATAAATATTGTTTTATATATATATATATATATATATATATATATATATATATATATATATATATATTATCTATCTTGAATATAAACCCAATATTAAAGAACTTGGTCTTTAGTTTTGCAAGGATATATATATACTTATATACTTATATATCGAGTTTGGTTAAGATCAAACAAGAATTGCGACCGCTAGATCGGTAACAGAATATACCGTATATATATATATATATACATATATATAAAGGGAAATCTGCTAAAAGAAGCACAGCAAGAGGTACTTCTCGGAACTGCGAGAATTGTGGCCGAATTTTAAATTGATGTGGATTTTACCCCAGTGTTCAGTGAAGAAACCTCTCCACAATAATAACGAACAAATTTACCTGAAGAGATACTTTGGGATTGACAAAAATCTATTTTATTAGATACTTCCAGAATATTCCTGAATACCCAATGAAGTAGTAACCCTTTTTACCGGTTGGACAATTCCTTGGGTGAAAAGATTTCCAGGAAACTAAGAATAAATCCCTCTCCCCATAATCATAATAACAAATTTCACATCGGTTGGATTTCCTCCGATGTGGATTTTCGCCCAGTTTTCTGAGAATAAACCTCTCCCATAATAATAAAGTAAATTTAATGAAATAATTTTATAAAATTAATTGAAAATGTAAAATATTAAAATTTATTGTGTCGAAGCGATGATAAAAGACCATACTGGTCACCATAACAATCCGGACATTCCTAACGTTAATAGGGAAAATAAATCATATGATATCATTGATATTACGGTACAAAATGACGAGAATGTCCAAAAAGCAATTGCCGGGAATTCGAGAAAATACCAAGTCTTAGCTGCAGAATTGAAAGGTCTCTACAAATTGGAATCAATCAGAATAACTGCCCTTGTTTTTTTCGACAATCGGACCCGAAGAGATAATTTGGCAATAACAACAATCTACATTATTAAATACTGCCACTAAATTAAGAAAATCAGTAAATAACAAATAAAGGAACCCTTTTTACCGGTTGATCAAATATTCCCCTGTTAAAAAGAAATCCAGGAGTTTGAGATGAATTTTACGGATCTGGCAGTTAAAATTTATTATTAATAACAATAAACAAATTCAAGGCTGATTTTGTGAATTTACGCCAACTAACTACTAAATCTTTGACAGGCGAACAGACAGAATAGCAAATCTGAATGGGTTCTAGTCTTAAACAAGATCACTAAAAACAGGCTAAAAGTATACTGAGACACAAATCTATTTTTGGAACTCGTTTTTCCAGATCATTCTTTGACCTTTTAAGAATATATTTACCTTTGGTGATTTGAGTATTTCAAAAACATGAGTATAAAGAGAAGTAACTATCCGTAAAATTAAAAAAAAAAAAAACAGCATGTTGTTGGAAAAACTAAGGTTAAAAATATACATTTTTGATTGATCAGCATGTACCAACAGCTGAGGAGTCAAACATCTATGCCTGCGTGTGTGTTACTACTGAAGATGCGTGATGTAGCCCATAAAACGTTTAGAGTGATGGAAATAGCCAAGTCAAACTTATTTATGGGATTTCATCATCTGAAATTCCGCCTTTTTGTTTCGAACTCAGAGCTCGAGTTAAAGATTTGTGTTAAAGCGTTGATCTTACTCTGGGGCCTGAGTCTTACTCGGAGGAGAGTACTTCATTTAGTGATGGACTCAATGAATAAAATTTCGATTCCTGGCGAGAAATGTATAAATAACCCGTCTCTACTAATATGAAATTAAAAAGAAATCTGGTGGGACTCCACAAGACTATCGAGCTCTCCTATTAAATTAAAAATAAAAAAGGTTTCGCTGCACATAATTTAAAATTATTTAATTTAAAAAAAACAAAAAAAACATACGATATCTCCGATCCAATGCAGCAGATCAAAAATGTCACTGAATATAATTTATATAATCTGTAAAAGATTTACACGATAATCGAAAAAGGTCTAATACAAATCTTCTGTGTCTCTGAGATATTTGCATTTTTTTTATTTTTGCTCTGATCAAAACCTCCCCTAGCCGCTCTGTCAATTTTGATCGAAAGAGGAGGTGCTCAAACAGATATCACAACTGTCTTAAATAAGAAATTTCAACGCTCCAAGTTTAATCGTTTTTGAGTCATGAGAGATGCCACCAAAAGTCACGCCTCAATGGATACTTAGATGTCCAAAACAGATAATTCCATTAAAATGAACACCGATTTTTTTCGTAATTTCAATATTTCCTTTGCTTAAAAAGGGTAGTAAAAATTGAAGTTTTATTTCCCCCTGTGTAGAAATTACACAATTCTATGAAAGGTGATATTTTACTTTACAATGATTGAATTGGTATTCTTGGTTGGTTGGTCCTTTCTCTAAGGCCCTATTGATAGTGTGGCTTCAACGCCGCTTACTTGGAAGCCTTTAGCTCAAGTCCTGTTCACTTAGGAAGTTTTGGTGGGTTTAGGTTTCCCAGAATGAATCACTGGATCAAGAGCTTTCAGCGAGTGCCGAATCGGTTGTGTAAATTGGAGCATTAAGAGTATTTAGAAACTCGACTGCTTAGTTTATTTGCTTCCTTCCTTCCAAGTGCCATGTAATTATGACTCGCACTTGCAAATATCAAACATGCTCAAAACTATCCTTGTGCTTTTTTGTTTTAAATGTACGTCACGCAGTGGCTGCCGTAAACTAAACCGATTTAAGAATCATATGTAAAAACTAATAGAAATTTAATTTGGGCATGAGATGCATAGTACTAAATATAAAAATAGAGTGAATGGGGTTTGTTAAAGGCTGAAACCAGAAAAAACAAGTAACTCAGTTACTATTACAGTTAGAGAAAACATGTACCGAACAATAATTGGAAAAATTACATTTACCACAAGATTGGTTGTTTTCGAAAAAGTTCCTCAAATATCGAACGATCCTACCTAGTAGATGACGAAAACGAGGTTCGTTCAGAAATTATATATCTATTTGTTTGTTACCGATGTAGAAATTATTAGGGGTGGTTATATAGGTCGGTATTGTTACCAATCGCAATTATTATTTGATCGTAACCAAATTCGATATATAAGCGTTTCATGCAAATCTAAAGGTCTAGTTCTTTATTTCCTCATCATACTGGTCCAATAACACCCATTACAGAAGATCACTTAAATATCGAGTAAGTTATTGATTAAATCAAAATTATGAAGTCTAAAACATTAAATCTTAATTTATGACTTCACATCGAACAAATTTGCAAGGAGCTGATTATTGTAAACAGCAATGAAAACAATATTTGGTTATTTATCTTAGAATAAGACGTTTCATAATATATTGGCTTACTTATGTAAGATGAATACAAGTGGGAATTTCCTGTAGGCTGAAAAAACTAACTTAATATTTGGGATTAGAAAAATATGTATAGAACAACAACTATAGAGAATTAAATTTTCAACAAGATTAGCTATATAAAAACATTTTATCCGACTCATGATTAAGGAGATATTTGGAATTTTGGTTTCCTTTGATTTTTCGAGATATGCTCCGATGGAGTGGAAGAGTAGAAGTAAATAAGTGCTATCAGCAAATATCTAAGATAATATGTGCAATTTTTGACCAGTTAACTGGACCGATTTTGTTGAGTAATGTACTACAATTGGTATTATATGTATTCTCTAGCTCTAATATTAGTTATTTAGGTGTTGTTTTTAATAAACACTCACTTATATTCGTATAATTTTCGTATTAAGCTATTATAGCACTAAGCATGTCCTAAATTGCAAAGGGAGAAATAGAGAATGTAAACTGAAATATTCCTGCTCTTGAGAAATAAACTTTGTTTAGGTAGGCCTTGTGTAATGGATTTCACATAAATTTGAACGAGCCTCACATTTACCATCTATTAGTTCGGCTTGATGTGCATTTGAAGACATTTATCAAAAATCGTTTCATGAATACAACCTCAATAGCTGAAGGAAATGTGCTTAAATACTTTAGTCCTTGTGCTGATTTCATTGTGTGCCACTGTATATTGAGTTACGTTTGTGCCTCCCTATCGTAGCAGCTCATAGGAGAGAACATTATAGAACAGATATACTTATGAAGCATTCAGTCGATAAGTATTAAATTTATCTTGATCGTTATTTCTAACAATCCTATTATACTATTGTTTCAACAATTAGTCCCTAGCATGATCTTTATCTGAAACCATAGCAAGTGCTAATCTTTTTCTTGTTAACTTATTCTTTGTTCCCTACCAAGAAATATCATTAAAAAGTCCGTTTCGTGGAAGCGAAAGACGTCGTTTCGAAACATAAAATAATTTTTTAACACCAAATCTCATTTTTATTGTTATTCGACATTTGTAGCGTTAACAGACACGCACACAAACACACACACACACACACACACAACACACACACACACACACACACACACACACACACACACACACACACACACACACACACACACACACACACACAAATATATATATATATATATATATATATATATATATATATATATAATGAATTTCGAAGTTTTGACTTTAGGTCGCCAAATTGAATTTATTAGTAGCCCATGAGAACGACTAAATAGAATTAACGAATATGTTTGTTTAAATTTTAAAGGAAATAATTTAGTCAACATGTCGTATTTTATGGAACGAGGGCTTATTTTGACGTCAAAACATATATTGGTCAACAGCTTCTTCATTGTAAAACATAATCGAATATATGTAAATACTAAGTTGTATTTGTAATATATTCTACATTACACATGAAGAATGAGAAATAAATAACTCAAAGGTCATTATATTACTTCCACCATATTACATTTCAACGAATATTTTTCAGTATTAAAAGTTATTTTGTAGCATGAAATTCAAAATCATAACTTCTCTATTCCGGTTACTACCTCATATTTCTCTGGTATTGCAACAGAATGCCTGGACCAAATTTGATCATATTTTCTCAACTAATGCTAAGATGCTAAACAATCATTATATATTTTGAGAGGAGGGAGCGATATTTATTTGAAACCATGAGCGAGCGTAAATTCTTGAATATTCGTCCTATAATCATTCTTCAAACATGACAATGACTATACAGAACGAACAATTTCAACATGTCATAAAAATCAAGGTTATAATCCCTTTGTGTCTTTATAATTCGAAGGGAACCGTTTTTATATCCACCCGTGAGGGTACCATAACTTTTACTATATTCATCCAACAGGTACTTTTTACTGCACTTTTGCAACATGTGAATAATAGAACAGAAAAGATATTTGTGTAATGTTTTGAAAATAAACGAACTTTTTAGTCCATAAATTATATTTCCGAGGGAGAGCTTTTTTATTCCAACGAACGTCGGATAACACGGCCGGTTGGTTAATATGTGACACTTGGATGAGAATAGGAAAACTTAAAAAGAAATATAATCTATAAACATTTAAACTGAGAACAAGGGAATGCGAAAGTGGGGAGTGTATTCATTGTTTTTTTACTTAATCGTTTTCTCGCACACCTGAAATGTTTATTCAATTCGAACTGGTTCCATTCCCATTTATTCAAGGATTTTCTATACTCTCATCTTCTATCCAATCCCCCATCAGAGTTTATTAAAAGTTATTAAGTTAAAATTTAAGGAAGTTTCCCCTCAAGGGATGTCTGGGTAATTTATTCTCTAATCAGATGCTGCTTAAATGCTCTAAATTAGTTTAGTTTAATATTCTAAATTCATTTTAGTGTAACTAATTAGGCTCTTTGTCAATTATGGAATTCCACCCCATTTCTGATCTGAGAATACAAAATCTACTAAAGGGAAGCCGGTAGCTTTATAATAAATCTCTAAGGTTTGTCTGAAATTCAATATAGATTTTGTGGGATTATTTTAGTTTAACGCTTCAAGTCACTCTGATGCTTATCTCATGAAAGTTAGAATTCTTATTACCTTTTTCTCTGCCCGTTTGTTATTCTACCTCTCAAAAAAAAGTTCAAAGGATTTCAATAAAAGTTTATATTTCGGTGTGTACATATGGAATCAATAATTCAACAGAGGCTGTAGCCTAAAAATTGTAGGTAAAGACTGGTATTCTTTAACTAATTGTCAAGTAACATTGTCACTTGACTTAAAAATTTAAAAGTTTCTGTTTAAGTTATAAAATTTTAAACCACTTTTTCCTTACAGAAGCATGTCCTAATACTTCTGTTCTCATTACAGGTGCTGAAGATGTGGACAGATTCACAGGGAACACTACAAATATAGACTACTTTCGTCTTGTACTAAAGGATGAAAATTTCATTCTTGTGGGAGCAAGGTACTTCTTTTTACATATATTTTTAATTAGAATTTATAATAGCAATTGTGTCAAACGGGCTTCTGTTCTATACAGTTTAATAATGGACTTTTCGAATAAAATCCAATGACAGAATTCAAATTAGTTTTAGAGCTAGCCTTTAGAGATCACCTTATCGTACGGCGCCAGTTTCATCGCTTTTCCCAAATGTAAATTGTGTTCACATGTTACTAGATGAAACTGAATGACATTTTTGTTCGCGGTAGAGCGAACTTGTCAGGAACAAAACTTTCAATGGGTCCATACATTTGACCAAGTGACAATGGGAGATAGTTTTGTTCTTCAATTCCATTGCAACGGTGACAATTAAGCCACCTTATCATATGTTCCAAGGTGTCTAGGTAAACACGATTGTGTCCACAATTCAGAGAAACGTTTCTTTGGACTGAGTATAAAAATTCTGTCATGCAGGCGCTGTGTAAACTAAGCAGATTTCCCACTGGCTGGAATATGACATGATGATTTCATCTCGCCATTTTCATAAATTTGTATTGACAGAGGTAAAACTAGCCTGTATATAAGTTGGGGTTTTCTAAAGTCTGAAACAAAAATAAATGCAAATAACTCGGTTAACATCCGAGTTAGGAAAGACATGTATAGAACAATAGTTGTAGAAAATTAAACTTCCAACAGCTTAGGTATATTAAGTATTTCGATCCGACTCATAGTAACAGAGATATTTCAAATTTTCAATTATTCCCCCTTGTAAGCCAAGCCCTCCAAAGGCTGCTTTCAGCCAGTACCTAATATAATATTTAGTTTTCCATGACATATCGCATTTGGTGTTGATAAAATTAAAATCACATAGTTCAGAAAGTAAAAACCTTAAAAGATGACGTCACGTCGAAAACTAAAAAAAAAGCAAATATCTTGGTTACTAATCAAGATAGAAAAAGATGTATATAACAACATTTATAAGAAATAAAATTTATAATAAGATTGGTTATATAACAATCTTTCAATACGATGTATAATGACAGAGATATTTCAAATTTTCGAATCCGTTTCTGTACATATAGTAGTTTCTTCACATATTCAAATGTAAGTTTTCGTACATTAATTGCTCAGTTTAATTTATTTGTTGTGTTTTTTCAGAAATTTGGTGTATAACATAAGTATCTCAGACTTCTCTGAAACACAGGTAAAAATATAAATCTTATAAGTATTATTACTTTTTATATGCACTATATTTAGTAGAATAATGTGTCAGGTGAAAAAAATAAAGAGACAGGTGAAAAAGAAAAATCATGTAACTCTTACGGAGCTATATCTTTTGTTCATTTGAACAAATCATCATCATTTGATCCTTTGAATGTTGATAATTTACTTTTCCGGCCTTTCGAATCAGTCTTTTATGTAACTTTTGCAACAGTTTTAACGTTTAATTCACACGTTGTATCTGAAGGCTCATTCATTTCTCGGGGCATCCCTAAAACAGATTAGGGAAGACCCTGTAGTCATTTCCCATCTCCTTCTGCATATTGAAGTCTTCGATGTAGAAGAGAGAGATCTTCCCTGAAGCCAAAATCTTTAGAGAATCTCCCAGCATAGAAGTGCATAGATTGATTAATGATAGGGCACAGCTGTTATGAGTATGAATACTATAACTTCCAGTATTGGTCAAGATTCGGAATAACATGATACTCTTTGCCCCCCCCCTCCCCCGTCCTTCTAAAATTTAAATTCTCTCGCTGAACGCTCTTTAAATAAACCTGTACTCCGCTATTATGTTATTATTAAACATTTTTATTATTCCAAAATGGAAATTGATAAAATAAATATAAGGGGAAGTCGGCCATTTCCAGTCCTCCTCCACATTTCCTCGGCTATTGAAAATAATTTACGCAAGATCTTGTTGCTAATATAGCATCATTAGGAACTGTCTTCATATCTTCCTCGCGGCTAGGTGCCTTCCACATTGTAGCCACTCCTCGACGTGGGTACACAATGTCTTCATATCTGGTATTGCATACTCATTAATTAATTTAAAACTCTTCCGTTATTTGAAACTCTCACAAAAAATAGGCAATTCGAAGTTTATATATAAATTTATATACAGACTTCCACGAACATCCGATTTTTTTATCACACGCAATACTGACTAATAGACAGTTCCTCTCGCATTCGAAAAACCCGCTCTTTAATGTTAGTACAATTTCAGTCTTTTTTTTTAAATTTCAATTCATCATTACCGCTATATGAATTCATGTAATTAACAATATAGTTTCTTATCCTATTAAATTATTCCATAACGCATTCTATTTGTCCTTGGGTTCTTCTTTTATTCCTGTCTGTCCTAACTAAATCCCAAATTTCCTACATAGGCATCAACCTTGAAAAAAGGATACATGGAACCCACGTGATATTTTCTACCTACAAACTAACGTACGATTCAAACATTTATCTCAACAAAGCCCACGTGTAGGTATGGAATTTAAATCTGGGGTTATCTAAAACCTTCTAACTTAACTTCTTAAACACTTTGCAATCCCAAATCCTCCGAATAATTACAAATACCCCTCCAATTGTTTCAAATTCCACACTTCATAGAGGCCTTCAGGTCAAGATCTCGCTGTAGCCAGTTCAAGAACTTCGTTTCTCGATTTCAAGATCATTTTAAGCTAATAAAAGCCCCCCTCCCCCGATTTTCCTTTGTTGTACCGTATATTTTATTCCATGTTCGCGTAGCTTTCGTTTTTTTATTTTTCAAATCGCTATCCATCACACAAAAAACATTAAGGGAGTACGTATATTAAGAAATAAATAAAGGTTATAATTTGGAATCCGTGTATTAGTGGGCACGTCAGAAGGTTATAAAGTGTAGGCCAACAGATACAAACACGAATACAGACCATATCAATTCAATACATATTTCAGTTTATAATGGTGGATAAAAAAATGGCAAAAGTCAACCGGGAATAGCCAGAGGAAATGTCTAGACCACTGCTTCCTCTTCTCCTTGAAATACGGTAAATAATTAAGGTAAATATTTAATGAGGTTTTTGATTAGTACTTATCGTTTACTTGTAGCCCAAAAGTGTACAAATTGAGTGTTGGAGTAACTAAAACCTCATCATACAACGGCTGCCAAAACTAAGCAGATATCCCACGTGCTGTAATAACATCTGATATAATCTCAAATTACGTTCTCTATTTCTACCGGCATAAATATTTCAATATCTGATTTCCGTTAACGTAACCCTAAAACAATCCATTTACATAATTAATGGATTAAACCGCGTGTCGAAAAGAGAAGTAGGTCTTAGGAACCTTTTTCCATCCCAGTCCAGTTTTCTTTGGAGGTTTTATCTTAAAAGGTTTTAATCTCATATTTACATTCTTACAAATCTAATTGTATAATACAATTAATGAAATTAAATAGTCACTCATTACCTTTCATTATGGAAATTATTTGTTTTTACAGAGGCTGCAATGGTATTCACCTGATGATGTAGTGAAAATGTGCGTGGTGAAGGGAAAAGATGAGGTAATTAACTTCGTCTTACTAATGTTTGTCTTAATAAATTGTGAATTTCATGTGTCATGTGAATTTCAGTTATTATGAACAAAATTACTTAACTTAGACATATTTAGATCTTATGGCTCATGAATTTTTCTCCTATTTATCATTGAAATAGTTAACTTAAAAAATAGTTATTTAAATTTATTAATATTCCAGGAAAATTGCCAAAATTATGTACGAATTATTGCCAAAACTGAGCAAGGTAACCTCCTTCTTTGTGGAACCAATTCATTTAAGCCCGTATGCCGAGAATATGCTGTAGGGGTAAGTAACAAAATTTACATATTAATATTAAACATTTTCATCAATTCATTAATATTGTGATCAAATATACTATTTCTTTTAAAAAATAATATTATAAAATTTCAGGCTGGGTCTTACACTTTCATAAGGGAAAAACCAGGTCAAGCAGTATGTCCTTATGATCCTCTTCATAACAGCACTGCTGTATATGTTGGTATGATATCCTTTTGTTTATCTTTATATATTTCTACCGCCATATTTTATAAACCATTTGTGGTAAAAAACTTCAAATAGACAATTTTTAATAGTGGCTTTCTAATAGCACTCATCACAAGGTTCTTCCTATATGCAAATAACGCATGCAATGATGGTTACCTGATTGTATAATGGTGTAATGGTTCTGTCTTATTTTACCAGTCTTTATCTTTTGATACAAAGAACTTTTAAACACCATTTTTCACCCTGATTATTGAACTGTCTTCCCTAAAGAAACATTAAACAAAGCAAATACAAAATTTTCAGAGGGATGAGGTCAGGACTGTACGCAGGGTGTGATAGAAGCTCTCGATCAAGTTCCTCAATTTTACTCAGTTATTCTAGCGGAATGAGGACAAGTGTTATCTTGTTGTAGAAGAATTTTGTTCCATTTGACCAGGGTAACATATTTCTGAACCAGAACGTCATAAACTCACTCCAGTCGCTGAGAACAAAGTTACTCGTTTATAGCACGACCAACAGGAACCAGTATTAAGTCGACCATATCCTCAAATTTCAATCAAACACACGAAATAAGTTTATATCCAAACCAATCATGTCTCACAACTAGATTTGGTAGCTGATCTGGTGTTAACCAATACTTGAGTGACTCAGGGTTACTGTAAAAGATACATTTCTCATCACAAGGGACTATTCTTTTCAAAAAATGAGTATGTAGGACTGGTTAGCATTGCATGTGTCCATCACCCATTGGGCTTGGGTGCTTTCAAATCATGGGGTTCGAATCTGCAACTCCTAAAATTTCTTTCAATGTATTTCAGATAGCGGTTTATTATTTCCATAAAAGGTTTAAGAATATTTGGTGGGTACCGGTTGGTGGATTTCCATTAACTGCTGTTTCTGTAGATTCAATGTTCTACTTAGATTGCTGCCAAGAACATGGTTCATCTTTAAGGATGGTGTCGCCACCCAACATTGTGCAGTTCTTTCACTCACAACACCATCAGTCTTCATTTCACATATTTTTCCTCTCCATTAAATCACATAACAGTCACTAAACTTAATTTGGTAATATTTTTATAAACAAACTTAACAGCTCTTGGAACTTAACAGCTCTTGGTAGTATTTCTGTCTTTATCATAATGATGTAACACACTCATTTATTTCTTACTTATTATTCTTGATAAATCTCTAATTTTATTTTGTTTTCTCCCTTCAGATGGTGACCTATATACAGGAACAGTTGCTGATTTTTCTGGAATGGACCCAATCATTTATCGAGAGCCACTACAGACTGAACAATATGATTCCATGAGTTTAAATGGTACTGTGAATTTTTTTTTTCTACAAGCAATTTTTTTTACAAATTGTTATATTGGTCTATTAGACTAAAGTATTTTTCATGTTTTAATTGACTAAAACATCACAATGCATTCCTCAAATTAGAAGCAAAATTGTTTTTATTAACTTTATCCCCCCCTCCCCCCAATTATTAATGGAATCTTCCTGGTTAGAAGATATTCTGGGCTTGTTGTTGATAAAGTAACTAACAAAAAATTGGAAGATCCTACACTTGGGATCATTCATTATCAAGGGAGCCAGAACAAATCAGCCCCGATTTTAAAATAATATTATATATATATATATATATATATATATATATATATATATATATATATATATATGAGGAAATATCTCATTGACTCTATTTTTTTTAAAATTGATATTATCATAATTTCACTTGAACTTGTTTCAGCTCCAAATTTTGTAAACTCCATGACACAAGGGGATTTTGTTTATTTCTTCTTCCGAGAAACAGCAGTTGAATACATAAACTGTGGAAAGGTGAGCCATAATTCTTCCTATTATATAGAATGTTATTTATATTAAAATGCTTTGAATCACAATATTTTTTGAAAATAAATATACCTCATGTCATATATTGGACATTCTTTATATCGGACATACCTTATGCCCAATTTTAAAATAGTAAAAGGAATCGTTATTTAGAACCCTTGTCACAGTGGTTCGGATAGCTTCGAACATTAATGTGAGATTAACATGAATAAGGAATTGTATTACTGTAAGGACAGTCTCTGTAGACCTTACAGTAATACAATTCAATACAATAAGTAATACAATGATTTTTGTTGTAATCAGAATATGTTAGATATTTATAGTCCTGTCATTTCTATTTGTGGTTTATTATTATTGAATTTGAGTCTTGGATTAATGATTTATTACGGTTTCTTGTATGAGCACTAATTTTTGTTACATTGTTCAAAGCATTAGCTATAAATTGTATGTTTTTCTATAGCATAGTTTTTCTAAATTTCTAACTTCCTTTTTATAATAAAAAAAATATTTGTCAACTCCATTTTGAGAGCTCCTATTTATATATGGAAATTGTCAAGTAAGGGTATAAATCTAGCAAGATATTCCAACTATGTGTATCTTCTAGGATACTTATTAACTGAAACTTAATAAAGATAGTGTTGTTTAACAGGATCAATTTAAATTTAAATGAATTATTCAAGTGGGCACAATGAACTTCATTGTCCTCTATTATAGATTACATGCTTTCAAAAAGAGATGGTTTTTTGAATATGCAATTGAGAGTTATATTTCAAATAGATTTTTATTTTCTACATATGAGTAAGTGCCTCAATAAATTATAAATAAGAAATTCATTATACCATTTATTTTTTTTTTTAGGCTGTTTTCTCTAGAGTTGCAAGGGTTTGTAAATATGACAGAGGTGGCCCACATCGTTTCAGAAATCGTTGGACTTCATTTCTAAAATCAAGATTAAATTGTTCTGTACAAGGAGATTTCCCTTTTTACTTCAATGAAATACGTAAGTAATTTATTACATCGTCTTAATGTCATATAAGTAAATACTTATATATGCTCATTAGTTTACCTTTGTTTTTAGAATCCACCACAGAATTAGTTGAAGGCACCTATGGCTCTGTCACAACTCATCTACTGTATGCTGTCTTTACAACACCAGTCAACAGCATTGGAGGCTCAGCTGTTTGTGCTTTTGCATTGCAAGATATAACAGATACATTTGAAGGAAACTTTAAAGAGCAATCAGAACTAAATTCAAATTGGCTTCCTGTACAAAGTGTGAAGGTTTGTTGAAAATTACTTCTTATTATTTTTATTTAATTATTTATGACTGCTAATTGCAGATCTGTTTTGGACTTCTATGGTCAATCTAGTAGTATAATTATTCTTATTTTATCAGTGTAAAATTAGTTTGTAGCATTTTTTAAGGATACATGCAATAAAAGTTTCTAATACTTGTAAATAGTTGCATATGATCCATTATCGAATTATTTGTTGTTACCTTATATATATATTTTTTTTATTTCGTCCTCCCAGAGCATCTCATATTTTTAGGCAGTAAACTTGTTTATGCCAACTGAATAGAGGAAGCGAATGTTATCCATGTTATATAAAAAGGGAAACAAATTTAAATGTGGAAATTATGGAGGTGCACTGCCAATAAGTTCCTGCGAGTGGTCTTTTGTCAGTGTTAGTAGAAAGGGTAAACCCTTTGCGGACCCTCCCTTCATTGGATGTATGTCCACTTGGTCCTATGGCGACCTATGACCAGGGTACACAAACCCCACCGCCATAACTCTCTCTTTTGTTTACATTCCTCCCTGTGGTCCGCCCTAATATTCTTCTGTATTGCCCTAGAATGTAAGGGTCATAAATATGATAAAAAGAGCTTGTATCCTTCAAAATTCAATTTTTAATTATATAAAAAAGAAAAGTTATAAAAATAGTAATTACAAGAAAAGATTAAAAATAGAAGATACAAATTATAATGATTACAATAATTGTAATCATACCCTGAAGAAATATGAATAATTATTTATAATTATATAAAAATATAAATAGTTATTATTTATATTTTTTGAGAGCATGATACTTCTCGAAGCACTCTCCTACATGAAGAGCAGGATTGCTTGAGCAAGTTTTGCAGAAAGAGTTAGTTTCATTTCTCTCATTTTTTTTTTATCTGTCACTACAAACTTTACAGTCACGAGTTTTATTGTTCCACTTGTAAGGAGAGTGAAATAGCTAAAGGTTGAATAATAGGTTATCGGTCAATAAACATTGGCATTCGAAAAGCCAATTAATAGGCTAGTAGTCAATAACGTATTAATTTTGAATCATTAAAGTTTGTTTGTTTATTATTATTTTCGTCCACTTTATGCTTCTATGGCTAATCGGGACGGGTTATTTACAGGTTACCGTCCTTTTCTATCCAGAGTAGGCCCAAGGAGTTTATTTAATGAGTCCGCCACTAAATAAATTTCTACTGCCCAGGGCAGGAATCGAACCCATCAATCTAGGTCTACCATGCAAGATTAAGATCATGCTTTAACTCGCACGGCCAACCTGAGCCCGAATCATTAAAGATAAAGTAAGCATTCTGAATCATTGAAGTATGACATGCTTTATAAATAATAAGAAACTTGTTTATACCTTAAAGGGCAATGGTCCTGACCATTAGTTATTGTGAAAAATATATTGGAATTTTATTTTATACAGAATGCTTACTTCAGTCAAGGGTCTAAAACATGAGCATTAAAATTTAAAATAACATTTGATAGCTGTTATAGCTATCACAAGTGATGTGGATTTGTCATTGTTAGACCAATTTAATTTCGAACGATTAGTTTTCTATAAAGTAGCTACAGAATAATAGTAAATAGTATAATTTATTATTAATAGGACCATTATTTATTTCTTTAATATGTTTATTTATTCTTATAAAAATGTTAATAAATGATTAATTATAGGTTCCAGATCCACGGCCAGGGCAGTGTGTTAATGATTCTCGTACACTTCCAGATTTGACATTAAATTTTATCAAAACACATGCTCTTATGGATGAATCAGTTCCTTCATTTTTTCGACAACCTATTCTTGTCCGGACAAGTTTTCAGTAAGTATAGCAACAGACAAATTTTTGTATTTTATTTTTCTTCTACTTTGAAGTTTCTTATATTAAATGAGCCAGTTGAAAAAAAAAAAAATATGTATGCATTTGTTCACAAAAGTCCCAATGAATTCTCCAAATCCCCTTACAAGTAAGCATTTAAATTCTTCATGTTGATGTCTACAAGAAGTGAGTAACAAGCATTTTTGTTTGATTATCTTGTATATAAAGATGTTAACCTAAACCTGTCCAGAATTCTAAAGCTGATCTTTCTCTCTAAGGTTGCATATAAGAGAATAAAAACTTGTCAAATAAATTGTAAATTTAAATTGGAGAACTGATGGTCTCCAATGTAAATTTAATAAAGTCAGATATTCTAGCAGTAACCCTTCTGTTCATAATTGTGGTTTAACTGTTTGGTTTAGTAGAATATCAAGAGTTTTAGAAATATTCTTGCTTGGGGGTTGTTTCTTCGCTAAACAAACAACACGTTTTGCTGACATAAATCTGGAGAAACTTATAAATTAGAGACCTTACTGAATGACACAAATGCATTTTCTACAACTATTCTGGATTTTGTTCCTGGTTATTACTCGCTGTTGTAATTTCTCCTTGATCCTTAAACATGCTTCAGATTGATAACATTTACTTACCCTTCTCAAAATGGACTATTTAATTACTGGTTTATTTATTTATTCTAATATACTTCATTATTTTTTTTTGTAATGAGCTCCAACTTCTAGGATGAAATTGAACTATATAGAAGATCCCCTGCTCTTTAGACACTAGTAACCTCAAAGCTATCAGTGGCATCTAGTCTGCTTTTACATTACATTATCAGGCTGTTCGGAACATTTCTGCCAATTCCTGCAAAGCAGCACATGGCCTGCTGTAAAGAGCCTGTTATTACAATTTGATGTCACTTGTTCTGAGAAAGAGAGGGCTCTCTTCAGTGCTTAAATCATAACAATATCAGCACTGTCTTAAATCTTTCACCACAAACTCGACCACCCATAAACATATGTTGAGACTTGGCTTTGTAAGTTGCATTTCCGTTTGGGTGCCTAAAAATGGGGGGGGGAGTGGTGAGAAATTAAATGGGTTGATATCAATGCGCAATTTATTGCTCAAACACCAAAATAATGATCCATTTTTGAAACGTTTGGAACTGGAGATGAAAAATGGATTGTTTACAATAATTTTGAGCAAAAATGATCATGGAATCATTCAAGCGAGCCACCACAAACCGCTTTAATCCAAGGTATGAATATTTTTGGGAATATCCATGCCTGATAGTTATGTGTAGTTGTTGGTGGGATTGGAAGGCTGTTATGTTTTCGAAACATTAAATTCCAATAAATACTGTAATCATTTAGACAGATTAAAGGAAGAAATTTATCAGAGTTTGCAAATCTTAGAGGCATTGTGGTCCACGATGATAACGCCACGTCTTTGGCCACACGGAAAAAATTGTTGCGCATTGGCTGGGGTGTCTTACTTTACCCTCCATGTATCATGTATGATCAGTCTTATCATTTGTGTTATTCCCTCCAAAACTACCTTAATGGTAATAATTTTAATTATCTAAAGGACTGCAAAAAGCTCCTGGATCAGTTTTGCAGCAATAAGTCTAGGTCGTTTTATGAAAATGAAATTGTGAAACTTCCCCAAAGATGGAAGCTGGTTATCAAACCATGTGGTAATTATATTGTAGATTAAACTTGATCAATAGTATTCTTTACATTTTACTTCATTTTCCCAGAAAATTGGAAAAAACTTTCCAAACAACCCAATACATTACCTTTTTAAGGTTGTTCCAAATCAGTTTGACCAATATGCTAGGTAAGCCTAGTGTTTCCATTGTATCTAGAAACTTTATCCTCTCCACTCTAGCATATGACAGATAGAAATCATCTTTCTTATGGAGATATGTAGTTGATAATTCTAGACGAAAACCATCCTTTGGTTCTTCTTGTATTCTTTTCGTCCTTCATTTGCTAAGTTCAAAGGTATACTGCAACAGTGATATTTATTTCTGTCTAAAATAGCTTGAAAGGTTTCATATTTTTGAAAAGTTATTTTCTCTCTTCTTATATATAAAAAATCATTCAGCAAATATGGAACAGTAACAACTTTAAATTGTAAATTAGCACTTTAGCCAATTTAAGTGCATCAACATCTTATGCAATTAAATGAATATTTTGTGTGTGTGTGTGTGTGTGTGTGTGTGTGTGTGTGTGCACGTGCTTTTGTTGTGTTTCCATAAGATTATGTTTTTTTATATACTAATTTACACAGTATCCATTATGTATAAAACATATTTTAATTCATTTATTTTTATTTTTTCAGTTATCGATTTACTCAGATAGCCGTGGATCCACAAATAAAGACCCCTGGAGGGAAGTCATATGATGTTCTTTTTATAGGAACAGGTAAAACATTTGATTTTAAATCATTAAAATCATCAGTATGAAAAAAATTATTACTCAAGTTCCCTGTTTGCAAATTTCAAATAGGTTATGGTTTTGAATATTACTCAGTAAAATTGTCAAAGAATGTTTTAAAATATAGTCACCATTGAAGGTGTTTCCTACTTCCTTATATGAGCTCCTAAAGTTTATGGAATAGGAAACATCATATTTGTAGTCTTGCAATAAATATTATTAGTAGTATGCAAAAGAATAAACCAAGATTTTAAATTTTGTTTGCCAAGGACAACACACTATTAAAACATTAACGTAAAAACTACAAGTTACATTTAAGCTGCCATATTTATTTTATTTAGTACTTAGGTATTTATCAAGAAAATGTCAACCTTATTAATGAACAATTATTGATTAAAAAAAATGTGTGACCAACAATTCCATTTCTTCTACAATATAGTTAGCATAGATCTGCAGTAGAGCAATGTTAAGGAAATAGGAATCTAACTTATTCTAAGAAAGCATTATACTTTTTGGCTATTGATTATCTATCATTAATAATTTTTTTTTGTTTTCTGATAGATAATGGGAAAGTACTAAAGACTGTAAATGCCGAATCAGCTGATTCTATTCAAAGAGTGACTCCAGTTGTTATTGAAGAATTGCAGGTTTTCCCCCAAAATGTCAGTGTTAGAAATTTACAAATTGTTCGAACTGAGTCTCAACCGGAAGGTCGTTTAATTGTAGTATCTGATTTTGAAGTGCTGTCTCTTAGATTACATCGATGTGATAAAGTTAACTCTGGCTGCAGGTAATTACAATTTTATTTTCGCTAAAATAATGAACAGTTAGCCCTAAGCTTTTTAATATTTAAACATTTTAAATACAGTAATTTCCAATCATTTTTAATATAAGTAATGAGTACTTAATTACATTAGATTAACCACGATTTTTTTTATATGTTATATAATTTTGTTCTAGTGAATGTGTAGCACTGCAAGATCCATATTGTGCCTGGGATAGGTTGAGTGGAAAATGTAAATCTGTTGGTGCAACTCGATGGAATGATGATAAAGTATTTTATCAGAACATTCAGCATGGAGTTCATACGTCATGTCCCTCTAGTAAGTATATTAATGACATTGTTAATGTCTGGTTTTAATTTTAAAAAATTTCCTAGCTTTCTTATTATCCGTTTGGCCTTTTCAATAGGATAATTCACACAAGGTATAAGAACTAAGTTAAATCCAACAAAATTTCTCACAACATTGTTATTTGTATAAATTCTTTTTGGATGAATCATATGTAATAAACTGTTTAGAAATGGGATTTTAACATTTCCATTTCACTCTGGAGTCATGGAATGAATATTTGTTAATAATACAAGTATTGAACTTATTATAATAAACATATTGTGGAGAGCTTCTTCCAAGGCATGAAAGCATCTTTCGTAGACCTTTTAATGTCCACTTTGAAGTTATTTTGTTTACTTTCTATTCCTCCCAGGTAGATACTTTCCCTAAAATTACAGGGTCCCGGTCTGTCCTGGTGTTCTCATATTCATGGCTCAACATTGTCAAGCAATTGAACGTGATTAAAGACACAGTGATCTAGAGTCTGTAATACCGCCACAATATGGTAGAGTGTACATAAAACTGACCACTTGGTCCTCCTACTAATATTGAGTGGTAGGCACTGGTCCTTCATGAGCTGTTGAGCCAATGATTTTTTAACTAAATTTCTTGAACTGAATTGAGGTAATATATGATACAATTGTCCTATATTATGAACTTCCCAGAGTTTATGGAATGGAAAAGACCAGGAGAATTGCCAACTTTTGCTTTTGCTACTATAAACAAAAGTTATGAATTTTTGCAGTCAATGTAAAACATTATGGACACTTTTGTTTTGGGATTGAATTTAGCTGTATTAGCAGATCTTAAATTTTATGGAGGAGATTTAACTACTCCATATAGCGAACCACTAGCCCCTGTTCTGTTTCTGAACCTGGGTTTTTTTTCTATTGGTTAGGATTACTCTTCCCCATGCTCATTCGTTACTTAGTTTCGAGGCTGGCAGCAAATTTAGTTCAATTTAGAGTTCATAAAAAGAGACATCAATAAAAACAATAATTCTATGAACTGAATTGATGGAATACTGAAATACTATTATTATAACTTAATTTTGATGTATTATAACTATAATGATTAATGTATTATTAACTATTATGAGAAGCGAATGGTTTGTTTGAGAGGCAATACTTTTTATTTCATTAATCTATAATAGGTAAGAAAAGTTAGGAAAATAAAATTGTCTTCAAAATTACATTTGTGTCTCATTTCATGAATTCTGCACCCAAAGCTATTTTATTTTTTAAAAAATTTGTGTATGCAAGTATGAAGACCATGTTCTTTATGTTTAATGTTTCAAGTATTACCAGTTTCTTTTTTGTGTTTTATTGTTTTTTTTCAGCAGGAAAAGTTCAGGGAAAAGATGCAGGTAGTGTTGGGGGTCTTTCTGCTACTGTACCAAAAATAGATACTGAAAGAGGAAAAGATAATGGTGATGGAGAAGTGATCACAATTGTGCATGAAGATGGGAACAACTACATAGGTAATTATTGGCATCATCCATATGATTCAAATAAAATCTATTTAACAGTTAATGGCTGTTTTTTTTTTTTTTAACTTTTTGATTTTCATAATTTTTGCTTTAGTCTAAAATTCGTAAAATAGGAAGTAGAGACAAGATTCACAAACAAATTCTTCTTAAAATTTAAAATAATTGATATAATTCTGCTTTTTGAAAAAGTAGGAAGTTAAAAGAGGCAGCCTGTAATAATGAAAAAACTGCAAGACAAGGTGAGACCTGTATATGACTTGGAGTAGCAACAACCCAAGATTCGAATAGTTAGATTATGTTTCTAGAAATGTTGGTACTTCAATTACATTCTTGGAGTACTAAACATTTCATTTCTATTAACAGAAATCAATTTCTGACAACTTTTGAAAATAAACCGTCTTGAATGGCAGCAATATTGATTCAAATACTGCATAAATACTTATATTTTCAGCAGCCAAAATTTCTTTTACTTCTTTAGCATACTTGGGACTGCACATGAATGTAGTAGCATAACAAGATTAGTTGATTAGTTAAGCATATGTAAATGTGCTTAGCACACCCACTCTACCTCTGTACTTTTAGAAATAGTATATATTTTCCTATTTGAAAGTAATGACCTTTATTTAGATAATGAAAAACCTAAATAAATTATTTTTTTTTAATTTTCCAGTTCTTACTTCTCCAAGTTTTGATGACATTCAATGACCTTCAGTGATAATAACAATAACCTCGTGAGATTTGTCTTACAATTTCGGACTTTGTACAGGCTAAGTTGGATGTTTTTAAGAAGGCGTAACTCATATTCATCAAAATATCTTCAAATAAAATTGTTCTTAGAGAACGTTAGCATATCTGAGAATGTTATGATAACTGTCATGTCATTCTTCAGTCTGCTAAATTTTAGAATTTGTGATATATATATATATATATATATATATATATATATATATCAACCATAAAATAACTATTGATATATAGCGCGAGTTAATGAGAAAAGTACGAAGTGGGTTTAAAGAGATTTATTGTGTACAGAACATGAAAGAATGAAAACAAGAACAAGGTTAAGACAAAGAGTAAACAAAGTTAATAATTAAAAACATATGAGTTCAAAGAAAACAGTAATAAATAAATAAATGTAGGCAGGCGGTGAGTACGGCCACATACTCCCCTCCCAGTGGCAACGAGAAGGCTAAGCAGCGTACTTCATTGGAAATCGTACAACTCGCCCAGAGCGGGTTTTCCGTTCAGTGGTGGTTGTGGGCTTGGAAGATGCAGTACGCTGTGAATGTTCTTAAGACGTTTGGTTGGGCGGGATAGCTGAGAACGTGTCCGTTCCAGGATGTTTCTCTGATGTCGGTTTCATGTAGGTCGATTTGTGGCTGGTCATGCAATAAGAACGCTGGTTTCAGCCGATCAATAGAGATGGAATCCTCGCCTCTGTGTAATAGTACAGTGAGCAATTTGTCACTTCTTGGCACAACTTTGAATGGACCTTCATAAGTTGGTTAAAGAGGTTTCCTGATGGTGTCTTGACGAATGAAGACGTGAAATGAAGTCATGAGCTCAGGGTGTATAAAAATTGTTTTCTTACAATGGTGATGAAATGGAACGGGTCGAATTGTTATGACGTGTTCTTGAAGTTGGGTAAGTAATGTAGGTATGTCATTTGACATTTTTGAGTCTTCGAAGAAATCAGCAGGAAGTGTGATTTGTTCACCGTAGACAAGATGTGAAGGTCAAAACTCCTACTTCGGGTATTATGATTGAATGAAGTCCAAGGATATATTATAGTTCATAGATTATTATTATTCATGATTATTTTATATTTCATACTAGGTAATTGCCACTCTTCCTATAAATAAAAAAATTGTTTTATTTTTGTTATTTATTCTAATTATTTTATTAGGACCAGAAGTAAGTGCTGCTGATAGTTCAGCTCTTCACTATACAATTGAAACAATGGCAATGTCAGTTGTGGCTGCATCTCTTGCTGCATTACTTGTTGGTTTCGTATCTGGTTACCTCTGTGGACGAAAATGCCACAAGGATGATGATGATAATTTGCCATATCCTGACACAGAGTATGAATACTTTGAGCAAAGGCAGAATGTTAATATGTGAGTATATTTTTAGAGTAATTGTATACTGGACGGGGAGGGGAGGGTAATTATGAGCTGTTTACATATTTTGCATATAGTTTTTGACTTCTGAAAATTATTTAAATCACCCACTCACTGACTGATCCCACTATTCTACCATAATATTTCGGATCTCTGTATATATTGTATGGTTCTGTTCTATTATTATTTTATCAATAGTCCTAATACTTATGTAAGTTATTTTTTCTTTTTGAATCAATAGAATTAATAAAACATTAAAATGGTTCTCTTGATCCTGCAATACTTAACGGGTGTTTCAATGTCCTTTTTTTTATTATGAAAGTTCTTTTAATAGTTGTTTATACTCTGATTTTTTCTCTTTCCTTCCTGGAGAGACTCCTAAAGTGGAAAATGTTTTTCGGGGCATAGAAGTATCTGACTCCCGCAACTATTTGTGCTAATTTGTGCTTTCACACTATTATTTTCCAACTTTCACCTGTACTTACTACCCTACCTCCCCCCTCCAGGTCATTAAACAAGCAACAATTAGGAAACATGGGCACTCCCAATTCGACAGAGCCACTTGTGTCCTTGGTCAAACAGACTAAACACGTGATCACTAAACAAGTGATTCTCAAATGCTTGCTCTTTTCCATAATTCCTAGACGCTCTTAGTAAGTCCTAGATCCTACAAACTCTTCCAGAGCACCAGCTAATACAACAATAATTTTACTATTAATCAGAATATTATTAGCATACACCAAAAGCTGTCTCAACCTGTTGTTTTTGTTTCCACCAGTGTATGTTTATATTTTTCTGATTTTCCACTTCCCTGGGTTAGGCTTAACCAGTACAGATGATAATGGTTCCCCGTTATCAGCCAGTAGTGACCTCAGAAATGCCAACAGAGGCAGGCACCTACTCTAGTTTTGGCCTTACAAAAAGTTTCAGTCATCTATGTCAACGTGATAAGCTTTTTTGAAATTCCTAATGACTAATCCCTCCAGGAACTTTAACCTGTCCACGCTATCATATGCATGTCATATGGTAATGAAGAGGAAAGGTAGATCAACACCATATGCATAAGCATTTGCCTAATAGAGAAGAAATGACCGTAGTCAATCTTCTTGGGTAAATACACTCTGGTACTTTCCCAGTAACCTCTCCCTTGACTATACTAAATTCTGGCAAATGACTCTCATTGGGTCTTATTGGGAAAAGTTCTATACCTCTATAATATAAGTAAGAAGTTAGGTATAAAAAAAATGTAGAATTAGTAAGGCAGTTAGATATTAAAAGAAAGAGAGAGTGGCATTATTCATTAGGTAGCATCACTTGACCAGAGTTGACTACCGACTACCCCTTAATTCTCCCTTCTGAAGTAGCTGAATACAACTTCTATCGAAGTAACAAGGCCTCTATTTGTTTGTTTGCCTATGATTATTTATGAGCTGAATTATCTAGTGTAATGTTAACCCCCTCCCCCCCCCATGAGAATATTTATTTCCTTCCCTAAATTTACTAAAGGAAGAAGTTGAAAATTGACGTCTCCTGAGTTATGATTAGTTTATTGATAAGTTACTAGAGTTTTCTGGGAGAGGAGAAATGCTCGATCTGCCTCATCTGTATTTTACATTCTTGTTCTACTCTAGCCTTGAAATATGAGTGAAACACCTTTGATGAATCTTTGTTTGTCTTTAAATTTGTTGTGTTCATCAATATTTTTCAAGTTCTGAACTACCGCATTGGTTCATAATTAACCAAAGCAAAGAACAGATACATGAAAATAAGGCATTCATTATTTATCTGGATCCTCATCCTTAATCCAATCCATTGATATATTAACCTGATAAAAGGCTGTATTATTTCAACCTGAGTACTTTCTCTCCCAATTCGACAGATTATTTGTCATAATTATTAGGAGTTTGCTGTTTCTTTTATTTTTATTATATGTAAATAAAATATATGGCAATTATTTGATTTTTTGTTACATTAGGAGAATGCCTGCTGAACCAAAACTATTGCCTCAGGAAGAAGTTACTTATGCCGAGCCTGTTTTAGTGCCTCCAAATAAGACAATGAATTCACCAAAAGCTACACTACGTAAAAATGAAAATCTCTTTCAGTTTAATGAAAATTACAATCCTCCTTACGCACGACCAAATAGAGATCATTTTGGCACTTTGAGATCACAAAGAGATGCTGCAAAGGTAAATATTTTATATATAATCTTTTTTAAAGAGTGTTTTTCATTTACATATTTTATGTTAATTTTACTATTTAAAAAATGTATTCTATTGCTTATGAAGCTTCAAGTTGAACAAAGACGCTGTAAAATATTAGCGGATAAATCATAGAAATATTTAATTTTTTTAAAAATTAACTAATCAATTGTTAAAACGATGGTAAATAATTAGATAGCCCTGATATCCAATATACCTATATTATTAATCATGTTATTATTATCTCTTTTGAGATCGTAAAAAAAGGGAAAAAAGAATATTTTCTTGATGAAAAAGTGGAAGTAAAAATTTAAAAAGTCCGTCACGCAGGGGCTGCGTAAACTAAGCAGATTTCCCACGTGAAGTTTTACAATAGAGAAATTTCATGAGAGCCGAGCAGTTAAGGAAACGGCTGAACTACCTTTTGGCGGGAAAGTCAGTCGTCCGTTTGCCGCCCAGATTTAATAAAAATGCAAATATTTCGGTTAATATTCAAGATAGAGAATAAATGTATATAACAATATTTATAGTAAATTTAATTTTCAATAAAAATGCTTCTGTACAATAGTTCGATCCGACGTTATAGTAAAGGAGATATTTCGAATTTTCGAAAATCCTTCCCTCTAAACCCCCCCTCCCACTGTTTCGATGTTAGCTGTTAACTAACTTGACCTTTCTTTTTACATAAAACAACTAAATATCGAATTTGGTAACGATCAAACAAAAATTGCGACCGCTAGAGCGGTAACAGAAAAGATATATATATATATATATATATATATATATATATATATATATATATATAGTTTCAATGGACCTTATATGCGTCATCTACTAGGTAGGATCGATGGACATTTGAAGAAAAATTTCGAAAATTCTGTCATGAATACAACCTCAATAGCTGATTTCCCTTAAGGGAAATCTGGTAAAAACAGGATAAATTGGAATACAGGCTTTGGTGACCTGTAATAAATAAAAAACATGTTTTGTGGGAGATCATAGGTCAGCGATGTATTCCCAGCTGCAGTTTGATGTCATTATAGGCCAGAGATTGCTTCCTAATTATTCAAGTAGCTACTCAATGGTCTCATGATGCTCAGTAGACTGTGGAGAAATGGTTAAAGTTCAACCCCAGAAGCCCTGTAATCACACAACTAGAGGTTTTTTTTTTGGGGGGGGGGGTTATAAAACTACAGATTACTTGAAATTATGGATTTCTGTAAAACATGTATGGGAGAAGATAAAAAAAGGTAAATGGATAGAAAATTAATATTAGGTTTCACTGATAAAATGAAGAACATAGCACTTACAGTACCCTGGTGAGAAGATATATGATGAAGGGGCTGTCACATCCTCCTACTAAATGTGGGGTGACCCTTCATGGGCTGTTTGGATACAATTTTCTGCCCCTCACTCATTTTACCATGGGTCAATTTTTAAGGTACTTATTGGAGTTTACAGGTCATGGTCTGTCATGTAAACTCCAAGTGGTGTCAGGCGTCCCCTTTGCCTTTTGTTATTTAGCAGAACCCCTCATCCTTTCAACGTTTTGTATAGACCTGGCTTAAGGCCAGTCAGCTCAGACAAGCTGTTATTTTGTAATTCTTGAGCATAATATCTAAGATTTAAAATTTAAAAAAAAAAAAATGTAGTTGTTGTATTGTAACTGTTTAATTTAATTTTCAGACTGACTGTGCTGGTATGGGTTATCGTGATGGTTTTGGGACTACCCGTTCTGTGAAGAAGGTTTACCTCTGAGAGACAGGTGGGGAGGGTGGGAGAAGCCTACCAGGGCGTGCTCGACGGCACCCCCTGGCTAGCTCCCCTCCCTCCAGCTCTTCCCCTTCACCCCCCTCCTCTAGCCCCTCCCCACCAGATACTCCACCTCAACCTTGCAGCTATATATACAGGGCATGAATCCTGGACCATTAGACAAGTGCCAAAATATTGCTACCAATAAACATGGACTTACAAGCTTCTTTTCCCAAATGAGTTAATTATATTAAAAAAAAATAAGTATTTTTGTATATTTTGCTGTTTTGATTATTGTTATCTTCCTCAAAGAAAATATACATTTTTTGCAGCACATATTGTGTAAATATATATTTTGAGATAAAATTTAACATGTTTTATATTGAATGTTTTCAATTTTCATTCTTTTATATAAATGTATATGTGTTTTCCATTGTAGTTGTTTGGACTGGATGGTGTGATTTATCATCAACATAATTTCAGATAAATTTAAAGTGCCAGTATAATACACTATGATCTGCATTAAAATTTTTCGATATCTTGAAACATCTTCAATGCTGTATTTAGTTGGTCTTATGACTATAATGAAGTGATAATGGTAGGCTAAGGACATGCATTTTACACTATTAATCTTTTACTTATTGTATTTCTATTATAGTCATGTAATGACATAAAAATGAAAGTGATTTTACCATTTTAATATCTATTAAAATTTGAGGTAAAATATACACAGATATCATCCACTAAGTTTCAGTGTTTGCATATATTTGTTAGGAGACAAGTATTCTAATTTATAACTCTTTAAAAATGTTCAAGAAATTATTGAAAAGATTTGCTTAGTATTAATCAACATGATGAGTAGAAAATATTATATTATTTTTTCCTATCATTTTAGTACGATTCTGAACCTATCATGAAACACACATTGGAAAATGCACTGCAAAAATTTTAACTTGTTTTCTTTTTATTTGTTCACTTCTTTTCTTCTTAGTATTATTATTTTATGCTTTTTATTCTAATAAAATATTTTTGAAAAATGGTCAAAACACTATTTATTTTTAAAAATGTTGCTGGAGTAAATTTTAGCAATGTTTTATGGAACAAATTTATATAATAGAAGTTTGAAAAATCATCTTACAAACCTAGACCATGATTTTTTTTTGTTTTGTAAAAGTATATTTACTTCTTCATATACTGTATACATATCCACAGTAATAGAATGAAAATAACAGAGATGTTCTGTTATGGCATTGAAGATGAAGTCAAGTGATTCATTACTATCCTGAATGCAATATGTATAATTATATTAATCAGATATTTACTTTTATGCTTTAACATTCTGAAGCTCTGTTGTTTTCCTCATTATCTGTTTCTATATTTTATACATTAGTGCATTTATACATGTGCTTTACTTTTCACTATGAATATAAATTGTTGACTATACTTGTAAGTCTATGTATATTAGTTACAATTTCTATTGGAAGACTTAGCTGTCAGCTGACTGCATGTAGTGAGTCGCAGTTGCCTTCTTGTTGAAATTGACATTTAGCATGTAACTAGATTTGTGGATAGCCACATTAGGCTTTGTTGATTTCTTTCATTCGCAACATGATTATTAATAATTCCATTGCAGTTACAAAGAAATACGTCGAGATAAATTGACTACTGTGATCATTTTCATTTCATATTTGTTAGGAATAATTACATTGCATGACATAGAAAGAGATTTTTACTTGTGCCTTTTTGTGGAAGTTCTATATATAAAATATGTATATATTTATAGATCTATTTATTCAATTGTAAGGTTAACAGCCTCCTTTGATTGTCTATTAGATACTAACCTTCCATTACTATTTTGATTTATATTTTTAATTTAATCACATTTTTTTAAAAATAATAAAATGTACTGAGAAAAGTGAAAAATAAAATTTGAAAGCAATAAATAAGACAGTGATCAAAAGTATGTTTATCTGTTTTTTTTTTTGTTTTTTTTTTTTAAGTTTTTTTTTGTAACGTAATAAATGTATTCACTCTGGAGGGCTTGATTTGGTGGGCTTGATTAATAAATAACCTTGTTCTAATATATATTTGATGTTATCTAACCATAAAGTCTTTATATCTCCTCTCAGCTTAGTTGACTTATCAAAATACTTAATATTTGCTTATAAACAAGACCGAAAACCTAATTGTACTATTTTTAAGAAGGATTTTTTAAAACATGGTGATAAATCAAGTATGTATATATGACCATTTTCTAGTCAAATGTAGAACTACTGCAACAAGGCAATTGTTAGAAAACCCACATATAATGATATATAAATACATATATAAGTATAATGTAATATAAAATAAGACATGTTCTACAACTGATCAAAGTTGGTTAAGTGATATAAATATATATACATATATAAAAAATGCTATTATATTTAATGATCTAATGTTTGGAATTTATTTGCTTTATAACCTTTCTTAAATTGGTTTCTGATTTTTCTAGAAATTTTGTAGAGTCTGATTCTCCATTTTGGGGCCACATAAAGGTCATTTTCATTCTCGTAGGTGGACAATGGACAAATATAAAACAAATGCACATTACTATTTTCACATAATAACATCATATATCTTAATTTATGCATATTAAGATTTCTGTATATATTTCCTTTATGAGGGGATATTCAGTGTATACATATTACTTTAAAATCATTTTGCATGGCGCTTCTGTTGTGTGCAACTCGTCCAGTAGAAAAGCATTAATTTTATTATATTAATATGAACTATAATATTTTAGACTTATGTCAAATGTATATATAGAAAATTATATATTTACATGATTGTTATTTTAGAGTTATTTGAAGCAGTGCTATTATATTGATAGCTCTTTGTCATGTGATAAGCACAGGTGACTACTGAAATGGTTCAAAATTATGATAGAATGCTTTCTGATTATTTTGTCGCATAGATAATGTTGAATAAAAGAACAGGGCAGTTATAGATACGTATGTTAACTTTTTGCAAATAGTATTTAATGATAGTTACTAGGTGTGTATATAAATGATTAATATTAGTATTTATGTGTTTATGTTTATATATCTTATATACATACATAAATATAAACACATGAATATAAAAATTCAATATTTATAGGTTTTAAAATATAGGTGGTAAAGAAGACTGATAAGTTCATATTCTTTTATTAATCCATTTTTTGCATGTACAGATTTTATAAAATAATATTTTTTTTGGTGCACCATTAATAAATTTTGTAAGCATATTACATAGTATTTAAACTTCCTTATAATGGCTAAATGCAATTTAACTCGTTGGTAATTTTGTTATAAAAAGTTACCAATTAACTATGGCTATGGGCGCACTGCATTTTATATACTCACATATTCTGAATATATCATAGTTAATATCTGTTGAAAACTCTTGTGATATTATGAGATGCACTTAAGGCACCAAAAGTTATACATTAGTTAGAATGATGTAGTGGTAAAATTTAAATCACATCATATAGTATATATTTGTAAAGAAGCATTTACTGTTTTAAATAAATTCAAATAATAAAACCCATAACCACAGTTTATATTGAAATAAATGTCGTATTTTTTTTAATTTAGTCATTGATTTCTTTTTTCCTAGGAGATTTTTTGAAACCATTTATATTTACAAGTGGAAAAAGAGTACAAACAGAATATATAGAAGTCATTGTTAAAGATTTTCCTCCCAAAGCATCTCGTGATTTTATTTTGATTTTGACATATTTATTTCAGTTTTTTGTGGTCATTTATCTTAAATTGGCATATTTGATCATTTTAAGTGCTTATTGAATTGGACTTTTTAATAGTGTATCGTAGAATGGAACTGGAACCATCCTTTACATATTAAAGTAATAATCTATTTTGAATTTTGTCTCTAATTCATTCAATGTATACTGCATGTAAAATTTTACAATGGGCCATTTCTCAAAGAGTTGAAGAAGACTGAAAAATATATAATGATTAATATATTGGTCATTTTCACAGTGAGAAGGCATTTTTACATGTTTTAAAGTTCAACTTAATCTTCCATTTATCATTCATTAATTTTTTCCAATAATAAATTGCAAGTGCTGTGACATCTGTACTCATTGATTAAATTAACATTTCTATCATATAAAATATGAAATGTTTTATAAAGAATTTTATGCTTTTCATAATAAAAAAACATTTACTCATGCAAGGTGGAACAAAAATAAGCAATGTTAAAAATATTAAAAAAAAAAAAAAAAGTTAATTACTATAAAATTAGTTTTATGCAGGGCTTGTAGCTTTTCTTAATATTGCATGATTTGCATTTTGAGTATAAATAATTTATCATTTCAATGCCTTTTTCAGTTATTTAATGTAAGTAATAATTAATATAACAAAAAGAAGCCCATGGAGTCAATTCATAGCATTGAATGTATCAAAGATTGGAAAAGAGTTACTCACCCTATAGTAGAAAAATAGGTGTTAAAAATTTGAGTGACTTTTAAGAAGCCTTTACTTACAAAGTAATATGAAAATTAAACATTTAGGTTTCTGAAAATAGATTTTAAAGAGTTTGGACATCGAAATTAGTTCAAAGTGTAATGTACATTCATTAGGGTCCATAGGTCATTTGGTGATAGATATTTAGTAATTAACGTGGTCCATGATAACATTATCATTGATCATTTTAGTTACAAAATTTCAATAATAATAAAAGGAAGTATATTTTTAAAGTAAATCCTTGTATTTGTCTTTTTCAATTTTTTAATTTGAGTTTATTTTTTTAATTGTCATGTTAAAAGTGTGTTCCACTATTACTTTTGAATAATTAGACATTTATTTTAGTTTTTATTGAAGCTTTCAAATAATATTTGTAGTTATTGTAGTCTTTATATATTGAATTATTTTAATGATTTGTTGATAATGCTCTCTAGGGATTTAGGATAAGTTTAGGTTAGGACCTGTAAATATTTTTATTATTACATTATTTATCAATATGTATATGTGAGTACTATAAAGTATATTGTAAATGCTTCTTCCAAAATTCAGTGCCGGCTAAATACTGTTTTTTATCTTTAATAGTCTAGTTTTTTTGTAACTACAAATATAAGAAATTTAAAGGCGAAAATTATAGGTTAGGAGATATGTATTGGCTAAATTAGCATTTATATTAGAAATGATATACACTTTATAAATAAAATAGCATTGGCTTTTAAAAATTAGAGCTGGCAGGTTTTTCTATTAAGACACTTCTAGAAATTTGATACATAGATTTAAGAGAGTATGGAGTTGGGTTAAAAAGAAGTAAACGATACTAAAGAAAATTTATTTTATTAATAACCATAAGTGATAATTACTATAGTAATTGCCCTAGAGTTAAATCACAAAATTAGGTGATTCCTTTAATCAAAGAACTGTCTGTCTTTGTAGAATTTCAACTGTTTCCTGGAAGTAAATATTAGCAGTAAGATGACATTTAACTTGTTTATTTTTATGGCCATTTAGTAATACATAAGTCTCCTCATATATTTGTTAGTAGAAACAGTTATTTATGAACTATAACAAAAAAAACAAATGTTCATAAATAAAGTAACTGTTACTATAAACATTTTCATTGGATTTTCATACACTATTAAAATAGCATTCATTGTGCCTGTAATTTACAAGCAAGGTTTTCTGAAAGGAGTATATTTATTGTGCTAGTTTTTTAAAATAAACAGTCAATTTGTAAACTATTTTTTTCAATTATATTTCTTTTTGCAACTTATATTGTACTGAATACCATAATGATTTTTTCAAAGTCATTTACCTGAATACTGCATACTCATTTTTCCAACCATGCACACATACAAACAAACTACATCATGCACATGCGTCCATGCACACATGTACCAAAAAAATCACAAAAACCATTTTATAAGAAATTGTTGTTGATCATGGACAAAACTGAAAAAATATTTTACAGACTTGTTTTCTCTTTCTCTCATTCTCTCTCTTTCTCTCTCCCTTTCGAGGATCATAAATTATTAATGCTTTAACATTTTCAGTATTCTTAATTACATTTTATATAGTTAGTTTTATGCTGTAGTAAGGATAGAAAAGTAGAGAATCACAAGACAAATTTTTAGAATTTCAAGTAGACTTATAACACAATTAACATTCCAGTGTCTTTATATACCTGAAAGTATATTGTAAATTTCTAGAATATGATATAATTCTATTAGAAATATTTTTCAGTGAATGCAAGGAACTTGGTTTCTGAGAAAATAACAGCACTTCTAGGAGAACGCTTGATACGAATGATGTACATGACTGCATTTTTTAGCCTTGTGAAACTATACATTTAAGTTATTTATGAAGTGCAGTATATCTAATATATTAAATACTGATGCATTTGTATAATTTTTAGAATTGTAACTATGAACTGTTATGTGCATGAAAACTGAGATGTACAGATGTTTGTATGAAAAAAAGGTGATAATTAACAAAGAGAGAGTTAAACATTATATGACCCAACTTCTATGAACTGGAAATTGTATTAACAAGTATAAATATGCCTGTGTTTAAACAGCAGTCATGATTTTCTATTTGCGAACTTGTATTGAACCAATGTAATAATGATTAAAGAGAATCTTTAGTTAAATTTGTTGTCTTTAATTTATTCTACCATATAAATATCCTGTTTATCATTATCACATGTGTTTATTATATTGTATGCACAATACATAAGTAAAGAAGCAGTCAATGACAATAATAGAATTTCGTGAAATTTGAAAATTCTAGACAGGAGTAGAAAACAATTCAAAACATTGAACTGCCTACCTACCTTTACACACACACACACACACACACACACACACACACACACACACACACATATGTGTATATATATATATATACACATATATATATATATATATATATATATATATATATATATATATATATATATATATATATATATATATATATATTTCAGGGAAAATGAATGCTACCATTGATCTATGCTTGGACTGGTCCTCAAGGTGGGTTTGAAGTGAACTATATTTGTGAAATGGGTGGTTAAAGCTGGAATTAGTGAGTGGGATTTAAATAATAAAGTAAATGAAATGATATTAGCTCATATTATTGATGTAAATATATTCTTTAGGGGAGGGTAATGAACCAAAGGTTATTATGTTAGTACTATGATAACCAAGGGATACATGTTAAGTTAAATTGTTAGTTAATTTTCAATATTGTTCTAAGGTACATATGTGAAGGCTTGATGTGAAGTGTTAAAATGATCAATCCATTCAAGTGTGGGTGTTGAAGATATGGTTCACAATCGTCAAATAATTTCCTATTTCTTCATGTATTCTGTATGAAATATTCATCTCTCTACTCTTTAATCTCCCTTGCTGGTTTTATGGGGGGTCCACTACTCACTCATAGTGATAAACCTTTGATGTCCATACACAGTTTGTTTACAAAGACCTCTCACTAAGTGGGAAATAGAAGCTAGAATATCAGATGGCATGAGACATGTGTCATTCCAACATGGAGGAAATCTGCACAGTTTACGTAGAGACTGTAGGGTGATTCATATGCTCAGAGTTACGATAAAAATCATAAAATAAAATATGATTTTGGAGAAAAATCATAGAAAAAAATGTGATTTAGAAGCTTAAATACTGCATATACTTTATGATGTATATTTAAAACTGGAGAAAAATGTGTAAAGTTATAAGTTGCACCATCATTGAACATTCATGAATTGTAATATACTAGTGGGCCATGATTTTTACTTTATCATTGCCAAACTCAATATTTAAACATTTCATGTAAAACTGTGAAGATCAAGTTCATTCATTGCGGAAATAAGACTATGAGACAAGGGGACTTAAAGAAGAGGTAAGTTTGAAAAATGAATATCACCTTGTTATAATGCACCTGATCGTTAAAAAAAATTGTTGATGAATTAATTTGTTATAATTATCTTTCTATACTGTCTTCTCTAAAATAAATGCTAATCTAGTAATTTATATTTTTACATTTTCCTCCTTCAGTAAACCCACACTTCCACTCAAACAATTTTCATTTTAAGCTATTATATCATAAAATATCTAGCACTTAGCTTAAATTTGAAGTATTGTTTACATAAGCTCTTACTAATAGAGATATAGAGACTAGAATATCAGATGACTCGTAGAATATCACTCCAACTCGTAGTATCTGCATAATTTACTGAGAGAACTGTATGTAGGGCAATTGATGTATTCAGAATTATGGGGAAAATCAAAATGAAATGCGATTTTTAGAATACAAAATCATAAAATAAAATGTGTTTTTTAGAATACAAAATTATAAAATAAAATGTGATTTTTAGAATATGAAATCACATGTTTTTTAGTAGTGGCTTCTGTTCCGTTAAACTGGTAACTCGTCTCAGTATTGCAAACATGTTAAGGACGAATTTCTGAAGAAAAATCATGTTTGCAATAATGAGACGAGTTACCAGTTTAACGGAATAGAAGCCACCACTAACCAAAGTGTTAGCCCGCAATTTGAACCCATTCGTAGGCTACACACCATCGTTCGTTATGAATTCTACCCACCTAGTGGAATTACTAAAGAATGTAGAAATAATAGATTCTGGCATATTAGCCAGCTTTAATGTTGAGTTATTATTTATTAACGTCCCAGTACAAGACTCCATCGCCCTAGTAAAAAAGATAGGTTGGTGAATAATGAGATGTTAGATTTATTTGAATCAGTACTAACTTCGTGTTATTTTCAATATGACAAGAACATATACAAACAAAAACAAGGACTCCCAATGGGAAGCCCCCTGTCATCAGTTGTGGCCAATCTCTTTATGGAAGATCTAGAATTGTCAGCCTTAGAAAAATGGACAGTAAAACTCAAATTATTGCTTAGATACATAGATGACTGTTTTATTATTTGGCAACATGGCAAAGAACAACTAATGAATTTTTTTAGCTAGATGAACATGCAACACCCACAGATCAAATTCACCATAGAATTAGAAAATGAAGGGAAATTACCATTTCTTGATCTTTTAATAATTAAAGAGGGCAATAACAGATTCAGCCATACAGTATACAGAAAACCGACAGCTACAGGCAGTTATCTGAATGTCTCGTCCTACCACTACCCAGCCCAAAAACATGGTATCATCTATACATTAGTAAACAGAGCTATATCGTTGTGCTGCAATGAAACTCATTGAAAAAATGAAATAAAACAGCTAAAAAAAGAACTACACGACAACGGCTACGAAAAAATGGAAGTTACAAGAGTATTAAGAAAAATTAAGAAGAAACTTGATACCACCAAGGTTTAACAAGACATTGAAAATACTCAAGTTAAACCATTAAGAAGCGTAACACAACCTTATATAGCGGGAACTTCAGAAAGAATGGCAAGAATACTTCAAAAATATAATTTACAAACAGTATTCAACCCCACAAAATATTCAATGAATATTTGAAAAGTTCAAAAGACACCCAATTTTTACAAGATATTGGAGTTTATATGATAACATGTGATTGCGGTAAAGTTTATGCGGGACAGACAGGTAAGAAGACTGCTACAAGAGTCAACCAAGACATGGCTGATCTGATACACCAGAGAACAAAGACATCCGCCAGAGCTAGACACACAAGTATTTGTTCTCACCAAATTAAATTCAATGAGGCAAAAGTTCTATAGAGAAGATCACCTCTGGAAAAGATTGGTCCTAGAACAAATACAATAAACGGCGTGGATGGTGTCATACTCTCTGAAACGTGGAAAGCCATATTAAAATAAAATCCAAAACATATGAGTGAATGAGGTAGCTATTCAAATTAAATTTATTGCCTGATGAAGATAATGTTGTTATAACAACAATATTTTTATTGATATTGTTTGCATAACAACAAAAATTCAAACTGCTGGAGCAGAGAGCCGAACTCCTCACAATGAAAATACTTTCCAGCGATGCAGCCTCAAAAATAGAATGAGTTATTATATAAACATGATAATGTTTTTTGAAAGAGAATTAGTAAAATATTTTGAAGTAAAACTATATATTCAATAAGAATAACATAATATTGTACCAAAGAAATAGAAGCTAGGAAATGGGTACACATAGATCATATGAACCCTTATATTACACATCACTACAGCCTTTGAAAAATCTGGGACTCTGTCACAACAGTTTTTGATCATTCCTCATGGTACCCATCCAGACTTCTTTAATTACAAATGCCCCATCCCCTCAAATCCTCCTCCAGGTCATTAAACCACCATTGACTGGGCCTTTTTCATGGCCACTTTTCTTAATTTCTCCTGGCATACCATACGCATTTTTTGGACAGTCCGATGGGCTCCATTCTGGAGTAATCACTTCAGATGACCATTTTTGATAGCAGAGATAGCCATATAATTCTATTACTTTAGCATTACTTCTGATGCACCACTGCACTACTCCTGGATGGCTCTACATATTTTTCACAATGAATCTTCCTACACAGACCAGTAGCACTCTTCTGTTTTCTTTTGAGCGTGCCTACATTTCACCGTTATACCACCTTTTAATTACCAGTTTTTATATTGCTCGTTTCATTTTCTAAGAAACCATAATCAATACATTATTTGTGCATGCCATATACTGTGGGAGACAACTGGAAAAGGTAAAACTGGCATTAGTCTTTACTTCGGATTGACATTTCAAGGGGAAGGCTAAAAAGCACAGGGGAATTGGGTCTCCTCATTAGTATCTTCAAATCTATCTGAGATGCCCACACTGGTTTTGACTTTATAGAATGTCCTTTCCAGAGTCATCCTCATCACTCTGATAAGCTTGATTGTATTTCCAGCCACTTCTATGTCTCTGGTAATTTAAACATACTGACATGAACCTGCCAGATGCCAATTAAAAGATGACGCAGATCAACATTACGCTCGTATGCTTTTCCTAATAGCTGCCTAATGGTAATGATGTTATCTGTTCTTCAGCATCCTACATGAAAATCATACTAGTGCTTCCTTAGAATCCTTCTAGCACTTTCCATCAACCTCCAGGAAATAGCTACAGACAGTATCTTATAAGCTTCGGTGAGAAGCTATATATTTATGTTCTAATAATTTTCACATTTCAGTTATTGCCTTTTTCAAGTAGAAAAAGCATGGAAACATTTATTGTTATAAAGTTATTGTATACATTTAATATTGATATATAGGAAGGCTAGAAAACTTGTCATTGTATTAAATTTATGTAATGTTGGATTATATAAATTTTGAACTCTTTCATTTTCAAATTCTAATCCCATAGCGATTGAAATGTTAAAACAGAAATCATGAATAATCTTATTGAAATTATAAATAAACCTTCTCAGAATTATCAATAAATTTACATAATGTTGATTAAAATGCTCGAATATATATATATATATATATATATATATATATATATATATATATAAATTTTATTTGTTAAGGGAAAGAAAAATATTGCACAAGCACAACAAGAAACAAATTTATATTTATTAAAGAAAAATATAAAATAAGTCAGTTTCCTAAAGTATTATATGTTCTGAAAATGCTAATTACACTGAAAAATAGAGTTACAATATAACTGTAGATGACAAATATTTTATTATACTAGGATATATAAAATATATAAATTTTACAGACGTATACATGAATCCCAACTGCACCTCACTAGAGTAATAATACTATCCAGAAATAACATTTAATTTATTGTTAAGCAGGATTACGACCTAACAGTTTTTACCATGCTATGGGAAGGAGCAGAAGAAAAATAGTAAAAAATACTAAAATATTAGAGAGCAGTAAAATGACAACTAAATGACTCCTCTTCCAAAGTATCTTGATTCAACTAAAATATTGTGGCAAGGAATATTTCATATAATCAACTTCTTACTCTGTCAAACACCGTTACATACCATTTTTATCTTAAGTATATAGATCATAATAAAATTATAATGATACGAACAAACATACATTTATTAAAATTTTATTTTAATTTGATTGAGATATATTTAACATTAAATTGAGGTAAATATATGTTTAAACCTTATATACTTTTAAATTCCAATTATTAAGGTACAGTTTCTTATCACAATATCTCATTTTGGAGAGAAATAATTCTCAAATTTCCAGAATAGGTACTTTTCAAAAATTGAATGTAATACTATAGTTGTTACAAAATCTTAAATGTATAAAATAAAGTATTCAATTCATAGCTTCCTATAAAATTGTATTGGAAAATTCTGATGATACTGAATATATAAATTAACATGATTAACTGATGAAGGCATTTTAAATATTGTGTTCTCCAGATATAATTAATTGATAAATAAACTTTAACAAACAGTGAGCATAGATAATACCAGTTATAATGTCTAAATACTTGGAATACAGATATTTTTTTTCTTTTAAACACTCCTGTTAATCACTTGTTCTTGATTTAGATGAAGCAGTCTAAACGTTGAGAGTTAGCATTATGTCTTCAAGTCTGTGTAGTCCTAACACTTGTGATTATGAAATCACTTATTATAAGGAAAGTTACTAACAAAAGTTGGATAATCACATTTTTTTTTTTTGATCGCGCATCACAAAATGTGATACCATTTTTTTTCTCAAATCTAGCCAAAAAATGAATGGGAAAAACATTGAATTTCCTAAATAATGCTTTAAGAAATAAAAACCATTATGAGTTTTGTTTTACTGTTTAAAAAAAAAATATAATTTTAATTGAAAATCACTTTGTAACGACCAGGTTTAGTATTAATGCATTTGGTTTATAAGTCAGTGTAAATATAAGGTTTATATATTTTGCATATTATTATAATATGATATGCTCATGACTTTTTACGCTTACTGTAGGGGCATGCTAAAAGAACCTTTATTGGACTCTTGCCATGTGCACTGAACATGTGTTAGAGAACAGATTGGTTTATGAATAACAGAGATATCAATGATTTGGAAGGGTGAGTTTTAATCATATTATTGAGAGTGATGTACCGTAATGTTACAGGAAGGCTGGAAGGTCTCAGTGGGAGACAACGTAAGCCTTTGTCCCATTCCATAGGATTGATTCATTTACCATATGAAAACAACAGCATTATTATCTTTTTCCAATATATATTAGGAACATGCAAGTTTTTAATCTCTATAATATAAATAAACCAACCTATTTTAAATTCTATTTAAATAGATTAAACATTGATAGAAAAAGCTTACCCTAATAATACCCCAAAAAGAATTTAAAATTGATCATTCATTACATGAAATACAAATGCCACAGAAAGAGAAAATAGTGTTTGAAAAAATAGAACATGCTTAGTGACCACTGTGAGAGCCTGTTAAAATTATGACAATATTGATGTCATACTATAAAATTTCATGAAGTAGAAATTGGATCATATAGGCACAAGTTAGAATATGGATATATTTATTGAAAAATTTAAACATGGATGTAAACTAGATTGTAAAAATATAGAAACATTTCATAGCAGTTCATTAACATATAACGATATTTATCTTTTAATAAAGGGACATAAATAAAACTTAAATACACAGGATTAAACTTACAACATTGCTTATTCTCCAACAAATTATCTATAAAACTAACAATCTGGCTATGGTAGGATGCTGTAACTATAAAAAGGAATGAATCAGCCAATTAGAACTAAATGAAAAAGTGCAATCCAGTCAATCAAAATAAACAAATAATTAATTCTATATTATTATAAGAAAATTAAGAACTCCCTTGTCAAGATATCTACAGAAGGATATTTAGGTAGAAGGCTAAGTATGAAAAACCAATAATATAACCATCCACTCTACAGGTTTAACATAACCGCCAATGCCCTATAATGAAAAGTCTAAAAGAAAATATGCAGTACTAATAAAAAAGCAAATATAATTTATAATAAACAAATAATTCAAGTGTTACTAAAGAAATGGATAACACACCTAATGCATATAAATGATCTATTGTAATATAAGTCTTCTTTTCATTTTTAATCTTAGTGATTTGGCTCAGTCGTGGAAACCTAGGAAATTATATGGTTCATCTTTCTTATTTAACTGATACAAAAAGCAAACACTAAGTCTGTACATACAAAAAAAAAACCAAATGGTTCAAATCTATTTAGTACTAACTAGACTTGTAATTGGTTCCAGCCCACCAAATGTCCATCCAGTAATATTATTCTTTAAGCATTTTCTAACTTGAGTTTTTTTGAGAATTTGGAATCACCTGTTACACCTAAATTGATTGTTGGGAAACATGGTCAGCCAACTAATCTTAATCCATTAATAAGACTTGACTCTAGCTGCTTAGTAGACAAAGACACTTTAGCAGCTTTTATGATATTGGTTGTGATAGCAAGATTTCTTCACAAAAATTCAATGGTAGATGTCTATATGGAATCAAATGAACGTATAGTTTACATTGCTATCACTTGATCATAGACAGTGTATTTCATTTGACTCTAGGGATGATTCCAAGGTAAGGGTATTCCTGCCAGTGTGTGAAATCAAAGATTAAAAAGGATAGGTAATATATTTTTAATTTTTACGAGTCAAAAAGTATAAAAAATCATTACTTAATTAATTTAAATTAAATGTTTTTATCAGTCACATTGTATCACCCCTTGATCAGCTACAAATTGGTTTTTCACTTTAGATCACAGAAACTTATAAATGAAAAACAAACAATTGCAAATGAAGAGGACAATTTAAAATAAAAATTCATTTTTCTATATTGATTTCAATTTCTAAAAGACAATGTATTTGAATATTATTTAAATAAATTAATGTAAAAGTTTTATTATAAATTGTATACATTTATTTTGTATAGTCTGGAAATAACACAAATATTGTTTTTAGAAACTCTTATAATATTTTTATTATAAAAGTATTCTGTTGGTCCAAATTACTCACTTAGGCACTGTAGTTCTAGTAGCATCAGTTGGGCTTCTACCATCATTTTAGACCATTCAGTAGAAAGATTTCTCTAAATGAGGCCCTGGCCCTCTGTAAGTGCTCTCTCAAGTCATCTAGTTATTTCTAACTGGGTCTGACTCTCCTCATCTTCTTGGTATCCTAATATACTGCCCTCTGGCATGTTCTATTCTATCAGAAAAGCTCAACCAGTGCAATCGATCCACAATTCAGTTTTGCTCCTGACCAATTTATCTTTCATGTATCTCTTTCCCAAGGTAAGGGTCCATATTGACCATGGGTCTGATAATCATCTTGTGTATGATGAAATTTGCTTTCCTAGAGAGAGCGTTGAATCGGAGTACTTATGAAATGTGATAGAACCATCTATCTGATCTCTTCAACCAAAGAAGAAAAAAAATATTGCCTAAAAGCCCATGAAGGGCAAGAGACCAAGCCACACAGCTTTGATGGTATTACTATGTTTATGACATTCGATATTACAGTCTGCTACTTCGATATTAAAGCAGCCACTCGATAAGGAAAACATATGTGATTTGTAATTTCTTCAAATAATTATTTTATAACCAAGAGATGTATATCTTTAAAAAAACGGTTTACATTTCATTTTATATTATAATATATTAAAAAAAAATTATTATAAGACCTAAAATTATTAAAAATTTCCAGTCGGGCAGAGGTTGATGCTTTTGCACATATTAACAAAAAAAATATTTTAAGAATATGTTTGTACAAATACAAATATATTTGTTGTATTTATATCTAAAATTGATTGATCTCAATTAAGTTAAAGCCCATAATAATGTTTTTTTTTTTGTTTTGTTTTTTAACTCAACACTGATTTCATCAATAGAATGCAACAATTGATTGAATTCATAATCAGTGATGGGCATCGATGACTAGAGAAAGAAGTTACTATGACTATTAACTCATTAATATTTTATGTGGTATTGTGTACTTAATACAAAGTTGAAATAGGTTACAATTATCAAACAAACAAGAAAATAGATTTGATGAGTCGTCAGTGATTTGATCATTAAATAAGGACTCAGCCAAGCTCACATCAATAAATAAACTCATCACTGAGTGTAGAAAAAAAAAACCTTACATTATAATTTGAAAACCTAGAATGGCTCAATATCCATCATGTTATTCTACATTTTGTAACAGTTCATGTCTTTTGGGATATGAAGGAAAAAATTTGTATTTGTTTGTGTTTGGGTCTTTAAGTATAACAACACTACACAATGCTTTTAAGCTGGTATATGCATGACATACTTAGTTTTTAACAGTGTTCAGCAATTTTTTTTTCACAGAGGGTACTACTATTAATTGTAACATTAATAATATGACTTTGACTCTTTACAGACCACACTACTAGGCAGATTATTTGATATCATTTAGGACATCTATTTCACAGTTTATAATAATGGGAGAAAATACCTCATGCTGGTTATCCTAATATTTTTTTGGAAAAAAAACATAGCACATAAATACATACAAATAACTGATAATAGGAAGGC
>CM032233.1:91357500-91525000 GCA_019009955.1 Riptortus pedestris
CACCACAATATAATATAAATATAAATATGAATTATTTCATAATTCCAATAGAGAATGCATCTGGAAAGGACTTCGGTAGGGACCTTAACAGAAGACTGATAGTTTTAGAAGGGGAGGGGTGAAAGATGGGGGAGGGAGATTACAAGATTTGAAAATGCTTGGCTCAACGGCCTATATGAAGAGCCAGAACCCGCCGCATGGTTTTGTTGGGAGGTCAAGGGGTCAGCTTTACACATTTACTGACATAATGCTGTAGCACTACACACCAAAGATTGCTGTTTCTTTATTCAAGTGCTACTCAATTGCCTAACAATGCTGAGAAGGCACTGGTAGAGTAGGTAGAGTCTGACCTCATCCTTTCTTTTGAAGGTTTGGTCCTTTAGTTTTTAGCTTCCATTGCTACAGAACCAACATGCAAAATGTTAACATTAACAAATTGAATAAAAGCATTTTTTCTTTTTCTTTTTAAAAAATTTAAGTATTCCTTACGTAATCTTTGAAAAGAAGATACTCTTTCAATGCCTTTGGAAGTGGCAAGGAGGCGACGGATCTTTTATTTTTTTTTCTCATATTTTGAAGGATTGTGTCTCTGCATGCACTTTGTAATGAAGCAACTGAAACAAAGAATGGATATCATAATTAATGAACTTTATTAACACTATTCATCGCCATCGGTATAAATAGTGTTTAAAATTTTATCAGACACACTTTGCAAAATGAAATAGGTAGCTTAGAATTACTGCTATAAAGACTCTGAAAGTAAACAACTAGGCATCCCATATTTCCATTACATAAACAAAACATTAATAACACTTTTGATTCGAAAAACTTAACTCATTATTTAATTATGTAGTCATTTAATCCATTCCAAATATGATTTTAAAACATATACCATATTATAAGTTATTAACACTTAAATAAAACATGATTTGAACATATATATATATATATATAGAAGTTTTCTCAAATGGAGAAAAAATTATAATTTAGGCTAGATAGGTTGAGAGAAGTGTGAAGCTAGCAGATACTAATAACTAAGAACAGAATGAGGAAGGAAACAAAACATGCTAACACAAGACCAGAAATGTTAGTAATGACTAATAAAAACTCACAGACAGCAGAGACGTGGAAGAAGAAAAAAATAAAGACTGAGTTTATACAGGTTGTGTTATTGGAAACTAGAAATGGAAAGGAATCATACGAACGGGAATTGTTTAGATAGTTTAGAAATTATTGTCACTCATTTGATTTATATTTTATTTCAAATATGATTAATTAGATAACTTCAAATGCAATCATGTATTTACTTCCAAAGGATATCTATGATTTACATACATTAAAAAAAATTCAATAGAAGAAGCAATTAAGTATAGGTAGGTAAGAGAAAAATATACTCGGAAAATATTGGGACAAGTTTTCTTGTTTCATTAAATATAGCATTCAACTAAGAGTTCCAATGACTATCCTGTAATGCAACCATCCATTGCAGAAAGTATTTCAGTAACCAACTAAGACTTTAGGCTACATTAATATTCTTAAAGACGAACAGGAGCACGGGTTGTAATAGAGGCCAGAAACGAACATGCTTAATATATTTCTTTTTCATTTTTGCCAAAATTACTTACTTTGTTATTTAGAGTAACTTTTCTTATATACATTGCTGTTGCATATCAATGTATAAAGCAAGTAATTTACATAGAAATATTGCAATAGTCAACAATTCTTTCCAATGAATTTATTAAATTGGTACCCAGCACCTCGCCTATTACCTGCCAGTAACAAGCTGAAGAGTGAAGTATATAGCTGTGCCCCCACCCCCTCCTCCCAAACATTAAAAAATCAGAAATGTTACTTTTTAATACTAGGAGGATTTGAAGTGAGGAGATATTATTTTATTGTAACAGAAGAAATTATACAACTTTCAGTTTATACACAGGTTTATATCAGCCATATTACGGTGGGAATGCTTGATTAAAGTTTTAATTATAATCACTCCTACCCCACCACTCCCAACCATACACTAGTTTATGCTTACATGTGAATTGATGCTTAGACTTTTAGTAATGTAGTGTTATGCTCAGGAATGTGAATTTATTTAATTCTCATTAATAAATAATTCAAAAGGATGAAAACTGGGAGAGTGAAAATTCTGGGAAGGTGTGACTAGTTATTTATGGTATTCATTAACACTGGTCCATTAATATGTAATACTTTACTGAACATACCATGTACCATGAGTAATAAAGTTTACTTTCTAGACATACAAGAAAGTATTTTTAATAATTGTGAGTGTGTACATAAAATAGTTGTTATTATTGTCCTTTGGGCCACATTTAGGGAAACAAAATTTTATTCTTACATGGTTCAGAATACAGAATAATATACATGCTTAGGAATTATAGGGTCCATGATGTTTTGAAAAAAAGGTACATTAATTAATTCAAAATTCTTCTTGGTACTACAAGTATTAGCTAACATGGTCACACAAATTACGAACAGTCGGTGAATGAATGCTAACTGACTTTTAACATTGAAAAATCAAATTATATTATTTTTTCCAGAAGTCAACAGAATCAAGAAAACTATGGATCATATTAAGTTATAAACGTTTTTCAATTTAGAATCTAAAAACTAAAAATTTCCCAATTTCTCAGCAATTACTTTTCGGATATTCTCAACAGTTGGCATATCAATGATTTTCTTAATTGGAGATGAGGATATCTGGTTAACAACTATTATTTTTATTATTGACAAATAAATTAGAATGTAAACAATATTCATTCCCTTAATACATATATAAAATATTTCTCAATTCTAATAAACCATTCTCAACAACACAATAAATCTAGGTTGGAACTTGAAGTCAGAAGTTAGCATTTTGAAATTATTAAATCTAAATAATGTTTTAGGACCAACAAATATATTCTAAACACAATTTTGTGTTTATTTTTTAAATAAAACTAATATTAATGAAGAAATAGACAAATACATGATTTGACCTCAAAGTAAACCCCCCCCCCAATCCTAGTTAAAAATTCAAATTATCATTTACCCTAGGCTATATGCTTGGGGTAAGTGCTGTAACCGCTAGAGTTACAACAGGGGAGATAAACAGTCAATAATGTAAATTTTTATAACATTGGAAAAAAGCTGAAATATCTCCGCTAATTTTAAATAAAGATGACAATGATTTTCAAGTATGTTTTGCTTCACTAAAATAGTTATAAGATCATTAGGTGAATTCCAATTATTTTAATAATCTAAGCAAATGTAATGATTTAATTTCATTTCAACATCGAGAAGGTATTCAAAAATTTAGATATTCAGCTACGAAATGAAAGTCAAATTGTATGTTAACATTAATGTGTATAGCAGAAAAACCTGAATTAAGAAAAAGCCTTTTCTTTTTTAGAGTTTATTATTATTTACGTCCACTTTATGCTACTAGGTTAATTGGGACGGGTTATCTACAGGTTCCGCCCTTTTCTAGCCAAGTTGGGCTAAAGGAGTTTATTTAGTGAGACCATCACTAAATAAATTTCTACTGCCAAGGGCGGGAATCGAACCTGCCACTCTAGGTCTACCACGCGAGATTAGGACCAACGCCCTAACCCACACGGCCAACCTGAGCCCTCCCCTTTTCTTTTTTGTCTGTGGCCAGAGACTACCTGGTTTTAGTGTGAGACATATTAATAATAGTAAATACATTATTCAAACATTTTAAAATCAAAATGTTGATTTCAATGTATATTCTGTTATAAACTATTAAATTACTACATACACATTTCCTATAGTCAATGTATATTCTGTTATAAATATTATTATACCAATGCATTTCCTATATTCAATGTATATTCTGTTATAAACGATTAAAACTATTAAATTACTACATACACATTTCCTATAGTCAATGTATATTCTGTCATAAATATTATTATACATAATATCTGCTATAAATATTATTATACCTATGCATTTCCTATATTCAATGTGTATTCTGTTATAAACAATCAAAACTATTAAATTACTACAAACACATTTCCTATATTCAATGTATATTCTGTTATAAATATTATTATACATAATATCTGCTATAAATATTATTATACCTATGCATTTCCTATATTCAATGTGTATTCTGTTATAAACAATCAAAACTATTAAATTACTACAAACACATTTCCTATATTCAATGTATATTCTGTTATAAATATTATTATACATAATATCTGCTATAAATATTATTATACGAGTACCTATGCATTTCCTATATTGAATGTATATTCTGTTATAAATGATCAAACCTATTAAATTACTACAAATGCATTTCCGATATTGTTTGAATTTGTGAAACATTTCTTTCCTTTGCAATAATTTGTTTTATGGTGTGAAAATAATGCATATCGTTATCTCAAACAGGTTAGCTATAATTATGATTTCAAAACATAGCACAAAGGCATTTTTGACTATTTTAAGAAAGGCTTACAAAACCCTATTTTTAAATGGATTAAAATGTTACTGTCCCCCCCCCCCTTTAGTCTACATCAAGTTAAACTTGAGCGATATTTTTGAATAAGTGAGATTAACATAATACCAAAGATGTTAAGATTTCACATGTAATAGTATGCAATGTACACAAAAAAATGCAAAAATCAATTAAGAAGTAGTGAAATAGAATACACAGTAATGTCTAAATATCGGATATAGTAAAGAAAAAATACATACCACCATAGAGCTGGACAATCCGCACTTGTTTAGTTGTACCATATACATCAACAACTGCATACAAGGGTCCATCTTGATAAGGGATGTCCTTGGAGCAAGGCCCTTGGTCTTCACCATTAATGATAAAATGCATCTCAGCCATGCTACCTCTAGGCGTAGACTTCTTCGGGATATAAACGACTCCAATTCTGCTCCCGACATCAGTAGGCAGTAGATCATGAGATGGACCAATGTTGGGAGGGCGTAATGCACTCCGGGGAATAGTGCCCCTAGCTGTGTGGATAGTCATATGATCTCCAAGGAAATATTTCGGCTCAGTAGTTATATGAGGGGCTAGGCTCCCATCTGACATATACTCATACATGTTAGTCTTAGTTATTGCATATATCCAAGAAGTACAATAGTTGGTCAAATCAGGAAGAGCATAGCGAGGTAAATAACCACCAACTGACATTAACTGAGGATCCATTTGAGTGAGACCAAGTCTCATGTATCCGCTCCATCCCCTTTGATTTTGTTCTATTTCCACCAAGAATATTTCTCCAGGCATGAGAGGTTTTTCACTGAATGTGAGAGCATTAGCAAAGCTTGTCTTCCGGTATGCGACTGTATTGTCATCAGCGAGAATTATGTTTTCACCATGATAGCTATGAAATCGGCTGACGATTTTTTTGCCCGGGGTTGCGGGAGACTCCATGTTTATGAATATACTTGATACGATGCTTTATTCGATCGAAATTATTCAGTTACAGAACATTACATCTCATCCGACATATACTACACAGTAAGAATAACTGTTAAATGCGGAATACAACTTCCAATGACAATCATCAACTTTTAATTACACTTACTCACTTCACAATCAAAATATAACAAAACATGTACAAGCAACCAAAAGTACCCTTGAATAACCTACCTTGCCGACAAAGAACATCCAGAATATTGCTGTTTTCAAGAAGATGTACTCAGTGGCTCACACTGAAACATAAGGTTGTGATGACGTCAGTGTTATCAAATGTTACACAAGTCAAAAGAACAAAAATTTAATAATTGACTAGTTATGATAAATTAATTTATTGTTTTATTTTATTTATTGTTGACAAGGATTTTCCTTATAGCAAGGAGTAGGCTTTATATAATGAGGTTAGTTTTTCAATGTTAGAGGCTTTTATATACGAGTGTATATATATATATATATATATATATATATATATATATATATATATATAAACACACATATTTTTACAAACTAGAATTGAGTATAACTAACTAGAATTTACATTAACATATCTAGAAAAATCTAAACTAATAAGTGTCATTATATTTTATTATCTTGCCTAATATTAAAACATTATATCTTCAACATAATACTTTTATTAAATTCAGCATTATCTTGGTTCCTGTTCATACTAATACGTAGGTATAACAGTACTAAATAATAAAAAAAAACAATTAAGAGAAGAAGAGAAATTTGACAGTGTTAACTCAGATAAGATTCGCGAAGTTTGAAACTATTTCTTAAGTATTTAAAACTGCTAATATATACTTCTCTAGTTGCACTATTTAGAATATTATGAAGTTGTGAATTATCAGCTGGCTGTTTGATGAATGGTAAATACTGTTCTCTGAAAGGTGAGTAAATAGGGCAATGAAGCATTATATGATAAATGTCTTCATTCATATTTAAGTTACACAATGTGCAAATTTCTTTTGGGTTAATATTATGATATACATTTTTCATTGAAAACTTTATACAATAGTTGCTTGACGTTCTTAGCTGTGCAATGGTTTTTACAATTTGGAATGGCAAACCAATAGTTAGAAATTCCTGAAGTGATCCGGGAGTTGTGAAAATTACCTTTTGTAACAGACTATAATTTGAAATTTGGAGTTTTCCGAGGTCTAAAGAAAGTAATTTACTTTGGTATGCTTCTACTATTGAGCTAATGTGTAATTTAATTAAGTTTTTGCCTTGAGTAAGCCAGATGTCAATGAAATTTAAAGAGTTTAGTAGGTTTTTAATTTGAGATACCCAATTAAATCTGATAATATTTGTGGGACACTGATCTAATAACAGGAGCCTATTACAGCAGATCCAAGGGAATCTTTCTCTGCCCATTGAGAATATTTTACACAACCACTGAATTCATAATATGAGTTGATACAAAATCAGAGCCTGTTTCTAGTCAAATGATGTAGTTACGATGTTTCTAATAAGCTGAAATAAATGTTTGTACAAGTTTGTTTTTGCTTGCTCGAGGTAATTGAGGTATCTAAGGCTCCAAACTGGAGCTCCAAATACCAATACCGACCTAGCTATAAAATTTAAGTTTTTTGGTTGTATCCCAACTGTGGCATTTTGACACCACTAGTATCTTAATGCTACAGATATAGCCGTTTTAAGTTTTGTAATGGAAAATAATGTTTCTTCAAGGAATAATGAGGAAGAGGAAAACATTACACCCAGATAAATGGACTTTTGATAAATTAATTAATTGCTTGTCGATAAACTTCCAATAGTTTTGGACACACTGAAAATGTCCAAGTAGTGTGGAGGAAATATGAGCAAAGGAAATAAATAGGTGATACACGTTACATTTTATTTTTTTAGTAATAACAGAATTGTGACTTGCAATTTCAAACAGAAACTTATATAGTTACTTATCAATTATGGAGAGGCCAGAATTTATTTGAATAACGAAATGTAATTGTGGAGTGGCTGCATAAATCGGTCGCCCCGGCCGTCGCCTGCCACATGAACTCTGCGAGGTAGCTGTCCAAGTTGAATAATAATAAAAGATCGCCAAGTGGTCTTAATAAAAACCGAGTGGTGTTGATTAACGATCACTCATTTTCTGATGTCAAAAGAAACATAATGACTAAAATCCTAGTCAAGTATGTACGACCATAATCATATAATAACTGCGATCAGCGGTTTTGAAGCAGTAATTATTTTATCTGTAAGTAGTGAGTGATTCCCGCTAACCATTTTGTCATTTATAAATTATGGAAATTTTATTTTAAATAATAAAATGATTTCCTTTTAATTATGATTTCATAATCGTATTTAAATGGGTGACCTCCCAATACCTGTTAAGTACCCTCATATATGTATATCTCACTCAATACTGGTTTGGCTAAAGTGTAGTTTAGTCTCCCACCGTACGCCATCTTGTTTCGTCAGCGTCTAAGGATCCAATAAATTAGTTTAAAAAAAGTAAGTTAAAACTAAAATCCCCCACCCTCGGTTAAAACCACCGATGGCGTATTTTCAAAATTTTTGAATGCGGTCACAAAAGTCTAAAGTGTTATAAAAGATTAGAAGTTAGAAAAAGAAAAGTTAGAAAAACAAAATGGCCGCGGTCGTTATTTTGAAAAGTGCGCCACAAGGGGGTGACTAAACTACACTCTCACCATTGGTTTTATATATATATATATATATATATATATTTTTTTAAAAAACAATGTTATTCATTATGTATAGAACACAGTTTTAAAGAAGAAATATATATTCCAAAGGGAATTTCATTTTTAACCATTTCTTCCGAAGAGAGAAAAGTAGCACTCAAAGACATTGTATATCAAGGTAAAAAAACGACTGGGTTAGATGCCAAAAATAGAAGTTCTTTAGTACTTCCAGTATAATATGTTAAGATACTTGTTCAAACGACGAATCCGAATCTGACTTTTGTCAGAAGAAACTAGGCCTCACAGCCGTTTCTAAAACTGAAGTCCCACTAACCGGAACAAGTCAGTCCCGTGTATAACCGTGTAAAGTTAAGCTTCGATACCACTCACAGTGTGATGATATGCTTGGGTCTCTTCAGTTGGCATGTGCTAGACGAGAGCGAAAGCCACACAAGGATGGAAGTCCACGACGTCGTGTAGTCTAGGAAACTATACAATAATATGTTACACTAGGAAACTAAAACTAATAAACTCGTGTTAAGGTAACCTTAATGAATTGAGACTCCTGTAGAAAGAACATCGTTTATTACAGATGTTTCGACTGCTCATGTCAGTCTTCTTCAGCTAAAGAGTTGAGAGATAGACCAGTAAATATCAAAAACGCCTAAAACATTATTAATAAGTAGTCCACCTTAATTTCCTACTTCTATAACCCTTTAACTGAATAATCCAGAGCTATGGGCCATCGGAGCCGAAATAAAAGCACTTCCTTCTCCTAGAAGGCCACTTTTTCACAATCTGTGTCAATTCCTAATAATTCATGCACTCAGGGTATATGATTAATTTGATTAAGCGCTTAGATTTATTTGACATTGAAAAGCATATTTATAGTAGTATTTTTAATTAATTTTTCATGGTGATGAGTTTGTCCGGAATTATTTGTATGTTAACAACCCATGATAGATCTACCCATAATTAATGCATTTTTTGCATAACATTTCCTTGTTAAAAGCAACATGAAATTTATTACATTTTTTTTTACAGGAAATCGGGTTATTTTAAAGATCCACATCATTGTCAAATAATTATTTGAATATATATGAATGGTTTTTCACATAGTTAAAAAAATTACCTGCTATTTTTTGATTCCACAGTGTGCATTTATTTTTATCCTCTCTAGTATTACAAGTTCAAAAACATTATCGTTAATTCAAAAATATCAAAACGTTTTCTTCTCTAATATTTCCAATATTTGAAAAAAAAACATATCTTAGAAGGATTTTACTCTTGGACTTTAGAAGTTGAATCCAATGTGAATTTCGAGGTCAAAAAAGCATCATGACTGTTTTGAATGTTTACTATTAGCTCCGGTTAACACAGATAAATCCATTTTTTCCTCTATAAGATTAGAAATGAGAACTGACAATCATAAAATTCGAACTTTTCTATAACTCGTGGGGAAGCCCCGTAAATGTCAAGTTTAAACAAAAAAAATGAACTTAAATTAAAATTGCACTTTTAACTAAATCAAATAATTTTACAATTTATGAATGTATATGCGCTTTTGTTTTGTTGTGTGTTAGATTTTTGTTTGCAATTTGTATTATAGAAATGTGTTTTTATTTATCTATTGATTTAATTTTTTAAACGTTGAAAACTATTTAACTGTTATTACTATGCAATTTATTTGTTACTACTCTTTTATCATTTATTTATTGCTTTTAATTGTATTTAGTATTGTAGTTTTTTCTTTGTTTTCTGAGTTTAGTTTAATATTGTTATTTTTGTTCTATATGTATTCTGTGTTTTTACTCTTTTATTAGTAGTTAATATTTTTTCAAATTTAAAGCTCTTAAAAAAATAAATGAATAAAGTTAAAAAAATAATAAATTTGAAAGGATTTATCGGCCAAGAAATAGTGTATATAATAGAAACACTTAAAAATCATATTTTGTCTTGTTTAGAATGAAAATTAAAAGAAATTGAGCGAATCTATAATATTTTGCCCCAATCCATTAAAAAACGAAAATTTTGTATTTTGTCTATTTTTGGCCAGTATTTTCATTTTGCAATTACATTTAATAAATTTTCATTGTAAACAAGATTTCATTTATGTCTAGGAATATTGGGCCGAAAATAACTTGTGTCTTTTCATCGTGATGTTAGATTAAGGAATACACATTAGTTTTGACTTGGACCAGATCGAACTCACATACTCGTACCTCTATGTAAACAACGAATTGTTAGAGACAACCATAACTTCCTTGAGCTGTGTTATTTGTTTATATTTTAGATGGTATAGTTAATTACCCCCATTTATTGTTCTTTTATTAATTTATTGTTTGCAAATTGAAAATACGATTGGTATGTTTTTAATTTAAAGGATATCAACGCCTTGGGATGGAATGTGAAAGATTTATACCCGTTGATGTTCTGGATGACTTATGCAGGTATTTAGAATTATTTTAACAAACATAAATGTGTATATTTGCTTATTCTTTGGTATATTATGAAAAATATATTCATATTCTACGGTGAGATTTAAAAACCGGCAGCAAACATGTTTAATAAGCTTGAGTTTATTGTTATTATAGTTTACTTTTTAACAAACTTCCCTTTTTAAGAACAATTAGCCATTAGAAATTAAGTTATCTTAAAGTTTAATGAGGTATTCAGTTAAGACTCATATGTACACATTGGACCAGAAAGGGGAAAAATAAATATCTCTGTTATTATTAGTTTGATTAAAAAATCCAATAGAGCCCATCTTATTGGTAGCTTGAATGAATGAATTTAGCCTTTATTTTAAAGAGTAAAGTGAAAATAATAGTTTACAAAATTAATAGATACATGATTATAAGGTACAAAATACTAATAAACAATATTGCTTACATACTTTGAATTAAGAGAATAACTTATGTTTCACTCTTTATAGGCTTTCCCCAAATTGAGTACGGTCTGACTTCCAATGTAGGTAGGATGAAAGAATTGGCTACGCTTCCACTGTAACAATTTATTAAAACGGCAGAGCGCTTTCGATGTAGTGCCTCATCGACAATGCCCTTTTGACACACAAGAACAATAATTACTATCTCTATTAAAATATTTTAGGTAAAGGGTAAATTCAATAAACGTTTTATGTATAATTAACCCTTAATTGGCCAGAAACTCAAAAAATGACTTGAAATGAAAATTTTTCTTAAAAACCCTTTTTTTGCGTTCCTAATAAATAGAGTATATAAGGTTTTAATTAATTTTTTTTTTCTGAACAAAAATATTACATGGCGTCCTTAAGTACACTTTGACCAGTTACCCTCAAACCTTAGTGGTGTCTTTAAGCACACTTTGGCCAACCACAGTAAATCAATGGGGGTGCCTGTAAGTTATGTTAATAAACTGACATAGTTTCTAAAAATGTAATTAAATAATTTATTATGTAATAAAAGATACACGTTGTAAATAAAAAATAAGTACATTGTAAACAAAATATAAATCCGTCAAAAATATCATTAAACCTTCCCTTGTCCATGAAATTCAAGAAAATAGGACCTTTCACTGGTGTTACAAAGTCTCACATTACATTTTCAGCATAAAACAACCGTTTGATTTTGGTGACACTGTCTACACTTTCCTTTTGTGGTGAATACTTGCCAATCTGGAATCCCATCAAGTCTTGCTGCATCGGCTTTGAGGCTGCAGCAGTTCTTGGCTGCAATTGGTGGTCCTGGCTCCTCTAGCCCTTTTAGCTCGCCGGTCCAGTGGTAACCTGTTCTATAAAGTGCAACGAACATGTCACTAAGGTCAACACTTTGTTGTCATACCATTTAATCATGCTGATACACTTATTGTTCTCAACGTATTCTTCATAACATCCTCTTCATCTTTCTTCCTCAATATTGAAATGTTCCAATACTTCATTCATTTCAATTTGAAAATTTCCTTCATCCATTTTGGGGCATTTGTGTGCACTTTCTCCTTCATTGTCGCTTCTTCTTCATCAGAAGGGATACTAATTTTTGTAGCAAAGAGAAAATCTTTTCACATAGACTTATATACGTATCTGTTAATTAAAATGGTAAAAGTAAAAAATAATATAAAATCATGCCCCTTGGGCAAATTTGTTGGTATTAGGCCAGGGTGAACTTTAGTACACCATCATTAAAATCCATGCTAAAACTCTATTTCTCTCCAGAATCGAAAATGAAACACATAGAAACTTAAATACAATCCTTTAAAACTAATTCACCCATTTTGGTTCGTATTTAAATCTAATAGCGTATATTTTAATGAATTAGAAACTTCGCTGGCAACTAGCGTGAAATAGGGTGGTAAACAATGGGGATTTGCTTCAGTATATTGTTAGTAATTAGCTCCAATAACAATAAATTGACTTTTGTCGCATATGCTCATGCTCGGGAGGTTACAGGGGTGTGAACTGTGACCCAAAAGGGGTAAGAATAGAAGCAGTTGCTCTCTGGCTCTGTTAAATATGAACGGTGTCTTCAAAGACACCTTGGCCAGTTAAGGGTTGAAGATCAAGTTAGTGGCTAATATCTGGCTAGGGAGATAGGGGATTTTGAAAATTTGAAATGTCTCCATTATTATACGTTGGATTGAAAAATTGTTTATAAGAAATCTTATTGCAAATTTAATTTTCTATAAATGTTGTTATATATGTTTTTTTATTATCTTGATTATTGACCGAGGTATTTAAGTTTTTTAGTTTTCAGACTTCAGTAAACCCCACTCCAGCTCGTGCCATATTAACAATAAGCTGTTATATTATGAACTACTTTATTCGAAGCTTAAATACCAAATATTGTTTTCATCAAACTTTTACTTCCAGAGATACATGCAAATACTATTTTATGACATTTATAAATGTGTTAAAAAAGTAAAAACAGTTTTTAAAAAGCTTTTTCAATCAACACCTTATTGATAAAAGGTTTTTTTTAAAACAATTATAGTTTAATTCAATTGTAAAAAAAAGATAACTGTTTCAGCCTTTAGTTAGAACAATAGCAAGAATAGTGTGGATAATAAATACGGGAATGCAGTGGACCAAACAAGTATTGGCACATTCTATCTTTTCCCTTATCTCAAATGCCTTATATATTTTCCAGAAAATATATTTATTTTAAAAGTAACAAGATGACATCACCAATTAAGATTTTCCCGTGTTGACCTGAACCTGTTTATTATACTACTACTTATTATATACTCAATATTTTACTGTTTCATTCAACTCTAATGCTCATATTCGTTAATGGCTGAAATTGGACCAAGGAATTGAAGAGGTTCAGTGGGGGGGGGGTCTCAAAAATTATCGGAAATTCGAGCATTTATATTGAGTTAAGATCAGAGTGTCATCCAGCGCATGGGAAATCTGCTTCGTTTATCCTGCCCCTGCATGATGGACTTTTTAAATGAAATCCTTTAAGATAGTCAGCAATACATTCATGCTAATCTATGTTCCTTATTGCAGTCGGTTTGTGATCAATGTTCCTGAGGAAGAACGGAGTGATTTAATAAGAATATGTTTCCAAATTGAATCAGCTCACTGGTTCTACATAGACTTTTACAGTAAAAACTTTCCAAACCGAAAGCCTTGTGGACTAAAAGAATTTGCCTTACAAGTTTTTAAGGTAAGAAATTTAAATTTGATTTACTTTTTTTTTGTTTCATGGTTCATCTGCTGTTTCTTTTAGACAATCATGAAAAGTAAAATATATGCAAATTCTGTAAGAATGTTTAGGTGATTTTTAACATTGATTTATGCTTATGCAACATCAATGCAATCCATAATTATTGTTTATTTACTTTCTTCCTGAAGCTACAAACCTTATGTGTTCTGAGTCTTTGTCACTATCTAAAAGACTATCCACTGAATCATGAGCTTCATTTTTTCAATATTGAACTCTTAACTACTGCAAGTCCTCCTTCAGGTTATTGAGCTACCTATATATGGACCTGCCTCCTTCCTTCTCACCCCTCTAGGTGTGACAAATAACATTTTTCAGAGTATCCTGTAAAGTTCCATTCTTTCAAAGACTTGCGACCTAATAATGTGATTTTTATTGACTTCACAACACAAAAATTCTTTTGAGACCTCCCTTGCACAATCAACTGTTTTATTTTATTTATTTTGATTGTCCAGATATGGGCGATAAATGGTTTAAAACTGCTAACTCCTTACATGACAAGATAATTGTTGATTGAACAATAAATTATTTATATTGGGTACTGAAAGTAAAGGAAACGAATATTTTTATTTTCATGAAATTTAATTGTTTTTAATTTTTGTATTATTATATTAAGAAACTTTATATTTTGTTCTAATGATTTTTTTTTTATGTTTTATATGCTATTTATTATTGTGAATTTTCACATTTCCTCATTGCCACTAATTTAAAACTCTCCATTTATATTGTTCCACCTCTGTACATTGAAAGTAAATAAAACAGTAAGTGAGAGAAGATTTCAATAAAGAAACACATTTTTATTAGTTTTCTTTAATAATTATTTTCCTAATCATATCAATAATACTTAATATACTTTTACATAAATTACAGCATATACCTTTCTTGCAACCATTCATCAATAATATTGATGAAATCATTGAAGATTGGAAGGACTACAAATTTTGTGTGCCTACATTTGGAGCAATTTTATTAGACGAAGATTTATCTCATGTTCTCCTTGTCCAGAGTTATCGATCTTCTTGGGGGTTTCCAAAAGGGAAAGTTAATAAAGACGAACCTCCATATCAATGTGCAATAAGAGAGGTATGTAGTCTTAAATATAATCTCAGGGTTATATACACAAAATAATATTACACATTTTATAAAATGTTTTAGTTTTCTGTTTCATTAAGGTCGGAAGTTTTGGTGACTATATTTTTATTAAATATTTTGTTATTTTTGTAACAATTGGTTATGAAAATCACATACATTTAGTAATTGATTAATTACTTTTTTATAATGCTGCTATAGATTCTTGTATTACATTTGACTATATGATACACTGAAAAAATGTTCCTATCTGATACTAATTAATAAGCACATTTAGGTCTACTCCATTTTGTTTCAGCAAGTTACTCCAGTAATAAAACTCTGATAATAGTAATTACTAAAATAAAAGCTTTCTACTGTTATTAGAGTTTTGTTATAGCTACTTTCGTTTAGCCTGTTCCTAATGGTAACCTTGTCCAGCTGTAGAAATGTTGTCTGTTTAATTAGTGTTTTTGAGTTAAAACGTCTTTCTGCTTTTACTTTTTCAACTTTTTTTAGTTTGGTTTTTCAAATAAATGGTTAGTTCTGCCAGTAGATATAATACCTGTTGTTGTGGACTATTGTCGCTGGTTGATTGGTTCATTTACTCTGTCTATTTTGTTCTGAAAAAAAAAAAGAATCGTAAACTACATCTGTGAGCATTGCAGGGATAGTGACATAAACAAGACATATGGAAAATTATTCATTTGAGACTACATTAAGTATTGTAGTCAGTTTTAAATACCAGTAATTTTAAAAAGTATTTATAAAGTCATACATTTTTGTTATATTGTTTGTTGTATATATCACTGTAAAGTTACCTTCCCAGTATTAGTTGTATTTATGTATTTGTGTGGTTTTTGGTTGAGTTTAACCTACATAAACTTAAGGATAATAATTATGAGATATTTTCAGTGTTTCTATTGTATTAGAATGAAGTGAGTAATATGAGCAGTATATATTTTATGTAAAATAAAATTCCTAGTAGCTGTACCATAACAATTATTCCATAATATAACATAATGTCACAAAATAATATTAGCAGTCTATCAGTGGTGAAATAACTTGCTGATACAAAAGGAACATTCTCTCATAATTCTCCATTGTCAGTCGAATAAATTAAAATAAATGGAAATAAAATGGCTTCATTTTTGTCTTTAAAAATAAATTGGTTTTTGGAAGAAAAGAAAGAATTAGTCGAGAAATTAATTTCTGAAAAATTTAAACATTAAAAGTCCAATTTTTCTTATTAATTTATAGTCAAAATTTGAGGTTAAATATTTGAGTTTCCAGAGGACTGAGTATAGTTGTGAAAGTGTAAATATGAAAAGTTGAAGCTGAAATATTATTATTTATGTTCAAAAATAGGCATATACGTAATAAACTTCCTACTAAATTAATGTTAATATGAAAAAATTAAATAATGTATATACCAAGAAGGGAGAGAGGAAACAAACTAATTAATGCACGATTACTCAATATATTAGGAGCCGAGGGAGGAATTTATTGAAGGATACAGTTAGGTAGAGGGTGGAATGTTGACCATTCTGTATTATTCGAAGGAATTGGGATTGGAATCAGTTATAAGGCCAGGGTAGTCATTTTAGGAAAAGTTTGAAGTTAGTCTTATAATGTTTGTGTATAATTTTTATATTAATCATTTTCGATTTTGGCAGATTCGAGATTGTATCATTAATCATTTCTAGTTGTATTATTCTTTTTTATTATTATAAGGCAGTGATTATTTCTGTGTTCTTAAAATGAGATTAGTAGTTATAGATTAAAGCATCAATGGTTAGGGTTTTATTTTATTCATTATTTTTTAATACCTGATTAGTGGCTGAAAGTGAAATTAATTTTTCTACTCCATATGTTTTATGTCTTCTAGACACCTCCTCTGGAATAACAATGTAATTAAAATCATTTTAGCTATAATCCGTTGAGCTAACATTCTTCCCTGGACAATAAGAAACTCATGATATTGAGTCTCGTATCATATTTGATTTATCTTGCTCAGGGAATGGGTTGTTAGGTCTGTAGGTTGTAGTTCAAATTATATTTGTTATATTTTTGCTCCAGCAGAGGTATAAAAAGATGCAAAACATGTAGAGCAATTTCTATAAAAAATTTATGATGATGTGAGGGCTTTTTTATTGACTTATCTTTAACCAAAAATCAAGTATGAATTGCTGATAGTCAAAAGTGGAGTATTTTTTAAAATATTTCTGTTACATTGATGTTTTTGTTTTGCCGATCTAAATTCTGTTACAGGAAGGGTGTTACAAGGAATACAGATAATGGGTGGATCGCTCATATGGAGTGGGGGTCTTAGAATTTCGTGTAAATAGTCATTAATAAAATTATTCTGTTTTCTACTGTATGCTGAAGTGTTCCATTTGTGTTGTAAATCAATTTTGTACTACTATAGATTGGAATTAGATAAACTGTATCTGGTTTCCTCTTCCTATTAAAATTGGGAGTAAACAATTTTTTTTACCTCACATACATATGCATGTATTATTGAGTTGCTCACTCCTCTATGTTTTGCACCCCTCGCCCTTCCTCCCGAAATGAGTGAGTGTTAACTGACTTGTGGTCTATTGGGCGTTTGTTATATATATTTCAATGTTTTCCTTTGTTTTGTTTTGGTATTTTTTTTTTTTAATATTTAGTATATTTTATTAATTTCCCCCCAAAAATTTCTTACAAAAATTAATGTATTTAAGGTTTATGAAGAAACTGGTTTTGACATCAGCCCATTGATTGATACCAATGATTACATTGAAGCAAATGTGAATGAGCAAATAGTTAGGTTATATATAATTCCTGGAGTTAAAAAGTGTGAAAAATTTATTCCAAAGACAAGAAATGAAATAAAGGCTGTTAATTGGTTCCCCATTTGTGATATACCATTAAATAAAAAAGATGCAGTTCTAAAACAAATTCAAGTTGGGGTTGGAGCTAATAATTTTTATAGTACCTTTTATATGGTATCTCCGTTCTTGAGGTAATACTTATTTTATTTGGTGTTTGTTTAACCAGTTTTTAGTTGTATCCTTTTTGTTTAGTCAAAGTTATGCATGTTCCATTCTGTTACTAGCTAAACTAAATAACTAAAATCTATTTTATACTACTAACTTACATAACCAGAGTATCTAACATGCTAAACCCTTTTTCAAGCCAATCTTCACTGGTTGAGGTAGTAGATTCTATTTGGCAATCTTGGGATATATTTTTAATTTTTAAAAATTACACTGATTTCAGAATGAACTAAAATATCTTAATTACTTCAAATAGTTGTGTCATATATATTCATAATAGTCTGTTAACATTAATTCAATCTACTACAGAGGAAATAGTAGATTCTCTTCAATTTTACAGACACACTCAAGATGAAGTTGAGTTTCTGAAAGCATGCTTTACGATTGATTACATCGTTTTTTTGTGGTGTCTCATATATTTCAGTGTGTGCTGTAAATGTGGTATATCACCATCCTACTATGATGGTTCTTTGGCTAATCAGAATAATTTCTATTTCTGATAACTCAAGTATGTATAATGGCAAAACGCAAATGCCAAGAAACCATGACTTACAACAAACCAACTCCTGTAGTTGATTAAGAAGAGAAAATACTATTCTCTCTGCATTTTGGAATAATGAAAAATAATACACTATAAATTAATTTCTGGTGATCAACCCATTGATACAATACTGTAGAGAGATCATTTGCTGACGATTTATTATATTTGTTCTCACTTTTACCACGGATTAGTAAACAAAAATAAGTTTTACTACTTTTTTTTCACTTTTATTTTCTTACGTCAGGAAAGTTCAAAATTGGTGGTGGCTGAGCTTCGCACAGCAGCAACAACAGTCTAAATGTTGCATATTCTATTTTTTATGGTCAATAACTATCTATCTATTTGACTAATTTCAGTGAAAATCTTCCAAGCCTCTTTCTTGGTAAGGCTTGAAATTAAGTTATATATATTTTCCATGCATAATACAAAGAGTGGTGGTATAGAATAATTTGATAATTGGCCTCATAATAGAGTAAACATTGATATATACATTCAGTATAATGAAAAGGCCCTTTCAGCTTCATTCAAGGAGTCATTAAAATATTTATTTTTTATAGGACATTTTTTGTCCGAAAACAAAACACACAAAAGTGATAGTTACAGTTAATACAACTGATCGGTGTAAATTGGTCTTCACTATTAATTTTTAGTCAGTTCTCTTCATCCAGTGTTTATATTCTCACACTAGCAGAGCTCACTTAATTTACAATACTTTTAGAAATTAAAAATTCCCTGGTATCTGACAACTCTTTTATAACAGTTTTTTATTAAGACCTCCCAAGAATGTTTTTTATTTATTTATTTTTTAACACGAAAGTGACCCCTGAATAAGTGTGTGAATAGCAAGTTCTTTATTTTATTATTCTAAATAACTATTTTAAATGCAATCTGAGTTGTATAGTATCTAAATATGGAATGGTGCAGTGTTCAGTTCAAATATGCCACAAAATTTGAACAAAAGAAATAGAAGTGTCGCAGCCTTAGTGTTTGGCATAATTATTTTGTTCTTCATCTGTCTTTTTTTTTGTGGTCTATTTTCTAGATGAGCCTCATTATTGCTCTATACAGTTAGCTTGTTAGTCTTATTGGGAGCATTTAGGACTCACTTAATTGTCTTTGGAATCTCTTTATTAATTAATGCTGTTATTATGAGTTGTAAATTTTAGCAGCTGTATTCTTTCTCTAAACTGAGAATCTATTTGTTGCTTGTCTTCCTTCAGGTGAGCAACCACGTAATTAAAAATATTTCCTGCTCAATTTCTATTCCATAATTATGGACGGTCCGAACATTAAGAAAAAAGAAGAGTTGTTCAAGTCATGTTTATAAAGAAGAGTTGCTTAAGTCAATTAATCTGGAGGTCCAGACCATCTTTACCAAATACCTCAAAATCATCAGTATTAGTTGGTAATTTAAAGGATCTTAAATCTTTAACTTATTTGTAAGGCCAATGATTTTTGGAGTCATGGCAAAATATTTTTTGCAGATTGCTGAATTATACTTTATATAAATCCATTTTTTAATTAAGGATGGGCCAGGTGATTCATAATCGAAGAAGTGCTAAGTTTTGCTCACTTCAGCCACTGGATAGGATTTTCTACTGGACTTTACACAGACTATTTTGTACATGCCCTTTCAATTTTTTTCTTAAGGGCTTCTGCTTCTTACTCTTAAAGATCTCCAGTCAGCTAATGTTCATACTGTGGTGACAAAATCCTCATACTCAGCAGCATACACCAAATGCTGTGTAATATGACGTTTGATGAACCAACTGGCTCTGTTTGAATTGATCTAGCTGTTTTAGTAGAGCAAACTGAACAAATTTGTTGGTATAAAATCCCTGTTCTAATTTCTTGAGAGTATATACATTATACCAAGAGTACTTCATTTATAGTTAATTGAAAGATAATGTAAAATTTACTATATAAACAACAAATACAGAACAGCAAATATCATCGAGAAGAACTTCCAACTCCTTACTCAAGCTGATGGTTGGTGAGCTTTTATAATAATTTTATTGAATGGATGGTGAGGGTGCATCATGTTCAAGTCAAATTTGTTTATTTAAAAAAAAAATATAATGATCAGGACTTCAAGTCAACATATGTTATGTTGCATATTTTTGTATAATAAGCAAGGGGACATAAAATGCAAAGTGAGTGATTGTCATTTTATGTTTACTTGAATTCCTGGTCATAATGTTTTTGGACAATTTATTTTTTAAATATTCAAATTATTTTAGTACTCCTTTTTTCCTTCTTGAGCATTTTTTCTAAAGAGAATTTCTTTGCTTGGTCCTTCTGATAAGAATTACTGTCCCATAAGGCAGTTTATTCTCCACTCATTCTTCTACAACTTCATTAAAATTTTTAACATTTCAAGTAGTGGGTTGGTTCCACTAGTATATATAATAATTCTTTTGACCAAATCTATTTGTGGAGTCTATAAATATAATTTATATTTTAACAATTTTCTTCTAGTTGTGCTAAATCACTTTAGTAAGCTTGTAAAGTAATATATATATATAAATTATATATAAATAATGTTTTTTATTATATGGAATTCTAATTTCTCATTTTGTGTTTTTCAGTAGCTTCTTCACGAATTTCTCTCACCAAATTCAATAATTTGTAAATAAATTAATTTAAGGTCTCTCTCTATGTGTGTGTGTGTGTGTGTGTGTGTGTGTGTATTACTCTAATTTTTGGGGTTAAACTGGATTACATGATCACAAAAAACAGAAAGAGAGTCTGTCTAAAGAGCTCTTTGAAAGCAAAGCATACTCCTGACTGAATCTCCTGCCTTTATATGACGAAATGCTTGCTTCATTTTCAATGTCTGTCATTCATCACATTAAGTTGAATTCTCTTTTATATATATATATATATATATATATATATATATATATATATATATATATATACGGTTGTTCATATGAGCTATTCATAATTTTAATTTTTAAACAATACTTTACAAATTGGCAACATGTGATAAAAGCAATAATTTTCCAATCATGAGTAATACCAATCCTCATACTAAATGAATAATATCAATTTACTTATTTGTATTATTCATATACACCCTACTGAATGTGTATTTATCCTAAAGACTTATTTAAATCAAGAGAAAAATGTTATTATGTCTTACAATTATATTGAACCCTGCATAATTTATATATATGCTTATAAAGTCCTACCAATGAAATGAATAATTTCATAACTATGAAATCATGGATTTGAAATTCTTTAAGTAACCTAACATACTAGCATGTTACCTATATAAAACATATTGATTGAAGTGAGGATATCAAGTTTTTCATGCTGGTAAGGAATATAATTAACCACCCTTTGTAAATTTGGACTACCAACTCCATGCTCCCAGTCTCCAGGGTTCTTTCAAACCCTGTTGTCACCATTGTTATAGATTCATACAGCACATGGCTTATTCTGATCTCAAGTAGAGCTAACACAACAGTGACTGGTTGTGTTGAAGCCTTCAGAAAAATATTTGGATTTGAGTACAAGAAACAGAAAATAGATGATCAGAAGTGCTGCTAAATTAACAGATTTTTAGTGTGATACTGATATCACCTGTGCTATTAAAAAGAGCAGAATGAAACCCAGCAGACTGTTAAAAAATGTGCCAAACACTATTTTGAATAAAAAAGTCTGTGATGCTGGGCCTGCTTAAAGAAGGTAGAGGTAGCTGCTCTGTTGTTTGGCAGCGTTGTATAGGCTCGGGATGGGCAACTGAGGATACTTTGCCTCTGAATACAGTTAATGGTCAAAGATTTTGGCTAAGGCTGAAGCACATGAACCGTTTTAGTATAGTTAACAACTAATGTTAACTATTTAACAAAAGTAACTCAAGGATAAAAGAATTATATTCAAGCCCATGAATAAAATGTTTGAGACTACCAATTCTCTTTTAGCATCTAGAACTCATAAGATGAATGTGTTTTTGCCAATTTTTGACTAAACTTAATCAATAAAGCTATTTATGATTATATTGAACTGAGAATGCATTATTTAAATTACAGAAAGATTCGTCAGTGGATTTATGAGAATAGAATCAAGCCAAGAAGGGAACAATTGAAGACTTTGAGACAGAGAAACAGATCCTGTAGTGACATGGATAGTGTTCTTTATCGTGGCCGAAATTTGAATTTTAAGGATAGTGTTGAAATGCTTCGGAGTTTTAAGGTTAGTATATCGATATCTTGACAAGTGTTTCTATAATATTGCTATTTTCTATGGTTTTTTTTTTGTTTAAAGATTCATTTTGTTTGTCGAGGATCACTTTAGTTACCGTCTTTGTCTGTTTCCCTATCCGTCCTTCAGTCACACTTGACTTTCGATAAGTTGATGTAAATTTAAAACAATCAACATGCATTTGTATATTAATTCTTGATCATTATTAATAGCCATTTCCAGAAGCCGACCATCTAATTGGGAAACCTAAATGTTGGAAGGTGGATTAATATGTAGTCCTTTTTAAAACTTTGAAGGAGATATACATATTTTGATGCTTTGATGGATTATCTCCTATCAGCTTAGGGGTATTTTATTTAAAAAAAAATAACAATAATCTTAGTCTGAATAAAGCTCATACTGCACTGTATTTACATTTATTTCTTATAAACAATGAATAAAACATGGAACCTAAAATAGACCTGAAACATCTGGATTCTTCTAATTATCTAAATCACCAATTCCAGTACACCCACCAAGTGTGTAAACATGAAATCTAAATTTTGGTATTAGACATGTATGAAAATGATAAAAAATATTTGAATTTGTGAACAATATGCATGTAATAATGTTTCCCAACTAAAGGCCTCAGTTGTTTTCTTGATGAATTTTATTATGGTACCCAAAAGATGATCTTTTATGCTTAGAATTCTTGAAGTATATACACTTTTTAATGAGCAAAAATTTTCAAGCATTTGATGAAATTCTGCATCAACTTTCTTTAAATAGTTACTGAAAACCAATACTGCCTACAAATTGTAGATTGTAGCACCTAACTGGACATGTTTAATTAAAAACTATAGTTTTGTATGAAACTTCTGCTGTTGTCATGTTTGTGAGCTGTTACAGAAAATAGCACCAATGGTATGGTTTGGCAATAACTACATGAACCGATACAATTATTTATAGGAAGATCGAGGTATTATATTTACACACATGGTAATATTCAATGAATCAATGCCATGGTTTAGTAGGTTCACGGTTTTTATAAAACATGAAATAAATAATCTGTATATTTGAAATCTTTTAATTTTTTTTTTTATCTTCCTGCAGGATGTAGGGGAGGGTGGTTCTCTCAACGACGAAGAATCTAATGGTTCTACAATTGATGGTAATATATAATATTGGTATTCATGTTAGATGTTTAATAAGTAAGAGAAAAGATATTCCAATATATGTCTGTCAAGTTTTCTTATAATGATAAGTTTCATTTTATTTAAAAACTACTCCTTCTGTATGGGATACGCAAGGTATGAAATTTTTTAAATATTATAATTCTTTTTTCAGATGGAAACATATTTCAATTTCCTCACAAAAGACTAGCTATGGGATTAATAAAGGAAACTGTGTTTTATTTATTTATTTTATACTACGCGTCCTTTGATGGAATTACCTATTGAGAATGTCATCATATGCTAGCTTTCAAAACTTGCTTCAAAAGATTTTACCATTGTGTTGTGTGGAATTATCTGTTTTCAGCATGAAATCGGGGGGTTAGATAAGAGCGAGTATAATTCATTTCAAATTTCTCTTTACATATTAGAGATACAAAATGTTTGTATAGGGCCATTTTTGTTTATCATGAAACTATCTATAAATTGTGTTTATGACATTTTCAATCCAATGGATTGGAACAGAGATATTTTGTAGAACTTTCACATGAAATGCAACTTATCATTTTATTTAGTTCATTTAGCTGGAGTAGAAGGAAGTCATGTGGTACCCACATTAGATTATTTATTGTTAATTTCTGATTTTTTTATTCTAGCTGGAAATACTCCAAGAAAATATGCTGATGGGAACAATGAGAGGCTTATTGGATCATTTAAGAATACTTTAACTCTCTCTCAGGAAATGAGTAATAAATCTGACTTTAAGCCACCCTTACCTGCGATTAGAGAGGCAGTGAATCCATTGGGAGGAATGCCCCATATAGCTGAAGACGATGAGGAATATTTAAAAAAGGTTAATTCTGAAAAATTCAAGACTATCTTGAAGAAAATTAAAAATGATGAAAATAATCAAAAAGCTCAAATGAATCAAGCAAGTTGTTCGTACAATACAGAAAAAAATCCAGATATGGATTCTTCTGTTTCCTTATCCCAAACTTCTGCGTTCACTAAAGTTGTCAAGTCATCTAAAACAACTAGAAGGAGACGGGGAAGGAGGAATAATAAAAGGAATGATGACAACTTCTCAGCTGAAGCTTCCGGTTACGAAAAACCAACCCACTCTAAAGATGTATGCAAACCCCAAGAGATAAGACTAGATCAACCAGTTGAATTTAAGCCTATTCAACAAATTCCAGGTTGGGTAGGCTTTAAATTTGATCTTAATGCCATACTGAAAGCAATGAATGATGCTGTCGCACATAATGATACTGAAAACAAGTAAGTTTCATACTAAATTTAGATTATAAAATTGTTACCTAATCTTATTTACTAATCGGTGCAAGTAGAATGTCTTGAAATAAAATCATTATTTTCTTTTCAATTCATGTTATTCATCCACCCTTCATGATTTGTTACTAACAGTATTACTTTATGCATAATATATAAATTTACTTGGAACCCTGATGAGATCCAAATACTATATTTTCTCTAATCAATTTGTCTATCATTAATGCCATTGTTTATATTATCCTCTCATGTTTTCCTTTTGCCTTTACTGAGGTTTTGCTGTATTACAGTACTTTTAACAGGTTTTTTTTGCTATTCTTATTGGTCATGTTGGAAACATGTCCATATCATTTCAAGCACGAGTTAGTCTACTTATTTCTTAGTTGATTTTAATACTAAGCTTCCTCTACATCATATATCCCTCACATGATCTCGCTGATTTTTCCTTGGATATGCCTCTTTATCCAGACATAGATATCATGGATCATTCAAACAGTGACCTATCGGTGGGCTCGAAATAGTTACTATCTCAGAATTTGTACCTGTACAAGCTTATGATAAAAGAGCTTCCATATGATCTGTAATTTGAATGTTCTCATTGATTCAAAATTAAAGTCTAAAAAAGATTTGGAGGCTTAAATGTTGTTGAAACACTTACATTGTAATCACTATTTGTACTCAAACCAGGCTTTAGAAATTGTCATTCAATTTAAAAAAAACAAAAAAAAAACATTCTTTTATTAAATTCTGAGGCATAGAGATAATATTATTTATTTTCATTGTGTTTTCCCTTGGTAGATAAGGTGATGCTGTTAAAAACAATTTAAAAGTCAATTTTAAAATTGAAATAATGATAGCATTGATGGTGAATGGTTTGAGATTGCTTTATGCCACTTTTACTGGTGGAGTAAATTACCCCTATTTATAGGTAAATCACATTATAGTACTCCAAATAATAAAATATTAAAAATCTTTTTGCAGACATTCGTACTGATTTGTATGTGAAAATATGACTCTGCCTGATCAAAAATGACCAATAGCAAATCAAAAGACCACTTTTTCAGCCATTTATTATATTGGTAAGTATATAGACTTTAGTAAATAATTATACTATAACCTTCTCAGTAAAACTTTAAGACCTCCTAGTTGCTGAGAGCCCAATCATTACTGAAAAAAATAAGATCCTGCCTGTTTTACATTGATGATTTATTTATTTTTTAATTTAAAAGTATTTGAAAATTTACATGTTGGCCATTTGGTCATCTCTCATATCATATCACAGAGCATTAAACTTGCTAATATCTCCTATTATCCGCCCCCAGCCATTTACCAAAGAATAATATAGATAGTTTGGAGACTTTTGGTCTCAACATATGGAAATTTTAATATCTGCTAATCGCTGAACTGGGGGGGGGGGTGTATTTTTTCTTTTACCTATATATTATAAATCAATTGATAAACCCCCTCCTTGATAATAGCATCTCCTGCATGCGTCAGTAATTTTGTGGGCATATTTTCGTACTTGGGTGCTTTGTTGTTTTTAAGAGACAAGGTGATTTTCTCATTCTTGTCTCTTTCAGGTGGCTCAGCCTCCTCAATAGCCTCATTGTATTAGTCAATCTGATTGGTCCCTCCATTTCCCAGTATTTAGCACATCTTTAAAGTTCTGGGCTCACCTACCCTTGATTTGATCACTATTACTAAGAGATTTTCATTGCTAAGGAGGATATAGTCCGTTGACTGAATCCCTTTTTTTTTGGTTTCTGATGCCATTGTAGAACTTCCATCTTTTTCATGTTTGGAAACACAAATTGAAGGGAATCTTTAATAATCGAATGATGATTCATTTTCCATCACATGCCATTGGATGTGAAAACACATCTTTCATAATAACTATTATTTATATATTTTTTTTACCTGTGCAACATTTTATGAATAGATTTATGGAAATTTTTTGTTTTTAGATATGGATTCTACATGTTTGGAACAGGGAAAACCTATGTTTGGTTGGTTACAAATAATGTTTTTATGCTTGACTCCATAGGTTCATTTAGTAAACTGTAAACCAATTCTGTTTTCTAACTTAACAGTTTGGTTGAACAAGAGAGTGATTTTTATGATGTTGATTATGTATACCTTTTAGTTAGTTATATACATTTCTGTAATAATTGACATATTTGTGCAAATGGTATGGCATGAAGAGTAGCAAATAAGTTCCTATTTATTTTAAATCCTGTTTTAAAATATGTTATAAATACTATTTTGTAGATTAAATTTTTTGTAATTTTTACATTTAGTTAGATTTGATTAAGATAGATTAGATTTATTTTTGATATATTATGTTAAGTTGATCAGATTAACTTAGAGCCGGTTTACAACAGACCTGTTGTAGTTAATGCATAGAAGGTATTTAATTAGCTCAATAGAAAATTCAAAAAGCAAAACCATTCTTTCTTCTTAATGACTGGCCATGTTTCAACTAAGCCATTAGGTGTTTTTCTGAGGATCAAGTCCTGATAGTGAGCCATATGTTTTGGAAAGGCCTCTATTGGTTAATTTATTTTCATGGTCCTCATGCTTACCTTACTCGTACTTGTCAGAAAAAGAATTTTCACTATCCAAAATATTTTTTAACCCTATGGGATATATTGTTGCATCCAGACGAATGAATGTGTATATATATATATATATATATATATATATATATATAAAACTTTTTTTTTTTAAATATTTAATTATGGCTCTAGCATGGTAATTTTTTATCATTTTAATCTTGTTTTGGTTGATAGTAAGACAGATAAATAATCAAATTAAGGATTTATTTATTCTGCGTAACCAGCCTGCTGTTCCATAAAATTAAATATTACTTAATATTAAATTTTAGAAGTTAAATATAACTTGTCTGTTTTTATATACTTCATGGCTTCCATAGGCTTTCTCAATATTCCATTCTTCTTTATCATTAGTCATTATTCTTTGTCTTTCTTAATCGCATCCTAATAACAACTAATTCACCTTAACTTAATATTGCTTCTTTCTTCAAAGCAGCTATTTCCTGTTAGCAGATTTCCCTTGTATTCATGACATAATTTTTGAAAAATTTCCTCAAAGGTCCATCCTACATAAGAGATGACAAAAATGAGGATAGGGGGAATAGACCGAAACCGGACCAGGAATGTGGGGGGGGGGTTAGAGAGGGAATTCGAAAATTCATATCTTTTTTATTATAATTTGTATCGAAAAATGATATAAAACCAATCATGTTAGACTATTGATACTCTCAAATCGTTCTATACATTTTTTTGTAGCTCAAATATCAATAGCGTGTCATACTCGCATACTCTTAGTTTATGCAGCCCCTGCACGCTTATTTATTACCATCCACTTTATACTACTATGGCTAATTTGGACATTCACTTTTTTTTCTTCTTTATTAGCAGATTTCCCTTAAGAGAAATCAGCTATTGAGGTCGTACTCATGATGCGATTTTCAAAATTTTTCTTCAAATGTCCATCGATCCTACCCAGGAGATGACAAAAAATGAGGTCCGTTCAAAACTGTGTATATATATATATATATATATATATATATATATATATATGTATATGTATATGTATATTTGTCTGTTACCGCTCTAGCGGTCCCAATTATTGTTTAATCGTTACCAAACTCGATATTTAGTCGTTTTATGTAAAAAGAAAGATTAAGTTTCTTAAAGGCTGAAATCGGACAAGGGAGAGGGGGAGAATTTTGAAAATTCGAAATATCTACGTTACTTTACGTGAAAAAAATGTGGATGAAAAAAATGTATAGAATCAATCTTTTTGCAAATTAAATGTACTATAAATATTGTTATATACATTTATTCTCTATATTGAATATTAACCGAGATATTTCCATTTTTTAGTTTTCAGCCTTCAGTAATCCCCCACTTCTACTCGTGTTACGTAAACAATAGTCTGTTAAGCTTAAAGACCAAATATTGTTATCAAGAGCCATTTATTATAGCAGAGTTACATGCTAATATGTTCTTGTGATCCCCCCCCCCCCCCATCTTAAATTCTTAGACTACTAAAATTTGATCGATTGAGATTAAATTTATTCTGATTCATTATAAATAACACTACCAGATATACTAAATAGTTTTCAATAAAATTAATATGTTATATTCTGATATGTTTCAGTTATTGTTTTTCTTTCCAGTGTCGGAATAGAAAAACAATAACTGAAAGCCTTTGGCAGACCTGTTTGTTTACATTTGAGACGCTTTTTGCCGACAGGGGAAGGATTATTATTATTACCGTTTGTACTTATTCACCTAATATTCACGTTGGTGTTTTGTTAGCAGTATGTAGGTTTATCTATTACTAAAATTCACGTCGGAAATCTACTTAGTTTTCGCAGCCCCTGCGTGACGGGGGCCCTTTTTTTATTTAAATACCACTTTTAATACAAATATATTTAGAGAAAGAATCTATGTTCAAATAACTTGTTTGACTCTAACAAAAAGTTATTAGGTATGTTTTGAATAATATACATGATACAAGTATATGTACATGCGTACATAACAGGAGTTTCCAATATTAATTAAGACTATTATGATTAGGTATATCAATTTCTCTTCCAAAAAAAAAAAGATAATGTTCTCAAATAATAGAGTTTACAATGTATATCCCTTTTGATATATCACCTCTAAAAACATTTACCTGCTTAATTGAACCATACATTACTGTATTCTGTACCTCGTGTAAATAGTTGAGGTATACCTATACTTTGATGATAAAGTAGACTATTTATAATAAAATGTGTGGGTTCAATGTCATAAAAATTATTTTAATAAGACGTGGATATTGTAGTTAAATTTGATCTTGATGTTTTAATCATATATAGATTTATCTTAGTTACCTATATTTAATTTATTTAGTATTACTTCTTTTGTGTTTTAGCCTTGTCTATTTTATTGTAATGTTGATCACAATGTATATATTTATACAAATGCATTTAATTAGAAAAATTTTTGACCTTTACCATTTACTTGTAAGATGTAGAAATAGCTTAGTGGTAGTGTATTAGACTAGTAACCAAGATGACATAGGTTTCAATCACAGAAGTTGCACACTAACGTTTCTTCAGCTGTGCGATTCATGGTGTTTTAGCTTGATGCCTATCCGATTGCTGCGAACCATCATGAGGGAGTTGAGGAACTACTTGGATAGAGACTTAGTATGCATTGACAGGGAGCATCATCACCTCGCACGAAATACCATGTTGTTTTGTAGGCCCTCGCCATTCATGTATTATTATTATCTATTAGTGATTGCTAGTTCCTTTCATTGTGTTACAGTCAAAGTAACAATACTGATATTAGCTTTATATAAAGTGTACTCTAACTCTTTGATACCTGTTTCATTTTTCTCTTTTATATATAATATCCTAAAAAAGAGGATAAGAGGAAATGGAGATTTTTAAAGTTCCTTCTCTATCACTGTCTATGGAGCGAAATTTGATGTTTTGTAGAAATAATTCACTCATACCCTAAATTTATTCAATGTTTTATGAAATTTGCATGTGATATTCTGGCATTAATTTTCTTATGAAATGATATTGATGCTGTCTTTAAATTTGATTATTCTATTTTTAAAAGTAATACTTATTTATTGATATCTATTCTTAAGAATCAAAGCTCTTTTATGCGTTATATGTATTTAGAATAATATATATTCCATTTTTACACAGAAATTAAATCTAACACTATAAAAGGTTTAATTAAACCTTGTGTGAGTGAGAAAATGTAAATTTTAACTTGTTTCTCTTATGGAAAAAATTGATGTTTGTTAATCTTAAAGTATTTTAATGTAATTGTTAAATATTAAAGCCTGATTAAATATAACTGTACCTTCTATATATGTTATTGTAATATTTGTGTATAAATGTAAATTTACCTCCATTTTATTTTATAATTATCCTTGCTTTTAATTTACTCAAATGTTTTATGCATTGATTAAAATTAAATAAAAAAATAATATATGTGTGTAATTTAGTGACAAGAAATTACCTTCAGTAAAATTATTTGTGTGTGATTTAGTTTTCAGTTTTTACTGAACTCTCCTTACAACCAGAGTTTTACAAAAATTATTTTTGAGAATGGATGATGGATAAACGAGGTAATTTTTATAATCTGTGGGTAGAAGGCAAAACAAAAGAGAAAGTGTGATGCCATCAAATTCTTATAATTTTTTACCAGCTGTTTTATTTATATAGAACATATTTTATGAAAAAGAAAAAAATATGATAACGAAATAAACAAAATTATTGGTTGCATTTTATTTAAAATTATTTTATTTAAGAGTCATATATAATATCTCTGGTCTCATGAATTGGATGTCAGAACATAATTTATATATCTTCTCATGATAAACAAAGAAGGCCCTATACAAATTTTGTGTATCTCTAATATGTATAGAGGAGTTAGAATTTTTTCATTTTCTCCCCTACTCTAAACCTAAACCTCCCCCTCTTCGTTCCACTTAGTCGACTTCGATCAAATAGGGTGGTGCACAACTGGACATTACAACTATCCTAAATATGAAACTTCAACATTCTTAGGCTAGCTGTTTTTGGGTTAAGAGATGCATTGGACTTCACATCAAACTAATTAAAATGAGTTCAGGGTGTCAAAATGGATAAATCTATTGAAGTCAGAAAACTGAACATTTTTGCAATGACAATACTTCCTTTACTTCATATAACGAAGTAAAAAAGAACAATGATGAATAAAAGATGGAAGATTATCAAATAATGAGTAATAGGCAATTTCAGCTTACTTCAGATAATAGATAATTAATTCATCATCTATGGTTTATTAAGTTATGGATAATGGATAAAAATTATCTTTTATTCGTAATTTGGATAATAAATTATTCGAATTCACCCATCTCTGCTTACAACCTAGTTGTATATTTTTATTACTGCCAAATTAAGTATTGAATCTGCATGAATAAGTATATTTTTGAAATTATGGTTTCTGACATCTTTAGTATTTATCTTTAAATGTACAAAAATTAATTAAATTCCTTATTAGTCTATGATGGAGCGTTTTTATAACTCTTAAACTATTAATACTGCCATAGTAAAAAGTTAAAAAGATAAGGTGCATTGCTGGCTACTCATCAAAATAAACAATCTTGTGATTATTGTTGATGATAAAACAGGCAATTTATAATATTAAAAAAAAGTTAAAGCAGAATATTGTCAGAGAAAGCTGGCATACAATTGAACTGAAAACAACACTTTCATTTAACTCCTTCTTCCCATCTTTCTTTGCTGTAAGATAAGTATATTTTGTTTTCTATATACAACTTCCCTAATGGATAGAGGGGCACTCCATTGAAATTGACTTTTCCTTTGATCTATTCTTTGACATCTGTTCTGTTGGCTAATATTCTCGATCACGTATCCCTAGTTTATAATGACAGCGTCACACTTGTTTCTTTGTACTTACATGACCTTCTCATCCTAATGCCTAATCTCCCTCTTTACACTATATTCCAAGGAAGGATTTCCCGCCGTTCCTCACTTACCCAACCCTCATCTACAAGTACCATAGCTTTTCTTTCCCATTCTCTAGTTCAAACCTATTGGAACAACAATGTTGGAATGTCGTGTATATTAATAATAATTAATAATTCCACAGCTATGAAGCCCCTGTTTGCACTTTCATTATACCATATGTTCTGTCTTGCCTGAACTTCATGCATTAATGTTCTATGGCTACTGTCATATATCTCTTCTCTTAATAAACTTAACACAGTGAATACTGCTCTGCCTGGGTGTAAGAAATGATAGATCTCTTTCTTGTGATTGTGTTTTCATCTTGTATTACTTTCTTACGGGCTCCCAATTTTATTATATAATATTCTAAAAGTAATTTAAGAGTGGCCATAGTCCCTTAGTCAAAAGCTCCACACAAATAATGAAACAGTAATGGATATTAAAAATTAATTTCCTTTATGGTCAGTTCCAGCAGATACACACTCGCAGGTAAGCAATATTTTGTTTTGTGCCCTCTCTTTCTAAAGCCTATTACATATATACCCCTTTTATTTTTTTTATGAATTGTATTTTTCTCTTCCCTCTCTTTAGGAAAATGATTGGGGAAAAGTATTCCCGGGATCAAATCTGGGATTAATTTTTCAAAGTATTTACCTCAAAAGTACAGAATTGTGCATTTGGAAAGTATATATAATGGATAGCATATTGTTGGTGCAATTCCAATATGCACTTTCTTTCTTACATAAATATTATACAATCTTTCATCAGAAATAGATATTTTTTCGTAGTAATTATCTGTATAAAATGTAGCGCCCATGGCTATGCGGTTTAAGGTGTGGGTACAGCTGCAAGCTGATGGTAAAAATAGGCACAGGTTCAATCCCCACCAAAGAAGAACATTAAATCACGAGTTCGCAAACAGAGAACACTATTATTGCAGAGCTTATGGATCAGCGGGAGTCTAAAGAGTATATACATCTGACAGTCCCTTGGGATCACTAACAAATATGACTCTCATAGGCAGGCTGACAGTTTGACCTGGCCACAGATCCTCCTGGTACAATTGGGCCTGTCAGTCTACTGGAAACTCATTTCAGGTTCTCCTTGGATAACTGAGATTGTATGTCAAGTTGATCTCTCACTACGTAAAGACTCTGATCACAAATTCCTCAACCCTCATTGAGGGGTGGCTAAGGATCTTAACCCTTTAAAAGGTAAGGACCGCTATAGCAGGCATCTACCGCTCTCTTTCAAACTCGGACTGAGAGTACTGCTAATAGTTACAAGAGTGTCCACTAAATGTCAGGAGAAAATAATGAATTATTCCTGAATGTTCGCCCCTCCGAAGCCGAGATCCCCCTTTCTGGCCGCTGAGTCGTCTCTTGCCCATTCCAGGTACCTGCTCAGTTAGTACTGATTTGGACACTCACAGTGCATTACCTGTTGCCACCTTCATTCTTCTGTTTTTACTCCAGCAAAAAGGAATGTAATACTTTACTAAGATATTCTTGATCATGTTTCAGTAAATATAAATTAATAATGTTTTGTCGCATGTGTGTTCTATGTCAAGTAATTAAAAAAATACGGCACTGCCCTTCCATTTTTACAGTTTTACCGTATAGAAAATCAGGAGTATTTATTTTTCATTTGCTTATAGTATTTTTTTATACGATCTTTACAAGTTAAACAATCAAATTCAACATTCTAACTGAACTATATTTTATATCAATTTAGTATTCTCAAATATGTTTATTAGAGGAATAAGAAACAGTGCATGTCTTGGCTGAAACTGAGAAGAGGTAATTGAAACATTTTATGCAAAAATAGTTGCTGAAACTATTCAGTTGGAGACACAAAGGATAGGAGTAGGTAAATGAGCTGAATCCTTTCCGTGATGGAGGAGGAGACAGGTTGATCAGCCGGCAATCCCTGGGTAGGTCGAACCCCTTAACGGACAACGACCGCTATAGCAACCACTCAAATAACTTATTCTCCAATTTTTTTAAGCTATTCTGTTGTTAATAATAGTCATTTATAGACTCTCTGAAACCATTTTTAGGGAAATATAATTTTTCTGATAGGCAGCAAAATGTGCCCTATAATGGGTTAAAGGTCTATAATGCCAATCGAAAAAAACAAAACAATTATTTAGAAACAATGGCAAGAATCGGCTCTTAGTGCAACACTTTGGAAGATGTTTGCATTTCTATAAACTCAAAACCCACATACATAATATTTATGAAGAACAGACCTCAACTGCATCACAGTGTAACTGTTAATAATGCAATAACCACAAGATAAAATATCTAGTCTGTATTAAAATATGCATGCCCCATCTGGAGCTATACATATAATAGTAACTATATATATGCTACGGTGAAAGTCCGAAATCTGGAGAATGTCGACATTCACCGGTAAATGTCGACATATACCTATGTGATTGTCGACATTCACTGGTGAGGGTATTTGGTATGTCGACATTCACCGATGAATGGCGACACACCAGATTTCAGTCTTTCACGGTAACATATATATAAAATTAGTTTACCAAAATAAAATGTATAAGAATTCCAAAAATATACATCTGCATAGTTTATGCAGCTTCTATGTGACAGACTTGTTATATTGGGTGATGTAGTATACTAATCAGAAAGAGGGTTACATTATTAAGTAAATCAATTTCCCACATATTGCTTTTATTCTTTTTTTTACAACAGCTAATTCACTTTTTAAAAGTTTTATTTAAACCTTCATACATACAACAAGATACATATACATAATTGGCACTACCACCTTAACTATTTTTGAAGTCTATTAACATAAAAAAATTACACGATTTAATTAAAAAGTATTTACAAGTTGTTTTTGGAATTACAAACCATGTCATTCAGTTAGACGCATACACTGTCCAAACTTAAAAATATGGTTCCATTGGTCATACATACATTGGTTCTGTATTCTCAATTTAATACATTTTTACCACATAAAGAAGCTTCTGACCATAAAAGAATTCATACGTTTCAGGGAATAACACATTCTGAACAAAAATTACTAATTCATTTGTTAGAGTTGTGTTTTCACCACATTTTCTATTAACACAAATGTCTTTTGTGCTCACAATCAATCAAATTTGTTTTATAATGTTTTAAACCAAGAAAAAATATAAAAAAGGAAAGAATAAACGGAAGAGACATAGTTGGTGAACCAGTAAATATTCTCAAGATACACTTATTGAATTGTTTTTCATACACAGCTTTCTGGGCCAGGTATGGAATTTGACAAGATGTTTTGTGAAGTGCTGTGTATTCCACTATGCATTGATGCTTGTGAAGACATAGGTGCTGTTACTGGGCAACCTCCTGGGCTCATGCATGGTGACATCTAAAATAAATATTAAAGAATGTATTAAATACTTTTTGCAGAACTATTTGTGCCACACTTCATCTTAATTTTTACTGTTTGTTGTATTTTTAGTTTGATATTTTATGATAGACATAATATCAAACAATGATTCAAATATTTCTTCGATATAATATTCTACATTATATTTTATTTTGCCTTAATTTTCAATTGGTAAGAATATTCTAATTTACATCCACTAAAAATTGTGAAATTTAATTTTTTGTTGGTTGTAAAAATTGCCTTTAAGACAGCACCAAATCTGGAGAAGTATATTTTGTGGCATGGTTAGAGGATTTCCAATGTCCATTTCGGTTATTATTATGAAGTTAAAATTACGTACTTTATAAGGCCAAAGCAGATCACTGACAATACTCAATTAAAAGTTGTCTCATAAGAAACTGAAACTATACCAAAACAAAGGAAATAAATTTAATATGATACAGAGCAAATAATAGGTTGTGACATTATGTATAAAATGCATTTTTGCATCCGTTGCAGTATAAGCTCATATATTTAAATAATTCAAATATGCCCACAAAATGAATGTTTTTCAAATTTTCTGAGAAAGCCTTTGGAACAAAAAGTATTTAGTTATCTTTTGAAGTCTTAGAATCATAATGTTGATTTTTCCCGATTTATTTAGTCAATCAGCTAATGATCAACCTACTCAAATAAGAGTCTTGTTGAGTATTTTAAATTACTTTGGATTCCCAAACAATTGTGATCTTTTACCACCACTTCTCTATCAACTGTTACACACTCAATTCCAGATGTATCTAATTATCCGATTTTTAAATTACATAGGCCAGCACATTGAGTTGCCTTGAAATGGTCAAATTTGTTGAAACACGAATCTGTGGCTGTGGTTGGGTGAGTTCAGACCCATACTGTCAGGAGACTTGAATGTGAGTCCCAGCAGATTTAAAGAATGTTTCTTCAATATAAAAATCATAATAGCATTTCTTTTTGGAGCAACCTCAAACAGCCCTTCAAGTATTGGAGCAACATACTGTTTATTTTGTTTATAAATACTATATTAAACAAAATTTAGAATATGTTAGAATTCTTAAGTAATAGATGCTTTATCTTAAGTGAACATGCTTTGCCTTCAGATAATCAAAATCCAGTGCTAAAACGAATAATTTTATATATTAAGTGTAACTTATATGTTAATGATAATTCAAAATGAAATTTTAACTTATAAAATAGAAAATATGACTATTGGTTGGTTTTGTTTTAATTTTTTCAGGAGTTATAGTTTAATAGTTATACTTACAAATGTTGCAGTCACCCCAGGACCACTGTACATTGCAGGTGGAATATCCCTTTCGATAGAATCTTCTGTAACTGAGAATATAATAAAATAGTAGTAAAAATAATTCTTTGTTTAATTATTTTCAGAATGAAATATAAATAACGTTTGATATAAATTTCTTACAGAAACTCTGAATTTTATAAACTAAACACTAAATCAGTAAAGGTGTAGAGAAATGTAATATTCGCAGATGTTATATGAATCATAGATAGACATTTGCTGGCACTACTCAAAAAATTAGTTAAGTTTCGTGTTGCCGACATCTGTCTTATGAAACTTTGTAAAGTTATTTTTTTTTGTTCCTATAAAAAAATAACTATTCTATACTAGAGGTTTCTGTGATGTTACCTTACAACACCTTAACTTCGAAAATTTATATGCAAGCTAGGTATCTACAATACAATAATGGGGTGAAGCATTTTTTCGAATTAATGCATTATTATATCAAAAATTACATAAATATTGAACATCATTTCGTTACTAAACACTAGATTCTGAATAATACCAATTCACCTAAATATACTGATATTTTAATTGCATAAACATAACATACGTGTAAATTCTTATCACAATTAAGAGCTACATATATCTTTATTTGAAACAATACATCCTGTTTTATAAGGACTAATTAATTAGGTAATCCTATTGGCTGAAGAAAATTGTTACAAGAGATTTCATTGAGTTTGGAAGACAGGATTTCCCATTTGTCATTAAATGCCTTTGATCTTTATTATTATTATCTATCTTTCAAAACCACATGTATACAAGTGACATAAATATAATATTCGGTAACTTTTTGTATTTCTTAGAAGCTTGTAAGTTGTACCATTTGTAACTTTAGATCCTTCGTATAAATGTAATTGAGCAGACAAATCATTTGCAAGTATGATGGATTAGTCGTTGCATTTACTTGTATACTCCTGTCACAACTTTTGTATCCAGAAGTTAGAAAAAAATTTTCTCATCTGAGTAATTCACTCACAAAATATTCCAAATAAATTACAATTATTAATTTAATTATTGTACAGTCCCGGATCATCATATAGTATACTATGATCTCAAGAAATCAGAAAAGTGGTTTGGCCAGAGCATAACTTACACTTTTGGCAGTATGCTACTACACATATTATTATTAATGATATATTGAAAATTTTATGTTTGATTGACGTTATTAATATGAAGTTAGATACTTTTTATTATAGAATGCGAAATTTATTTATGTTTGGATGTCACTTCATATCACTAAGTTGATTTTTATGTATGGTAAGCTGCGATCAATACTTTTAGTTAATTCCTATCCGTCTCAACAGAGTTAACGACAATATAGTTTGTGTGTATCAATTATTTTTAGCAACTCACATAGAAACTTATTTGAAACAAACTAAAATTAGCGTCAGATAATTGAAATATTCAATACCTCTTTGTATATACTTTGTTCTACAAAGTAAAAAATTAAGAACTGTTTTTTTTTTTTTTTTTAAATTTTATGGCTTAATTACCTTATTATTAGGTGTTGTTTAATAAAAGTTGCATGCATTTTGGTACTAGTAATATTTGATTATTGAAAAAAAGTCTCTTAGTAAAATATATAAACGGGAACAACTTCCTAGTTCTCCTTTAAAGCTTTAATATATGACAAAAACTTTTAAATAATAAAAATCATTTCATACCTCTGTTGAGTATGTCCGGTTGTTTGGCTTCAGATTTTAATTGATATGACACAACATATCTTTGATCATCTCCCTGAGTTATTTCAATCTGTTTCGTGGGCGTGTTTGTATTATTTCTGAGGTTGTAGGTCTTCTTCCGCATAGCACACCAAACTGTCACCAGAATAAGGGTGAAAGCAGTAACAACGATTCCTCCTATTAGTAGCGCTGCTATAGGTCCAGCACCAAATCCCTGGTTGCCTGCAACCCATTCTGTAAGTAAAAAGTTGAGAATTTATAAGAAAACATTATAATTGTTTTGTTGTTATCCACAAAAAATCTTTGTGGCAAGTTCAAACAATAATGGCCGATTTCAAATGCTACATCTTCATATGTAGCCTTTGAAGAGTTTGCGATGAAACATTTCAATCTGCATTCATTTGAAGGACCTACTATAAAAGTTTTATTGTTTGACAATGCCACTAAGGTTTAGCGTGGATAATCTAACAATTGGGTCAAGAAAAGTTAGTTTTTTTTTTGTTTGTTTTTTTAATTTTTTTTTTTAATATAATATATTAAAAGTCATTATTAGAAATGAATTCGATATCAATCATCAGCTTTCCTTTTAATAATAATTAAAAATATATGCAGAAAATTAATTAATTCACAAAATTAATTATAGTTAGTTATAGTCATAGTTGTCTTTTGCTTGTTTATGTAACTCAGTTGCACTTGAAGTAATATTTCCCAGATCTCTGGTATATTTTAATGGAATATCATATAAATTCGTCAACCTACTCTTGTCTTCTTCCTTAAGTTTTATATATATATATATATATATATATATATATATATATATATATATAAAGGTCCTCCAAGCCACTGAATACTTCCAGAATCTGAGTGATTGGCATGAGAATAAATTTCAATGTTTTTCAAATCTTATATCTTATTATATAATACTCTCAGAAGTAAAATCAAAAACCTAAAAATATAGAGAAAAAGGCCCTTGGAATTAGAAATGAGCTGCTGCAGGAGGATGCTTAGAAAAGTTGTTGACAGTATCTTTCACTGCACTAAAAGAAAATTCTTGAGAGCAATTGACTTCAGGAAAAGCATAGCAACCTACTTAAGCATCTATGTAGATAATTAGAAATTTATATTGAAATGGAAAGGTAAGGCCCAGACTTCCCTGTTAGGACTGTGTACGTAAGATAGTTGCTCTCTCTTCCCAGCTTTACTTATTTTGGTTTTAGAAACGGTTTTCTGGAGCATTTGATGGCAAGAGGAAAGTACCTAAATAAATTGAAAATAGATGAATTGCTTCTACCTTGCGATGGTTTTGTCATTGGAATAATGCTAAAGAGTACACACCCATGCTAGTTTCATCGAATTTTTGTTATTATTATTAATACTATTATAAATAATGGTATAAATAATTTGTGTTTTAGGAATAATTGGTATGCCTATAGGAAGTGGTTCTAGAAAAAAAATATAAAACTCCATAGTTGACTTCTTTAACCCTTTCATTGCGCAAAGCCACTATAGTGGCTTGAATCAAGCCAAAATAGTGGCTTCGCGCAATGAAAGGGTTAAGGAGTTTATTTACCTGTTTCAACTGAGTTTCTTGATGAATGAAGGAGGAGGTGGAGAAAATATTCTCATTGAGCAGGAGTAATAAAAGTCTCACAAAAAATATTAGAGATATTAGTTTTCATAAAAAGTAATTTTAAAATGAAACCATTTAGGTACTGGAAGAAATAGCTACAAATGTCTATTTTAACTAACTCTTTAAAACTAGTTTACCTGTTCTTTTCTCAGCATCTCTTATAGCAATATCTTCAAGTACAACTAGTTCACTTCTTCCTTTCTGGTTAGCTGCATACATGACAAGTTGTATATTACCAGGATGTCCATTTGTTAATGCTGCAAGCTCGACCCTGAAGAATGGCCCTTCAACATTACTGGCATTTAGCCTATTTTTCAATGTGTATGTATCAACCGCCTCCAGATGGAAGGTCTGTGAGAGCCCTCCATCAAACCCTGCAATGCATTCCACTTCTAGCCAGTCTCCAGTTGTATTAACAGTGGACCGGAGGGTACAATTATGCAGTGGCCCAGGTTTGGCTAAAATATTGAATAATTTATCAATACACTAAAAAAAACAGAACGAAAAGTAAATAACATCACAAGTAATAAAGAAAGACGGATGCTGGCGTAATGATACATTTCTGAAATATTTCCTCCTTTAAAAACCATAAAATGGCTGTCAATGTGTGTGTGTGTGTGTGTTTGTGTGCGTATATATTTACAATATATGATCCTTCTGGGTCAAACTCCTCATTCAAAAAATGATTATATTAAAAACATCTTTATCTTTCCGAATATTCCTGTTAAAAATTTATTTAACTATTTGGTCTCAGAAAAAGTTCTGAGAATTCTTGAAATATACATATATACACTATACTATACATATATATACTATACATAGCAAAATGATATAAGATTTACTATTATAATTAGAAATTGAATATCTTATGAGGGAATCTGTTAAAAATCAAAAGTAATAAAACTATAGCTTTCTACTAGTTCATTCTTTTCTGGAATTAGATTGATTAAATATAATTCTTCTGTTTTATTAAAATTAAAGTACTGTATTCTTTTGATTTATTATTATAATGATTAACACGGAAATAGGTATGAATGAAATATTAATATTTGCTCTGCTGTTAAAATGGCAATTTTATATGGAAAAACAATAATTGACTCATCTCTATCTTGCAGTGATCTCTGTTCAGTCTTTCTGAGAGAAGCCCATCTTCTGTATAACAATGACATTTTCTAGCTAGAGCTGGAAATATTATGGAAGGGAAAGCTGCATTCATTTTTCATAATATTAATAAACAAGGAGTTTTATTCCTCCTTTTAAGCAGACTGTATTTTATTTTGGTTATCTGGTTAAGTCATTAAATGGCTTGTAAAGAGTAGGAAGCATAAGAGGGAAAGTGGGTGATGTAATGAAGTTCTTTCATTTGTTTGAGCTGTTGGAAAAGGTGATATATATTTTTTAATGCTTTTCTATGTGTTATTAATTAAAATAAACAATAGAGAATATGGATTAGTCTCCCCTAGTAAGGCTGTCTTGCTGACGCTGATGGTGGTATGAGCCAGTAGCGGACGGTCGAGGGAGTAAACACCATTTAACCGTCTTTTTTCTCGTTATCTCAAAGCAGGAACATGCCACGGGTCTTTTCCAGATGACTTCCTTTGAGTCTAAATATCCGGAACAGGGCCTGATAGTATTTAGTTGAGGTCAAGCTCTCAATAAAGTTCGAGAGTAAGGTGGCCGATCGCGGTGTCGTGGAGACAGTAAGATAGCTAGCTGTAAACTGGTGTCTGCCTCCTAGGAAGGTTATTGCAGAAGAGCAGGAGAAGGGGTGTAATGTCGGTCATAGTATCATATCGCCTGAAGGGACGATTAGATCATCAAATATAAAAAGGCTCGAGGGAGCAAAAGGTGTACTTACTTCCAGAAAACGCACAATACAACGCACTGCACAGCACTAGGTGCGCTATTATTGAACACACAGGGATACAGAGAAATGGACATTGGTCTTGCTCTGAATATCCATTAACATTTACTTATAACAACGTATTTTACTGAGGTTTGATTTTATTGAATTTTATACATACTTGCAGGAACTACTTGAAATGTACACGGATCTATCTGTCTGCCTATGCTGTTGGTAGCCCAGCATGCAAGTGTTCCATAATCTCGCTCTGAAGTAGGAGTATATACCAATTCACTCACTGTACCGTTTGAAGAAGCATACCTGCAACACAGTGTTTTCAATTATTAAATAATCACAAAACCTTTGGAAACAGTACATCCATCCCCTGAAATGTTTTTATCTAGACATGATTAACTGTTAATAATTTTTCTATTAAAATGGCTAAATATCTTTTTAAGTTGTAAAAGGTCTGTTGAATATTCACCAAAACCTTTACAAAAAACTAAATTAGATTTGTAATTTTTAAATCTAAAATTTCAACTTCATTTTTTATAAATTCTAATAGAGCTGAGCTCTATCAAGAGTAGTCAAACATACCTCACATTAACTACAAACTAATGAAATTCACTGGTCCAATCTTTCTCAAAAATCTCCTCCTAATTATAAAAACTTGTATTAATATATTTAGAGTTTATACATTTGTCTTATCGTTTTACTATGGCTAGAGTGCAAATCTTGAAATACATGCATTATTCATTGAACTCACTTTACACTTTATTGGCAATCTGCTCTACATGTTTCTGCTCTCTCTCTTTCTCTCTACATATGCACACACAATTAAATATCGGGACTGGTTATCTACCGATTACCATCGTTTCTTAGCTGAGTGGAACTAGGAATTTTATTTTGTTAAGTCCGTCACTAAAGAAATTCTTTTTGCGAAGTTACTTCCTGTAGTAAGTTCCTATAGTAAGATAAACCTCTTAACACACAAAACTAACCTAAGCCTCTGAATTTATAAATATACAAAAATCTATCTGTCTGTTAGCGGCCTATTCCGGTTTCCATCATTTTCACGTAATTACCTAGAATTTGAAATTTAACCATTTTATGAAAAACTAAACGTCATTAGGATGGGAGTTCTTCTGATTACTGAGCATTCTAGCCAGAATGAATTTAAGCAACAACTATCAACAAATAAATTTCCATTTTCAAGTAGGGAAGAAACAATGACTCAAAGATAACAAAATGCCAAAGGTCTTTAATCACTTACCCCAAGACTCAGAGAGCGAGGAAAATGCAAAATCTAAAATTGGTCGGCTATTTTGCTAAGAATCGAAAAATTTATATAACAAATTTTGTTAACCAAGTTATTTCGTTCGATTGTTGTTCATTTTCTTTGTTTTAAAATGCATATTGGTGGACTAATTTGAATTTTTAGCCTTCAGTAAACCCCAGTTACTATTCAAACTATTTTCTTATTAAGCTATTATATCAGTAAATATGTAATGTGCTGCTTATATTTCAACTGTTTCTTTGTTATGTGAAACTAAGAAGAGCTAATGGAAAATATTCCTAGTTTACAAAAATGTTTGGTGTGATTTTTGGTTCTCCTGAAGACGAATCGAAACAAATAGGAAACAGACAGTGCATATTGCTCAATAAACTGTTTGGAATATTTTTCATTTTTTTTAATATTCTTGATTCGCAAGTACGTCAATGTTTGCGCAGGAATATTCTAATCAGAATGTAACATTAAATAGACCAGAAGAAATAAATGCTCAATATCGTGAAACAGAACTTTTTATCATATTAAAAATAATACTGTTTTGTCTACATTATGTTTCTAGAAATATTAGGATGGGTATTCTTATAATTACCGAGCATTCTAGGAGTTAATTTGGCCCAATCATCAACAAATAAATTTCCATTATCGAAAGACTAAAATTTCAAAGTGTCATATAACCACCCCCTTGAACCTATAATCACAAATCTACCCGAAGACTCTGGGGCTATATAAAATACATTATCCAATAGATAACTAAGCTATGTGCCAAACGTTTGGGATGAAGTCCTCTACCAGATCATACAGCTCCGTTTGCGTGAACACTACTTCATATCCCATTTAATATAATAGACAAAATTTTTATATACTACTGGATATGATTCTTTTAATCTAACCCACCCCTTCAATCTTTCCGTCTTTATAGCACAGATGAGGGGGAGCGTTGGGAGTGAAAATCATATTCAAAAGCCCATTGCCCACTGGGGGTCACTTAAAAAACAAATAGAGTATGATGTATTCATATATTGTTTTATTACTTAGAAGGAGCTACGGCAAAACTTTCTCCACTGTTGTTGAATTGCCACAGAAAGCTGAGGTCTGAAGGGTCGGCGGAGACGACACACTTAACTTTGACTGCTTCCTCTAAAGATGCACCCACGATTACTGGTTCGTTGAATATACAGACCGGGACATCTGAAACAGAGAGAAAAAAAAAACAAATTTATATACATTCATTATATCCACACAAAATTGAAGTTGTCTAGCTTATGAGTATTGACCCATTGATGTATGTTGTTGTAAATCTACAACGTCACTTTCATTTATGCTTTGATTACAGAATATTTTTGTGAACTAAAGCTTGTAACTGTTTTGTTACAACAAGAAACGAAAAAATAGAGCTGTTCTTATGGGCAAAAGATTTTCAGTTCTATAGTTTTTTTTAGAAGGACCCTTAGTCAGTGATCAGGAGGCTAGGGAATAATTTTATAATATATTCTAGGCACGTATTTAGCCTTAAAAAAACATCTTTTTCATTGCATGGTTATAACTCTAATATTAAAGTCATTTGGTCAGATTTGTTTTTGTAATTGACGGAAAATTACTGGAATAAAATGTTGAAAACTCATTGGATTTTGTTTTCCTTTTTAGAGTGGGTTCGGATGAGATGACATGTATACTAGGCATCATTCATCATACCAATCTCAATGTCAATAATATATTCACGTCAGGTACTATATGTTAATATTTGTTTACATCACTGACTGGGATAACTAGCACAATGAGATGGAGTCCATTCAATGGGTCATTGTCAGAAAGCCACTCATTCACTGCTGGATACATCACATATCGCTTTATATTGGTGAATATGGAAATTCCGCATTAGTAGGGTGATCGTATTCATCAATTTAAAATTCAGTGCCCTATAAACCTTCTTCTAGTGTGTGGTCCTTCTGATATACGTAGTTAAGGAGGCATATAACAATGTAAGAAGGCCTATGTCAATTTCTGTAGATTGTCTATAATAAGTAGGACATCTACTTGACAGATATTTTATAATTCAAAGTACAACTATTTCCGGGGATCAGGTTGGCCACGAGAGTTAAGGCGTTGGTCTTAATCTCACGTGGTAGACCTAGATGGCGGGTTCGATTCCCGCCCTGGGCAGTAGAAATTTATTTAGTGACAGGCTCATTAAATAAACCCCTTAGGCCCACCCTGGCTAGAAAAGGGTGGTAACCTGTAGATAACCCGTCCCGATTAGCCATAGTAGCGTAAAGTGGACGTAAATAATAATAAACAAACAAACAACTATTTCCACGTGGTCCTGACGGTTTCCAGAAATAATTAATAACCCTCTCAAAATGTTTGGAGTTTTCATTCTCCCAATAAATCATAATGGGCTTAGGCATTATTCCAGACAGAGTTTTTGCTTTGGGTACAGGAAGGTCGAGATAGAATTGAAAGGGAAAGGTGTCGAAGGTGAGGTACCAGAGAAACCCTGGCCTGCACCTATAATAAATTGTAGCTTGCATTGTTGTACCTGGGGAAATGCCAACTCCTTTGGGCTGGATCCAAGAAAAGGGAATTACTTTGTAACAAATTATTTATCTGTCTTTCTTCATGTATCAATCGATTGAAAAAGAAACCTTTGTATTTTCTTTACATAAACAAAAAAAAAATTGGGTGTGTGCTTAAGACAGCTAGGAAGAAGTGAAAACAATAACAAGTATGAATTGTGGCGCTAGGTAGTAAATATACTCGTGATAACATGTATTCACTGATAAAATATATTTTTAGTTTGATGGCTAACTAAGGGTTTTCATAGTGTTAGCTGGAAATGTCCCTTTCTATTTCTAATTTTCTTACATTATTGAAGTCAAAACTATGCTTACTATTTATAACACGACAGGTTTTATCCCCTTATTAATTACATTTAGTTTGATTCTTTTTAGGTTGACTTCAATAATGTAGTTGAGTCATTTGTGCTTCTGATGATGTTTCAACTGAATAAATAAGATAATAAAATGATTATATAAATCTTTGTATTTTAGCAGATTTCTCTTACGGGAGGTTGTTCTCGTGACGCGATTTTCGAAAATTTCTTCAAATTACCATCGATACTGCCTAGGAGAGGACAAAAATTATGTATGTATGTGTGTGTGTATGTATGTGTATGTATATATATATATATATATATATATATATATATATACGTATCTATATATTTGTCTGTTACCAATCTAGCGGTCGCAATATTTGTCTTATCATTACCAAACTCGATATTTAAACGTTTCATGAAAAATGAAGATCTGTTAGCGACTGAAATCGGACCAGTGGGAAGGGAAAGGGGGAGGGATTTCGAGGGGGTGAATTTTGAAAATTCGAAATATCTCCGTTATTATGAGTCGGATCGAAACATTGCATAGAACCAATCTTATTGAGAATCTAATTGCCTATACGTATTGTTATGTACATGTTTTCCTTATCATGAATATTATCCAAGATATTTGGATTTTTTAGTTTTCAGCCTTCAGTAAACCCCCATTCCAACTTGTCATATTAAAAATAAGCTGCTATATCATGAACCACTTTATTTTATGCTTAAATACCAAATATTGCTTTCGAAAGACTTTTATTACACGAGATACATCCAAATTCGTTGTGCGATGATGTCATTAATTATGGTTTTTCGTTCTCTACTAGAAAATGTTTATTTTATCTATACCATTCTTGATATTTAACTGTTTCAGTCTACACTAAAGATCATATTTGTTAATGACATCGGACATGGAATAGTGGGTGTTTAGAGGGGAGGATTCGAAAATTCAAAATATCACCATTGTTATGAGTCGGGTCGAAAAATGTTATAGAACCAATCTTTTATACATTCTTCATGTTTTATGGCAAGGGTCACCAATAAAAAACAATTTTTCGGCGCAAACTTTATTGAACCTGCCCTACATGTTTCGAGGCTTACTCGCCACCTCTTCAGGGGCTATCGCTTTTAAAAAAAATTTATAAAAATTAATAACATTAATTTAACAAATCCCTTAATAATTCTTTTGGTATATATTGTATTAATAGATGCCTACATCTATGATATATTTATTAAATATAATTATAGATTGCTACTTACATTTCTGAAGTGCTCGTTTCCCTCTTACATTTGTTACGATTGTCCTCACTGAGGAGGTAGTTTATACTGAGGTTCCCGAAGTAGGTTAAGTCAGCTGACTACAAATCGATTATTTATACGTCAATCTTGAACTCGATGATTTCGCTTCATAATTTAAAATCAATTAATTATTAATACAGTATATAGCAAAAGAATTATTAAGGGATTTGTTAAATTAATTTTATTAAGTTTTTATATTTTTTTTTGAAAAGGGATACCTCCTGAAGAGGTGACAAGTAAACCGCGAAACATGTAGGGCAGGTTCAATAAAGTTTGCGCCGGAAAATTGTTTTTTTATTGGTGATCCTTGCTATAAAATATAAAGAATATATAAAAGATTGGTTCTATAACAATTTTCGACCCGACACATAATAACGGAGACAATATTTTGAATTTTCGAATCCCCCCCTCTCTAAGAACCACTATTCCATGCCCGATTTCAGCCAATAACAAATATGATCTTTAGTGTTGACTGAAACAGATAGATATCAAGTGTGGTATAGATAAAATAAACATTTTCTAGTAGAGAACGAAAAATCATAATTGATGACGTTGGCACACAACGAATTAGCAAGTATCTCGCATAATGAAAGTCTCTCGAAAGCAATTTTTGGTATTTAAGCTTAAAATAAATTGGATCATGATATCGATACCTATTGTTAATAGGACATGAGTAGGAATGGGGGTTTACTGAAGGCTGAAAACTAAAAAATCCAAATAACTTGGCTAATATTCATGATAGGGAAAACATGTACATAACAATACGTAATCACGAAACACGTACGGCAGTTTCAATAAAGTTTGCGCCAAAAACTTGTTTTTTATTGGGGAGCCTTGCCATAAAATATGAAGAATATAGAAAAAATATTGGGTCCAGAATAAGAAGAAGAACCAATCGTGTTATACTGTTGACGATCTACAATTTTAGTTCTATGCATTTGTTCGTAATTCAGTTATTAAGAAATTCGTACTTACTGGTTTTCAGTCTGATTATGTGGTGAGATGAGATTACTAGTGTGTAAAGCTAGCACGTGAGAAATCTGCTTAGCCCTTGCGTGACGGGCGTTTTTATTTATCTTGACCTTCCGCCATATAAACTGTGAAGCTCATATTTAATGACTATTTAAAAGGAGGTTATAATGCAAATGATGTCGCAAAAGAGATCTGTTTATTAGCTAGCCATTCCACCATTTGGGAAATTTTATTTACTTAAATTACAACTGCTTGACAGACTTTTTGAAGCTTAAATAAATTTTACAATACATATTCATATTAGTTCAATAACTATGTATTAAAAGCTTGCTTACATTGCACCCTGAGGTAAACAGGCTCGCTGGAGGTGTGACCACGGGAGTTGGCTGCGAGGCAGGTGTAGCTCCCAGCGTTCTGCCTAGTAACTCCTTGAAGGACCAAGCTCTGCGTGCTGAACAGTACTCCTGAACTCATGTTCTGGGTCACTGGCTCACCCTGAAACATTCATAGAACATATGTTTTGAGGCCGTGGTTGTATAACTCATTTTTGACTGGCTTATAGCATGTGTTCTAAATGAAAGTAAAAGTCTTATAAGCGATATATCCGTTTTAATGCATCGGATCGAAAAATGTTATAGAAAAGTGCATAGATCTTTTAGGAGATTTCCCTTAAGGTCGTACTCATGACGCGATTTTCGGAACATTTCTTCAAATGTCCATCAATCCTACTCGACATTTCCTCGTTTAATGCAAAAAGAACGATCAAGTTCGTTAATGGCTGAAATCGAACCAATGGGAGGGGGGATTTTCGAGAATTCGAAATATCTCCATTACTATACGTCGGATCGAAAAATTGTATAGAACCATTCTTATTGCAAATTACATTTTCTATAAGTATTAATATATACAATTATCCTCTATCTTGAATATTAACCGAGATATGTGCATTTTTATTAAGTGTATGCGGATAACGGAAGAGATGAGATCGGCTATTGTCGGTTATATTCGTGAGTTTCAGTCGAAACCTAGTTCGGCCGTTTCCGTAACTGTTTGGCTCTCGTAAAATTGGTTTAGAGACTCTTGTAAGCTTCTATTTTGTGATATATATGCAAATACGTTCTGTCGATTCTGCCCCAACCCCCTCCTTTAGATCTTGGACTAATAAAATTTAAGTCATTGCAATAAAAATTATTTATTTATTATTGAACAATATATTTACAATAAGATAGATTCTATACAATTTTTTGGTGTGACTCATAATAATGGAGATATTTTGATTTCTAAAAATTCTCCTCTCCAAACTCATTCTCTCCCTGGTCTGATTTCTGCCGTTAACGAATTTCATCTTTCTTTTTGTATAAAACGAATATATATGGATGGAGTTTGGCAACGATAAGACAAAAATTGCGACCGCTAGAGAGGTTACAGACAAATATATATATTTTCGTCATCTACTAGGTAGGATCGATGGACATTTGAAGAAAAAATGTTTCGAAAATCGCGTCATGAGTACAACCTCAATAGTAGATTTCCCTTTAAGGTAATCTGCTAAAACCTGAAAGGTGGTCTATAGAAATACGGGGAAATATTTCTATAAATGCCCGTGCATGACGGACGTTTTTAAATTATCGTATTGAAGTATGTTATACAACATGATATATAGATATTTTTATGATAAAAAAAAAGATCCTGTACAAATATTTTGTATCTCTAAAAAAAACACGGAGAAATTTATTATTTTCGCCCTTCTCTATACCCAACTCCCGCTTAGGTGATTTCGTAATGGGAGACGCACAACTAGACGTTATTACAGTCCTAAATATGAAATTAAACATTCTAAGACGGTTTTTGAGTTATGCGAAAACATAAATACGTACGCACACAGTTCAGAAATCACGCAGAAGAAGACAGGGTGGATCAAAAAGCATAATTACGTTGAAATGGAAAACCCCAAAATTTTCTCCAATACAATATTTCCTTTACTTCCTACAAGAAAGTATACACCAGAGAGGAAGTAAGAATAAAGAAGACACGTGATAGTAGATCTTATCCCACTTTGCTACGAATTGGGGAAAGTGGCTTATTATCAGATAACTGTTAAATCAGGTTTTCAAAAGTTGACACTTGGGCCCCTCTAATGTATGCTAATGCATTTATCTCGAAACTGATATCGTTTTGAGATAAAGAGGCATGATCATTTTGAGAAATGTTCTTAAGCTCATTTCAGAAGGACAAACATAAAATAATAAAAATGAATTCAAATTTCTGCATTTTCTTGCCTCTCCCACTGAAATTAGGTTTCATTAACAATGCAACTAAAACTGATCATTAATTCATACATCAGTGAACAGAATCTTGTGAAGGTTTAGTTTGAGTCTGGGCAACCAAATGTTTTGCTTTTTTTTGGAAGTATATAGCTTAAAAATCGGGCGGTGGGAATACTCTTATTAAGATGGAGGGTCCGTTTTTCTAATATTTTGAAAAAATGCCACTTAGCATTTTTTCTTCTAATAATGACGGATGTGATATTACAAATAAGTCACTATGGCAGTATCAATCATGTATTAACGAAATAAATGTAGCAAAAAACAAGAATTTCAGAAAAGTTTCATTGGGATATGGCGTTAGTGATATGACGTTAAGAAGAAGAGGGCCTAGTGCAGTCAGCTTGTATGGATTACCCATAATTGTCATGACCAAACGCTATCTTACTATCAGAATACTGGTTTTGAAAGACAGTGCTGACAGACGTCAAGCTACTTTGAATATTGAAAGGGATCAACCACTGAACACTGAAAAAGGTCTAGGCCGGGGTAGAAACATCTCAATGAGCCTAATTCACCCCTGCAATTTTTTTGGGCGAATATTACTTTAAGGGAATCACTTGTCAGTTCCTATCAGGACGGTTCTGGAGGTTCGATTTAACATGAAGGACTCGCTAGGGCGTTAGCAATTAGAAAATTCTATTTCCTCGAACAGAAATGCAGGTAGACACTTTCTTCCCCAGTTTTCAATTTCTTATTCCCATTCATGAAGGACTTCACAGTAGATTCCTCCTTTTTTATACCAGAACATACCATGGTGTATCATATATAACCTTCTAGCCATGTAGATTTTAATGGGAGTGCCAAAACTGCTTCTGAAATATCTTTAAATGACATGCTCCAACTGGAACTAAACTGTAGAACATCATTTCAGAAGTTGTATGAGTGTTTAAACTATTTAGATATGTAGTTGTATATTATGTTGAATACAGGTCCCGTCATATTTTGGTATACCAGACCAGCCTTACCAATTTTTTCTTTAGCGTGACAGAGGTCCTGACCATAATGCTATAGAACGTCAACGAACTGAACGATGCCTAGACACTTTTTTTTTTTTTTTTTTTTTTTTTTTTACTTCCTTGTACGAAATAGGATATTGTAAACTCGAAAATTTTTGGTTTACAGATTTCAACAGAACTATCCACTTTCACCTTCCCAGAACCAATTTTGACTAGTTTCGGCTTGACATCTCAACGTATGTTCGTATGTAAACACATACCTCAAATGAGTCAAAAGTCCGTCACGCAGGGGCTGCGTAAACTAAGCAGATTTCTCACGTGTAGTTTTATAATAGAGAAATTTCACGAAAGTCGAAGAGTTAAGAAAACGGCCGACCTAGCTTTTGGCGGGAAACTCACTCTCATCCGTTATCCGCCCCGATTTCATAAAATTGCAAATATCTTGGTTAATATGCAAGATAGTGAATAAATGTATATAACAATATTTAACGCCCCATCACACTGGTTCGATTTCAGCCATTAACGAACTTGAACTTTCATTTTACATAAAACGACTAAATATCGAGTTTGGTAACGTTCAAACAAAAATTGCGACCGCTAGAGCGGTAACAGACAAATATATATATATATATATATATATATATATATATATATATATATACAGTTTTGAACGGAGCTAATTATAGTCATCTACTAGGAAGGATCGATGGACATTTGAAGAAAAAATGTCGAAAATTCCGTCATGAGTAAGACCTCAATAGCTGATTTCCTTAAGGAAAATCTGCTAAAAACTGCTATCCTTTGAATGCTGAAATTTAATATTTAGAATTGATACGCCGCCTAGTTGTGCACCTCTATTTTTTATTAAAATCGAGAAAGAAGGATGGGGGTTTAGGATTTTTTGAAGAGGGATGGAAATAATATAATTCAAATTTTCCGTACCTAAATCATTAGTATAAGTCCATTTTTTAAATAATGAATACATCTATAAATTATGTTGTATGACCTTTTTTGATTCTATGCATTGGAACGGAGATGTCTTACATAACTTTCAAATTAGGATATGTTAAATGAAGTACATCAAAGCATCTTGTTTATTTAATTTAATAAGCAAATTAAATGTGGTCACCACATAATTTCCTTGTACTTACAATGAAGTCATGTGTTGGCCACATCAAGAATTATTTAAGTTCCCTCGGATTCGAACACAGATCTATTGGCTATTTATTGCCATTAATAGCAGCGTATTCCGTCTATTAGATCATAAAAATAAAAACCAATCAAGTTCCAGACAGATAAAGTTGAGGAGGTCCCATCCGGGGATGAGGCAACAGGTGGTTTCCCTCCCAATAGTTCTACTATATTGAGTAATATTTTGGCTAATATTAGCTTTGGAACTTCCTTCACTGAAAATTATACCACGTTTGAATATTTTTTTCTAAATGGGAGTTTGTTATCAACAAAAGTAAAAGTTTTTCAACTTTAAATAAATTGCAATATCTATCTGGTAAGATTAAAGATCCCGCCCACAAAATATTCCCCATCCTGACTTTGCTGAGAATAATTACAAAACTGATATTCAATTTTAAAATACCTAAATGGATTTTTGTTTTGTCGATTCAAGCGATTTCACCTCTATTTTTATTAGCCTTTCTATAGTAAATGAGAGCTCGCAAAATTTGGGATACTAAAATATTTTATTGGTTTTCAGTTAGTTGATCTCCTTCGATAAACTTTTACTCTTGAAAGCCAAAATTTTTGAAATGAACATATTAACTGCATGATTATGAGAATTATGCTCAGTTTTGTAGGAAATTGAAGAGTAGTACAGGATTAAAGTATTTCCATTGAGAAAAATTAGGTATTCATTGTACTCAAGGCGAGATTTTGGATACATAAATATCCACTAATTTTAACTAGTAGATGAAGTAAGAACCGTTCATATATATATATATATATATATATATATATATATATATATATATATATAATATATCTCTCTTATATGTCTTTCGGGCTAGCAAAAGATAACATCTGTTTTGAAATTCCACTAAGGTGCTGACTAATAATGAAAATTTTTAATCAGAGTAGAGGTCTTCAAAATCTATTTAAATAAAACTAGAGAGAAAACAAACAAACAGATAGTCTATGGATTGGCGAATATGGCATTTCAAAATTCAATCAGGTCTTGCCATTTGATTTGAATTGAAAAAGTTGATCAAATATGTGCCATGTAACGATCTAGATAACATATTAGTATCGAAAAAGCTTAGCTAAAATAATGTAATTGAAATTTAGCAGAATACATTAGTATTGCTGTCCTTATGATGTACTTCAATATGGATGCTTCAAGAAATCTTAATTTTTTTTTTATGTTTAACGAAATTTCCCTTAAGGAAAACCAGCTTACGTACGATCCTACCTAGGAGATAATGAAAGTCTGTTGCGTTCAAAATTATATATATATATATATATATATATATATATATATATATATATATATATATATATATACATACATACTTATATATGTTTGTTACCGCTCTAGTGGTCGCAATTTTTTTATGATCTTTACCAAACTCGATATATAAACGTTTCCTGTAAAAATAAAGAACAACTTCGTTAACGGTGGGACAGACGGGGGAGAGGGGGGGGGGAGGGGTTAGCGTAGGAGAAAACCGAAATCTCAAAATATCTTCGTTACTATGAGTCGGATCAAAAAATTGTTTATAACCAATCTTTTTGAAAATTTAACTTTGTAAACATTTTTCCTGTCGCCTTGAATCCTATACTTTATTTGCCAGTTTTGAAACTAATCATCGTAATCGTTAATAGCTGAAATCGGAGAGGAAAATAGGGTTGTGTAAACTATTGATGTATTTGTTGATACATAAATGTTTTCGTAACTGAAAAAAAAGAAAAAAAAGTCCGTCACGCAGGGGCTGCGTAAACTAAGCAGATTTCCCTCGTGAAGTTCAGTAATAGATAAATATACATACTGCTAACACAACACCGTGAATAAGTACAAACGGAAACAAGAAATGTTTCATCCAATTTCAATAACCTGCCGACAGGAAGCGTTAGGTTAGAAATGTAAACAAACGGGTCCCGCCTCACACCGGAAAGAAAAACAATTACTGAAATATATCAGAATATAACACATTAATTTTATTGAGAACTATTTACTATACCTAGTACTGTAATTAATAATGAGTCAGAATAATTGTTATCTCAATCAATAAAATTTTAGTAGTCCAAAACTTTAAGATGGGGGGGGGGAGTCACCAGTGCATATTTGCATGTATCTCGTATAATAAAGGTCTCTTGAATACAATTTTTGGTATTTAAACTTCCAATAATGTGATTTATTATGTATCAGAGTATTGTTTACGTAACATAAGTAGAAGTGGCGGTTTGGTGAAAACTGAAAAATGCAAATATCTCGGTTAATATTCAAGATAGAGAATAAATGTATATAACAATATTTATAGTAAATGTAATTTGTAATAAGATTGATTCTGTATAATTTTTCGATCCGACCTATAGTAACGGAGATATTTCGAATTTTCGAAAATCCTCCCCTCTAAACCCCCCCCCCCTCCCACTGGTCCGATTTCAGCCGTTAACGAACTTGATCTTTCTTTTTATATAAAACGCTTAAATATGAAGTTTGGTAAGGATTAAACAAAAATTGCGACCGCTAGAGCGGTAACAGACAAATATATATATATATATATATATATATATATATATATATACAGTTTTGAACGGACCTCATTTTCGTCATCTACTAGGTAGGATCGATGGACATTTGAAGAAAAATGTCGAAAATTCCGTCATGAGTACAACCTCAATAGCTGATTTCCCTTAAGGGCAATCTGCTAAAAAGCGAGTTATTTGAACTTTATGGTTTGCAGTCAGTTGACTTACTATACCCCGATTTATACTCATCGGATTTTTATTTAGAAATAGGTAATATATGATTGTGAGATCAGTAGTGTGTTGTTACAGCACGTGGGAAATCTACATAGTTGACGTAGCTCCTGCGTGATGGACTGCGTGATGACATAATGTAGTACTTTAATATTTAATGTGCGTTAATATTTATCGAAAGTATTTTATTCTCGTCTAGTTTAAACTCGTCTAACAAAAAAAAAAAATCTAAATTATTGTGAGATAACCTTGAGAAAAATCTGCTACTGCTTCCAACATTGCAGTTCTCCAGGGCAGTGGGCTACTACAATGGACAGTAATGACTGTATCTCATATACACATTTGACATCTCTACATGACCAAAAACTCTCCTAGCTACCCATGCAGATGACACAACAATCCTTTCATCCGATCCTATTACTGCTTCGAAGAATCTCCAGTTCTACTTAACCGAGATTGAAAAGTGGTGCAACGCTTGGCGCATAAAGATCAACGAAAGTAAATCTCACCATATCACTTTTTCCCTCCGGCGAAGTTCCTGTCCTCCTGTGCATTTAAACAATATTCATTTACCACCAACTGATTGTGTACGCTAACTTGGACTCTATTTGGACACCAGACTTACTTGGAAATCCCACACAATAATTAAAAAACAGAAACTTAACAGACGATTCAACAACTTTACGGACTGCTAAATAGAAGATCTCACTTGTCTACCGAAAACAAACTAACAATATGCAAGTTACTACCTAAACAAATATGGACATACGCAATAGAAGTGTGGGGTGCAGCAAAACCTTCGAACATCAGACGCATCCTGACTTTCCAATCCAAAGTCCTACGCACCATAGTAGATGCTCCATATTATGTTACATACCACACCCTCCATAAAGATCTTAAGATCCTATTTGTAAAGGACCTAATTCCCTTAAGATTGAGAAAATTCCACAGGAGGCTATCCAATCGTCCTAATCCAGATGTACTAGCACTTTCCAGTACCACTCATCCATATTCCACTCCACGGCACCTCAAGAGACAATGGCCCAGGAGATCTCCTATAGAAGTGTAAAGTGAAGTGATAACAGTGGCTATTTCCTTATCAAGTGCCATTCCTCCTTAGCTCTTGACTTCCTTGCCAGGCAGGGAGAGGCTGCTCCTCTCATTGTGGTGAAGAGGTATAGCTTCTATCGAGTGTGATGGAGGACGATTGTATTGTACATATCACATTACCAAATTCATTTAAATGCAGGCTGTAATATTCTTAATAAAATAAGATAATCTACAAACTGCTTCCAACATTAATAAAATACGGTTTTGCCAAGAGCATCCTAAAAGTTTAGAGAGGCGCATTGGCTGATATGGGAAACGACATAATAAAGGCATTATTTGACGACTATATTAAACTGAGTGAGTAATCCGATAGGGTTCAAACCTTAAACTCATTTTGTGAGCTTTGATGCGCATTTTGAAGAGGGCGTAAACCGGATTTAGTGGAACCCCTGTTCGTTAAATGTATAAATTTACTCCAAGTCGTACGTGACAGTCTTTCAGAAACTAATGATTCCACTGTCTAATTAAAGGGAACATAGGAAAGGATATAATAATCTATTTCCTGTTTGTCTGGGCTTAAAATAAATAGCCTAAATGTTGAGAGTCTCATACCAAAACCGTATCTTCACAACCTGTGCTATTGAGATAGTAGTTATTTTTGGAAAAGTTCCTCAAATGTCCATCGGTTCCGCCTAGTAGATGTCCAAAATATGGTTCAAAATTGTATGTGTGTATTTGTATATATATATATATATATATATATATATATACACCTTTAGGTCAGTTGTATAGTGCATCCGACTTTAAATACCTAAGTGTAGCAACATCGAGCATTCATACTTCAATGATACTTCATACTTGAATGGGGATGCAAAGCTAGTTAACCAGTTCACTAGTCACTAGTGGTGGGAGTCTAGTGAATAAATTATTCTAACTGCCTGTCTAAGGCCACTACCCCCCCCCCCCCAAATAATGAGGTCTGTAAGCCTGTTAGAGAAAACAGATGCCAGATCCTTCTTGCTTAACGGGTGTTGTCCGTCGAGTTGATCACTACCTATGATAAAACTCTAATATATATATATATATATATATATATATATATATTACTTGTCTGTTACCGCTCTAGTGGCTACTATTTTTGTTTGGTCGTTGCCATGCTCGATATGTAAGCATGGAAAACTAAAAATCAAGTTCGTTAATGGCTGTAATCGGACCATTGGAAGTGAGGGTTTAGAGGTTATATGTAGACTCCAAAAATTGTTCATAACCAGTGTTATTGCAAGCTTAATTTCCTATAAATGTTGTTGTCTCTATCTTTAAATTAACCTAAACATTTCATTTTTTAGATTGCAGCCTTGTGTAAAACCCCACTCCTACTCAGGTCATATTAACAATAATCTGTTATTTAATAAACCACTTTATTCTTTGTTTAAATACCAAATTTTGTTTTCAACACATATTTACTAAATGAAGTACACCAATTAAGATTTTTATGTTTTTGACTGGAAAATGGTTAATTGGTTAATATTTGATATTTAACCGTTATGGCTGAAATCAATCTAGGGGGAGGGGAGGGGGAGAATAATTGAAAATTCGTAATATAATAACTCTGTTACTACGAGTTGAATCGAAATATTTGATTTTACCAATTGAAATTGTGGTTAAATAGATTTTTTTCTTCTCTAGAATATTATTCGAGTTACATATAGTTTTCTGCCTCAGTAGAATTATAATCGTCTGATTTTTACTATACGTAACTCAAATTCTTTTTACATAGGTTTTTTACTGCGAGAGAAATAGGAAATCGATGGTGGGATGAGATGACCAGTGTTTCATATCAGCACGTGTGATATGTGCATAGTTGGCTCAGCCGTTGCGTGCCTTTTTTTGTTTTTTACCTTCTTTGACTCGTTATGGAAGAGAAATGTTAAACCCATTGCCTATTTTAATATTGTAGTATTTACAGGCTACACCTGGTAATTGATCTCGTGATCAGGTAAACCTGATTTTCACGGAGTCGAACAAGGGAATAAGAGGGTCACAAGGACATGCAGTGTTTCCCATTGTCTTCTGCATCAGACCGGCCAGCAATAAAGTCAGCGCGAGGAAAATTTCTTTTACACCAGAAAAGTGGAGAAAATTCGATTCAAGGTCAGAGTTGTTAGATAGCCATCCTTCGGCAGCCTGTAGCCTGTATAGGATAACTAATGATAGAATATTAGACAGTATCAGTATGCAGACTAAAGGGGTCACCCCACTGACATGTCGGTATTTTGTATTTAAATAGTTGAACATTGCTGCGAACTTATATTGAGTATCCTTTGGTTTATTTTTTCATATAAGTTTGGTTTATTTTTCACCGTTGTCAAATATCACAGATTGAGCGGCCACTTCACACAGAAGGCTTACTCCGAGCGGAGAACTAAAAGAAGATAAGCAAATTGTTAAAGATAAAAAAAAAGCTAGTTTGTATTTAAGCCATTAATTATAGTGGCAAATTGTGAAAATAATTTACTTATGGCTGGTACGTATTCCCCAAGTACTCAACCGTTGTGCATCGGTCCTAATCTTGTTTAAATATATTTCCACAGAATAAATCCTGGCTTATTGATTTTGAGATACCTTTAGTACATCATCTTTTACTAAGACCTTATATACCCAATATTTTATTTCCAATAATCCTGCTATCAATAGTTAAAGGTCCACTTAAACTGAGTGGAACTTAGCTAGTTGTATAAAGATTTTTGATTAATACCTTAGTTTTTTTAGCCTCAAGATTAAGGAAGTTCTAATGACTAAACCATATCGCTACTTTTACTTTTGGAAATGTACACTTACGTTGTGATACCAGCTAATCTTATGCTGTCTAGGATTAGCCCTCACGTTGCATTCGAAGTACACGTCATCTCCTTCTTTGATTTGGTGTGGCTTCAGGGATGATCCTAGCTGAAGTGACACCAACGGCGTATCTGAAAGGAAAAAATATGTTAGTAATAATTTCGAAATGTTAAGACATTGAGATCTGATTTTCATTTAAAACCTAACTTACTCTAAAACTGACATCTTCGCTCAATCGGAGAACGATCATGCACTTAAATTATAACAGAGACTTTCGCATGGACTGCTTCTAGTTCATTTTATAAAATAATGTTTTATGATGATGTGATCAACTCATTACTAAAATATATAAAAAAAAAATCAATGTCTGCTCTTTGTATCCGTTTAATGGGATTAAAGAACGTAGATTTTCTTTCATTCCTCAACACACGAAGGGCTGATGCTACGATTAAGATTCTAGGGTCCCATGGTCCCCAAAGGAGATGGTCCATTTTTAGCAGATTTCCCATAAGGAAAATCAGCTATTGACGTCGTACTCATGACGCGATTTTCGAAACATTTCTTCAAATATCCATCAATCACACCCAGGAGGACGAATATATATATATATATATTTATATATATATATATTTCTTGTTAACACTCTAGCGGTCGTAAGTTTTGTTTGATCGTTACCAAACTCAATATTTAATAGTTTCATGGAAAAAAGAAAGATTAAGTTTGTTAATGGCTGAAATCGGACAAGTGGGAGAGGGGGGGGTTAAGAGGAGGGATTTTCGAAAATTCTAAATATCTCTGTTACTATACGTCGAATCGAAAACTTGTATAAAAACAATTTTATTGCAAATTAAATGTACTATAAATATTGTTATATACATTTATTCTCTATCTTGAATATTAACCAAGATATTTTAATTTTCAATATTCGGCTATTGTGGGTTCCGTGCATACGATTCCACTGTAAGTTAGTTCGGCCATTTCCCTAACTGTTTGCCTCTCTTGAAATTGGTCTAGAGACTTGTGAAAGCTTCTTCTTTCTGAGATATATGCAAATACGCTCTGGTGATCCTCTTCTTTCATTTTAGTTCATGGACTATAAAATTTGAGATAAATATTATTCTGTTTCATTATAAATTACAGTACTACATATAATATATAGTTTTCAATAAAATTGATATGTTATACTCAGATATATTTCAGTAATTGTTTTTCTTTCCGGTGAAGAATATTTCTATCTATCTGTTCAGCTCTGAGTGGTTGGCAGACCTGTTTGTTTACAATTGACAGTTTTCCGTTTAGAGGTTATTAAAATTGACTAAAATATTTCTCATTACCGTTTGTATTTATTCACTTAATATTAACGGTTGTGTTAAGTGTTACCAGTATGTAAAAGTATCTATTACAAAACTTCAGGAGAGAAATCTGCTTAGTTTACGCAGCCCCTGCGTGACGGACGTTTTGTTTTGCCAATAGTATTGTAATAGTATGCAGACGTCTAAGTCGTTTGAAAGTACATTACTTGCCTGTTGCAAATGGACTTCAAATTAAGCGCTTAATTTTCCATCATCGATCGTCGATTCGGCCTTTCAAGAAATTCATTTTGGTCATCTCGAACTGGCATTGAATGCTAATGAATCACCGATATAAAAGTCTTCCATTCTCTTTACCTTCGACAATAGAAATATTTCGAAAGGCTTCTTAAGCATTATGTATAAGTTTAAATTCATGAACGAGACCAACGAGTAATTTCTCAAATTCCATTAATAACAATAAAATAAAAGTCCGTCACGCAGGGGCTGTGTAAACTTAGAAGATTTCCCGCTTGAAGATTAACAATAGATAAATCTACATACCGGTAACACGACACCACCGTGAATATTAAGTGAATAAATACAAACGATAATAAGAAACCTTCAGACGGAAAGCATCTGAAATGTAAACAAACAGTTCTGCCCACTTCTTACCGGAAAGAAAAACAATTTCTGTAATATATCTGAATATAAGGTATTAATTTGATTGGAAACTATTTACTATATCTAGTACTATAATTTATAATGAATCAGAATAATTTTTATCTCAATCAATCAAATTTAAGTACTCCAAAAACTTAAAAAGGGGGGTCACCAGAACGTATTTGCGTATATATCGTATAATCTTGAAAACAATATTTGGTATTTAAGCTTTGAATGATGTGGTTTATAACATAATCGAGTATTGTTTATGTAACATGAGTAGAAGTGGGGGTTTGCTGAAGGCTGAAAACTGAACAATGCTAATATCTCAGTTAATATTCAAGATAGAGAATAAATGTATATGGCAATATGTATAGTACATTTAATTTTCTATAAGATTGATTCTATACGTTTTTTTGCTCCAATGTATAGTAACGTAAATATTTCGATTTTTCAAAATTCTCCTCCTCTAAACCCCCCTCTCCCGATTTCACTTAAAGAACTTGATCTTCTTTTTACATAAAACGACTAAATATCGAGTTTGGTAACGATTGAACAATAATTGCGACCACTAGAGCGGTAACAGAACTATATATATACGCAGTTTTGAGCGGACCTCATCGTCATCTCCTAGGTAGGATCGATGGACATTTGAAAAGTAATTTCGAAAATTGTGTTATGAGTACGACCTCAATAGCTGATTTCCCAGAAAAAACAGAAATACAATACTTGACTATGTAACAATAAATGAAGGGTGTAGTATAACTGTTTAAAGATTAATTGTAAACCATTTGTGTTCGTAAGTTATGGATGGATTATTACATTAATTATTTCATCTGAATAAAGCGTATTTCAATCCATATCTGATATTTCGTGTTTCAATGCAATAAATGGTTTTGAGCCTTGAAATGAAATGAAATGTATTTACTTTCAATAAATGTCAACAAAATATATTAGGGTACGCCATATATTTATGTTTTCTATAATAAATTAACTAATATTATGCCAATTAATTTCTTTACATATTATTAAATGGCATTTAGACATATTTTATACCTTCATTATAAAAATAGCTTAAATTCTAGGAATAGATGTTATAAAATCTATCCATTTATTAATTATTATAATAAATTAATATCATTGACAGTCTTAATAATCTAAATATTTAGCATAAATTTTAAATTTATTGACATTCTTTGTTATTAGAGTTAAAGTTATTAAAGAATTAAATGCTCTAAAAATGGCGAATAAGGTGTCTTTAAAGAGACAATGTTCTTGATCATAAATTATTTTTTGACCGATTAATCTGACAAGTATTTTGTAGTTTTATTTAATAATTGGATAATTTTGTATATGAAAGAATCCTTCATACATGAAGTTCTTTGATTTATTTTTAAACAAAGAATATTTATTAATCGACTTAAGGAAATCAGGTCGTACTCATGACGCGATTATCGACAAATTTCTTCCAATGCCCATCGATCCTACCCAGGAGATGACGAAAATGAGGTCCGTTCCAAATTATATATACATATATATTTGTCTGTTAACGCTCTAGCGATCGCAATTTTTGTTTGATCGTTACCAAACTCGATATTTAAACGTTTTATGTAAAAAGACAGATCTAGTTCGTTAATGGGTGAACATAAACATTCGGACAAATGGGAGAGGGGGGATTTTCGAAAATTCGAAATATCTCCGTTACTATACGTCGGATCAAAAAACTGTATAGAACCAATCATATTGAAAATTTAATGTACTATAAATATTTTTATATAAATTTATTCTTTATCTTGAATATTAACCGAGATATTTGCATTTTTTTGTTTTCAGCCTTCAGCAAACCCCCACTTCTACTCATGTTACATAAGCAATACTCTGTTATGTGATAAACCAGGTTATTCGAAGCCTAAATACCATAAATTGTTTTCAAGAGACCTTTATTATCATGCAAATATGTCATGGTCCCCCCCTCCTTCTTAAGTTCTTGGACTAATAAAATTTGATTGACTGAGATAAACATTATTCTGATGCATTATAAATTACACTACTAGGTATAGTATATAGTTTTCAATAAAATTAATATCTTAGATACTGATATATTTCAGTAATTGTTTTTCTTTCCTGTGAGAAGTTGGAACTCCTGTTTGTTGACGTTTCAGGCGCTTCCCGTCTGGAGTTTTCTTATTATCGTTTGTATTTATTCACTTGATTTTGCTATTGTGTTACCAGTATGTAGATTTATTTATTGTTAAACATCACGAGGGAAATCTGTTTAGTTTACGCAGCCCCTGCGTGATGGACGTTTTATTATGATCACGTGTTATACTATTGGTGTAAAACGAGTTCATGTTTTGTTTCACGAACAGTATAGTTTGGTGCATATATATTAAAGGATAAGTCGTTATTTTTGACTCCTTAAAGAGTGGCTGATAGGAGTCTCTTAAGTTTTGGTCGAATATAAACATCATTGCCCTCTTCTGCAATTTAAATATTAAAATATTATGGATTCAATCATTTAAGAATGCTTGAGCTCATTCATCATGAGAACGATTTTGAAGGACTCCAGAAGCTGCAGAGGGAGATGTTTAAACTTTTTTTGTTTACACATTTGCTATAGCTATTTACGTTTCACTTTATCCGTAAGGTATCGGAGTGCGTGAAGAAGAGCATTGGAGAAGAAAAAAAAACCAAGTCTTTTGATCAGGAATCATTACTGGGCGTTATAGGAGTAAGTTGCTCTTTTGGTGAAAGCTGATCAAGAGCAGGCTCCTTAGTGCGAAGCGAGGGTTAAAACTTTTTCCAAGTAATGAGGCTGAGAAATTACTTTGGAAATGCCATTACCTGAAGAACTGACGCCTTTGTCTACTTTCTTCCTCCAGTTCTTAAAGGAGACCAACCCTATTTACTTCTTGATTCTTTTATAATAGCTTCTTTCTCCCTTCCCTATCGTCCTCCATGCTACTATCAGCTTCCCTTTCTTCAGGCCATTTTTTCTTAAATTATTATGGAAGGAGCGTTTGAATAATTCATTAGATGTATTGTTACTTCGATGAAGAGGGAAGTGCAGCGACATTTTTGAAGATAGTATTCTTAGATCAATAGACCAGTGATTTTAATACATTGGCCAATGAGAAATTTTAGAATTTAAAAAGTCCGTCACGGGCTGCGTAATCTAAGCAGATTTCCCGCCTGATGTTTAACAATAAATAAATATACATACTGGTAACACAACGCCACCGTAAATGTTAAGTGAATAAATACAAACGATAGTAAGAAACCTTTCCAAAGGGAAGCGTCAGAAATGCAAACAAACAGTTCTGCCAACTTCCAACAGGAAAGAAAAACAATGACTGAAATATATCTGAATATATCGTATTATAACTATAACTTATAATGTAATTTATAATGAATCAGAATAATTTTTATCTCAATCAATCAAATTTAGTAATCCAAAAACTTAAACGGGGGGGGGGGGGTCACCAGAACGTATTTGCATGTATCTGGTATAATAAAGGTCTCTTGAAAACAATATTTGGTATTTAAGCTTCGAATAATGTGGTTTATTATATAACAGAGTATTGTTTATGTAACATGAGTAGAAGTGGGGGATTGTTGAAGGCTCAAAACTGAAAAATGCATATATCTCGGTTAATATTCAGGATGGAGCATAAATGTATATAACAATATTTATAGTACATTGTAATTGCAATAAGATTGATTCTATTCAATTTTTCGATCCGACTTATAATAATGGAGATATGTCGAAAATCCTCCCCTCTAACTCCCCCCCCCTGTCCGATTTCAGCCGTTAACGAACTTAATCTTTCTCTTTACATAAAATGACTAAATATCTAGTTTGGTAACGATTAAAGAATAATTGCGACCGCTAGAGCGGTAACAGACAAATATATATATCATCTCCTAGGTAGGATCGATGGACATTTGAAGACAAATTTCGAATATCGCGTCCCCCCTTCCCTTAAAGGAAATCTGTTAAAAAAAACACTACAAATAAAATATTTGAAGTTATTCTAATAATATAAATTACATTGCTATATGCCATTCTTCAGGTTTTTGACACTTATCTGTAGGTTATAATTAATTTCAAACTGTTAATTGTAAAGAATGGAACACAGAATTTAATTGGGTGGAGATCTCTGCAACTATATTTACGCCACTTTCCTCTTCGTGTTTCACGCTTTCTAGGACACTTCTTCCACAGCTTAATTAGTTAATATATGGTATTCACCTAACTGATTACATTTCGATTTTAAAATTACTCTTTCTATTCTATTTTTACGATCATATTTCAATGAATATTTTCTGTGTCTTATCTGACATGATATCGCATCTGTTAGAAGGTTATTTTACCAATTCAAGCCAAAACTAAAGTAAATGACAATTTCAACCAAGAATTAGGCAATATTTTAAATTGGATGGAAAACGACTTTTCTATTTTTTTTTTTATGATGGATATCCAGTCTTCCGTAGCTGTTCTCTTTTCTTTGGTGATCCAAGAGAGGATACATTTTGGTTTATTATCTAGTGTGGACCAAATCATCGCCAATTTCGGAAATAAAACAACGTTGCGTTTGAACTACACATGGTGGAATTCATGACCAGATTGAAATGATTTTTTTAAAAATGTTTTTTTTATTTTATTTTTTTCAAAATTTCATAATAATTAAACGAAAATAATGGAACATACATTTTTGTCCAATATACTCATAAGTCAATTTTATCAAGGAGATTTTTTAAGAGAATACATTCATTTTAATTTTCAGCCCTGAGTAAACTCCGTCTTTTAGTCATCGAACGTTAACAATAAGTGAATTTATCATGAAGCGTCTTATTCCGAGATTAAAAAAAGTCCGTCACGCAGGGGCTGCACATTTCCCACGTGAAATTTTACAATAGAGAAATTTCAGAATAGAGAGCCAAACAGTTACGGGAACGGCCCGAACTAGCTCTTGACGGAAACTCACGACTAGACCCGAAGTTAGCCGATCTCATCTCAGAAGCTGAAAAAAGAAAAATGCAAATATCTCGGTTAATATTCAGGATACAGAATAAATGTATACATCATTATTTACAGTACATTTAATTTTCTATAAGACTGATTCTATACGTTTTTTTGCTCCAATGTATAGTAACGTAAATATTTCGAATTTTCGAAAATCCTTCCCTCTAAACCCCCCCTCCCACTGGTCTGATTTCAGCCATTAACAAAATTGATCTTTATTTTTGCATAAAACGTTTAAATATCTAGTTTGGTAACGATCAAACGAAAATTGCGACCGCTAGAGCGTTAACAGACAAATATATATATATATATATATATATATATATATATATATATATATATAATTTTGAACGGACCTCATTTTCGTCATCTCCTGGATAGGATCGATGGACATTTGAAGAAATTTTTCGAATCTCGCGTCATGAGTACGACCTCAATAGCTGATTTCCCTTAAGGGAAATCTGCTAAAACGAAATATTGTTTTCAACTGATCTTTACTAGATGTGATACATGCAAATACATTGTTTGATTTCGTCATCAATTTATGATAATATTTCTTGACTCAAAAATGTTTATTTAATCTATACAATACTCGATTTTTAACTCTTTCATTCAACACTAAAGCTCATAATAGTTAATGGTTGAAATCGGACCCGGAATAGGGGGGTTTAGAAGGGGGAATGTGAGAGTTTAAAATATACCCGTTTTACACAGAAATAGAGAATATATGGTGAGATATCGCAAGTGTGTTATACCGGCTCGTGGGAAATCTGCTTAATTACCCAAACTCGATATTTAATAGTTTTATGTAAAAAGAAAGATCAATTTCGATAATGAATTAAATCCGAACAGTGGGAGAGAGGAGGAATTTCGTAAATTCTTAATATTTCTGTTATTGTGCGTCGGATCGAAAAATTGTATAGAACTAATCTTATTGCAATTGTAATGTTCTATAAATGTTGTTATTTGTGTATTATCCTTATCTTGATTATTAACCGAAATATTGGCAATTTTTAGTTTTCGGCCTTCAATGACCCCCCCCCCCCTCCTACTCATGTCATATTAACAATAAGTTGTTATATTATGAAGCACATTATTTGAAGCATAAATTCCAAATATTTTTCTCATTGAGCTTTTAGCAGTTTTCCCTTAAGGGAAATCAGCTACAGAGGTCCATCGATCCTACCAAGAAGATGACGAAAATGAGGTCCGTTCATAATTATATATATATATATATATATATATATATATTTGTATTCATGTTTTCGACCAGGTTATATTTATATTTGGTGTTGTTATTCTTATTAGAGTTTTGGTCAATGTTGATGAAAAAAACCTTAGTTTATGCCGATATTTCGAGAATCTTTATTTTCATTATCGTCATAAACTTAGATTTTTTCATCAACATTGACAAAAACTCCAAAAAGAATAACAACACCATATATATATATATATCTGATAACGCTCTAGCGATCGCAATTTTTGTTTGATCGTTAACAAACACGATATTTAATCGTTTTATGAAAAAGAAAGATCATGTTCGTTAATGGCTGAAATCGGAAAATTCGAAATATCTCCGTTATTATACGTCGGATCGAAAAATTGTATAGAATCAATCTTATTCCAAATTGAAGTTACTATAAATATTGTCCATACATTTATTCTCTATCTTGAATATTAACCGAGATATTTGCATTTGTATTAAGTGTGTGTGGTCGGCAGGAGTCTGCTATATTCGGGACTTTCCGCCGAAAGCTAGTTCGGCCGTTTCCGTAACCATTTGTCCTTCGTGAATTGGTTTAGAGATTCGTCACAACTACTTTTATTAGTAGGTAGATTTCTCTATTGTAAAACTTTACGTGGGAAATCTGCTTATTTTACGCAGCCCCTGCGTGACAGACTTTTACTTTTTGAGAGTAATACAAATAAGTTACGCGCGTGGGAAATCTGCTTAGTTCACGCAGCCCCTGCGTGACGGACTTTTATCCCCTTGTTTTGACATCTCTAATTCGGTTCTAATTAAGAGGTAATCTGATAGGGAAAGGCCTGTGGTTCAATAAGTAAGTAGTAGAGCCATCCTGCGGGAAGAAGGAAAGTTGGCCGGTGGCGAGGGCTGCTTAATCTATGGTTAGCGCTAAGACACATTCCCAAATCACATGAATAATTAAAGCGGCTAATCAGGCTGAGTGCCACTTATGCGATTGTTCTATTAGAACGTTGTGTCTGTTAAAAGCATTTGTTCATCATGTGGTTTAAGTGGTAGAGAGGGCCTACGATTTTGAGTGCCTTCCTCCCAAGGATGGGCCGGTTAAGGTATTACCTTCCACATCAGGCTGGCTAATAAAGGTCCCAAAGGCACTGAGGACAGTAGGATTAAGGAATGAAAACTCTAATGATTTTAGCAGATTTCCCTTGAGGGAAATTAGCTATTGTCGCACATATGACGCGATTTTCGAAATATTTCTTCAAATGTCCATGGATCCAGGAGATGACGAAAATGAGGTCCGTTCAAAATTTATATATCTATATATATAATTGTGTTGATGTTTTCGACCAGGTTATATTTATATATGGTGTTGTTGTTTTTTTGGAGGTTTGGTCAATGTTGGTGAAAAAATCTTAGTTTATGCCGTTATTTCAAGAATTTTATTTTCTCTTCTTCAGTGCTGTATACATACAGATGCTACTTTATAATATTGTACATTTTTGTTACATTAGAGTGTAACAGGAGGTATTTATGCTATTTTTACTTACCAAGACCAAAGATACTTAAAAACTACTGTACATATTGCACTAGGGTTACTGGATACAATAATCTTCCCTGGTCTGTTTACATTGAGCAAGGCCACAGCCTTATGTTAGTTAACAAACAAAAGACAATATACTATAGATATACAGAAACATAAGTATGTGATCCTGCTCAATGTAAACAGACCAGGGAAGGTTATTGTAACCAGTAACCCTAGTGCAATATGTACAGTAGTTTTTAAGTATCTTTAGTCTTGGTAAGTAAAAATAGCATAAACACCTCCTGTTACACTCTAATTTAACAACAATGTGCAATATTATAAAGTAGCACCTGTATTTTTACAGCCCTGAAGAAGAGAAAATAAAATTCTCGAAATATCGGCATAATCTAAGATTTTTTTACCAACATTGACCAAACCTACAAAAAAACAACAACACTATACATATATATATATATATATATATATATGTGTGTGTGTGTGTGTGTGTATGTTTGACAGAAAACGCACAACTCGAAGTCTAATCGTTTTATGTAAAAAGAAAGATCAAGTTCGTTAATGGCTGAAATCGGACATGTGGGAGGGGGGGGGGTAATAGGGGGAATTTCGAAAATTCGTAATATCTCCGTTATTACTCGTCGGATCGACAAATTGTATAGAACCAATCTTATTGCAAATTTAATGTACTATAAATATTTTTATATAAATTTATTCTTTATCTTGAATATTAACCGAGATATGTGCATTTTTTCTGTTTTCAGCCTTCAGCGAACCCCTACTTCTACTCATGATAAATAAACAATACTCTCTTATATGATAAACAACATATTGGACGCTTAATTACCAAATACTGTTTTCAAGAGACCTTTATTATGCGAGATACATGCAAATATGTTCTGTTGCCCCCCTCCCCCGTCACAAGTTCTTGGACTACTAAAATTTGAGTGATTGAGATAAAAATTATTCTGATTCATTATAAATTACAATACTAAATATAGTAAATAGTTTTCAATAAAAGTGGATATATTTCAGTAATGTTCTTCCTTCCGGGGAAGAATATTTTTACCTATCTGTTCTGCTCTGAGAGGTTGTCAGACCTGTTGTTTATAATTCAGACGCTTTCCGTTGGGAGGTAATTAAAATTCACTCAATGATTTCTCATTACCGTTTGCATTTATTCACTTAGGATTCACAGGGGTGTTATGTGTTTCCAGTATGTAGATTTATCTATTGTAAAACTCCACGAACGAAATCTGCTTAGTTAACGTAGGCCCTTCGTGACGAACATTTTTTAATCTGTGTTAGTTAAATCCTCATGTTAAAAATGAGGTCAGATCAAATATAAATATGTATACTTATATACTTGGAATAAGACTTTCCATGATATATTCGCTTATTTGTCAAAGTAAGATGACTAACAGTGGGGGTTTAAAAATTTAGAAACCGAGGTATTTTCATTTTATAGTTTTTGCCTTCAGTAAACCCCTGCTCCTAATCTTATCAGAATAGCAATACCATCATTTATTCATAACCACATTATTCTAAGCCTAAATGCCAAACATTTTTCTAGACGAGGTACTTGCAAAGACTTGTGCGATGACTTTATTATTTAAGATTTTACTTTATTAACTCAAAAATGTTTATTTTTTCTACACCATACTTGATATTTAACTGGTTCATTCAAAACTAAAGGTCATAATAGTAAATGACTGAAATAGTAACCGGAATAGGGCGGATTTAGAGGAGGGAATGTGAAAATTTCAATTATCTCCGTTTTACGTAGATATAGAGAATATGTGGTGAGATATCACAAGTGAGTTATATCATCTCTTTGGAAATCTGCTTAGTTACCCATCCCCTGCGTGACGGCCTTTTTGAAATATTCTGACTCGAGTAAACCCTACTCCACTTCTAGTCACTCGATTTTCACTTTGAGTCACTAAATATCTCATAGGCAGCTTGTATTTCAATTCCTGTGTACATAGGCTCATTATATTATATGGATTATATCCGGCAGAAATAGTGACTAGATGGTAAGTTGAGATCATCAGCTCTCAGGAAACCGGCGTGATAATTTATTATTGTCATTCCTTTTTAGCAGAATGTATTGTGATTTCCTTTAGGGGAAATCAGCTATTGATGTCGTACTCATGACGCGATTTTTTAAAAATCCCTCAAATGCCCATCGATACAACTCAGGAGATAACGAAAATGAGGTCCGTTCAAAGATATATATATATATATATATATATATATATATATATATATATATATATATATAGTCTGTTAACGCTCTAGCGGCCTCAATTTGTATTTGATCGTTATCAAAGTCGATATTTAAAGGTTTTATGTAAAAGTAAAGATCATGTTCGTTAAAGGCTGAAATCCGACGAGTGGGAGAGGGAGCTTGAAGGGGGGAATTTCGAAAAATCTTAATATCTCCGCTAATTGTATAAAACCAATCGTATTGCAAATGTAATTTTTTATAAATATCGTTTTGCACGTTTTTTTTTCTCACTATGTTGATTATTAACGGAGATATTCGCATTTTTCAGTTTTTGGCCTTCAGTAAACCCCCACTCCTACTCATGTCATATTAACAATAAGCTGTTATATTATGAAGCACTTTATTTGAAGCCTAAATACCAAATATTGTTCTCATTGAACATTTACTTTTTGAGATAATTGTAAATACGTTCCGCTCGTGGGAAATCTTTTTTAGTTAACGCAGCCCCTGCGTGACGGACGTTTTTCCCCTATCCTATCACCTACTTCAATATTGACTCTTTGGCTCAGGCTAAATATCTGCTATATTCATATTAATATACCTCTCAGAAATCATTTTGCCTCTCTGCTTTATCTACAATCAACTGTCATTGAAATTAAGCGCTTGACTTCAGGACGAGTAAGTGACGCTGCTCCTGTCGTGTTTTCCTAATTAAAACGTCATAGCTCCCGCTCAATAAAACGTCAAAGTTTCAGTTCAATAATGTTGAAATGACAAATAGTGGAAACCTGAGTGTCTGTGTGTGGAGCATGTCAACCGGCAAGCTGCTTCAAACGACATGCTCAGCTCGATTAATACAAGGTAACTCCCCCGATATGTCTCGCACTTGTCATACGCCAATAATTTTGAATAATGTAATTGGTCCCTATCCATACGCGAATAATCAAATCAGCATTTAATTTCAATGTTCATAATGTGCAGGGGAAATTATGTCAAATGGAGATAACAACTTCTCGTTTACTAGTTTATATCTTACATTCTTCTTCTGTAGGGTTAATAGTGGAATTTCGAATCTCACGTTTTTCCTGAAATGTATGTACAAACGACATATAAGGCTAATTCCATCTATATATCATGTACATTATCAGAAATTGAAATATGCTTCATGATTTGTGCCATTGAGAGCAAAGTTAGCTTATTTCTTTTTATCAGAATAAATTATAATAGTACCTTTTGTTTTCAGTTAAGTATTATTAATTTTTAGGAGACTTCCCTTAGGGGAAATCAGCTAATGTGGTTGTACCCATGATGGGAGTTTTGAAAAATTTCTTCAAATGCCCATCGACCCTACCCAGGAGATGACAATAATGAGGTCCATGATGTATATATATATATGAGGCGGTCAGAATAATAGTGGCCTAACCCCAAAAAATAAGATTTGTATAAAACCAAGTTGGTTAGGCCACTATATTTTTCAAAGACCGCCAAAACTGTTAGTTAAAAAACAAACTGCTGCTGCTATCTAGTGAAAAAACTTAGAAGGTGGCTTAGGCCACTAATATTTCATAGAACACATTATTCAGCAACAGATGCTATGGTAACTCAAATAAGCAAAATTTGAGGGTTGGGCCACTATAATACTGAGCGCCTCATATATATATATATATATATATATATATATATATATATATATATATATATATTTATATATATATATATTTGTCTGTTAACGCTCTAGCGGTCGCAATTTTTGTCCGATCGTTACCATACTCGATATTTAAACATTTTTGTAAAAATGAAGATCAAGTTCGTTAATGGCTAAACTAGACAAGTGAGAGGGGGGTTTTAAAGGGGGGATTTCGAAAGAGGGGGAAATGTCTCTGTTATTATTCGACAGATCGAAAAATCGTATAGAATCAATCTTATTGAAAATGTAAGGTTCTATAAATGTTGTTTTCTACATATTTTCTTTATAATGAATATTAACCGAGATATTTGGATTTTATAGTTTTCCGCTATCAGTAAACTCCTGCTCATGTCATATTCACAATAAACTGATATAATATGAACCGCTTTATTACAAGGTTTAATACCAAATATTGTTTTCATTCAATTTTACTTTGTGAGATATAGTCACAAACACACAACATAACTGTTTTTTAGAAATCTCAGATCGAATATCAATCTCCGTATTAAATACAGTTTATCTATTTAATAAACTCTACAAAATACAATTTATCGATGTATTCAATATTCAGTTTTTGTTCATTAATTGGTTAAGCAACTAAACATCAGATATATTTTTAAATGATGTCTCACACTAATTGTGTGTGAGTATATATATATATATATATATATGCACTTCTATTTGTAAACAAAAATATGCTTAGTTTCTCTTACCAACTTTTTTAAATAATGTTTTTGCTCTTGTCTCCTAGTGGTAATGGCCAATTTTTATATATCGGTAGGCTATAACTATAACCACTTTTATCATGAGTAGATTGTGAAAATCGTACGATTCAAAATCCTCAAAATAGTAATTCATTTTTCAGATTATCTTGTGCATTATGACAATCCAAGAGAACGCATGTGAGTGTGCGTGTGTCTAGCAGGGGAAATTGAGCTTGATCTTCCTTTGGTAAACTACTTCCCCGAATATAAGTAGGACATTAACTGCATTATGTGCGATGGGTATAAGAAATTATATATCTGCGTCCATGAAAACGGAGGAGTGATTAAATATTCTAAGGATTATGAATCCCACAGCGCTAATAGCTGTGATTAAATGAATAACGACCGGAGTTAATGAGGGCTTGCAATCACTTTAGAATTAGGGTTAAGGGATGGCGTTAATAATAAATAACTATATTGGCACGTGAGCTGGAAGGGGGGAAGCAACAAGTTGGGGCTGGAGGGTGACCAAGCTCTACGGCTAAGCAGAAGTGGGAACAAGAAATCAGTTAAGTGTAGATTTGGTCTTCCGAGTAAGTGATAAGCTGAGCAGAGCAGACAAAACCTTAGGGGCTTATGCTTCTTGTAGGAGTGTATCCTTTAAGCTCCTTGTCACCTCTCATTAATTTCCAAGGCGGCCGCTCTCTCTAGTTCTTTAGCGAGTCTCTTTCAAAGAGTGAACCTTTGCTTGTAAGGTTGGTTTGTTAATGTCTCACTTCTTTCTCGCTACCATACACAGTCTTCTAATGGAAGATCATCATCAGATTCATATCAGGTCCGATATAAAAAAGTCCGTCACGCAGGGGCTGCGTAAACTAAGCAGATTTCCCATGTGAAGTTTTACAATAGAGAAATCTGCATACTGGTGACACAATACTACCGTGATTAGATAATGAGAAATCTTTCAGTTAATTAAAATAAATTCCCAACTGAAACGGCTTCTGAATTGTGAGAATAATTTATATTTTAATAACTCAAATTTTAGTAGTCCAAGAACTAAAGAAGGGGGGGGGGCGGAAGAACAGAACGTATTTGCATAAATCTCACAAAGTAAAGAAGGCAAGGTAAGGTTAGGAACGACAGGTAACGTTAGAAGAAGCTTCCACCTGACCCGAGAAGTTACGAAAATGGCCGACGTAATCCGAAATATACCCGACCACATGTCTCACAGACTTCATAAAAATGCAAATATCTCCGTTAATATTCAAGATAGAGAATAAATGTACATAACAATATTTATAGTAAATTTAATTTGCAATGAGATTGGTTCAATGCAATGTTTCGATCCGATGCATAATAACGGAGATATTTTCGAAAATCCTCCCCTCTAAACGCCCCCTCCCTCTTGTCCGATTTCAGCCATTAACGAACTTGATCTGTCTTTTTACATAAAACGGTTAAATATCGAGTTTCGTAACGATCAAGCAAAAATTGCGACCGCTAGAGCGTTAACAGACAAATATATATATAATTTTGAACGGACCTCAATTTCGTCATCTCCTGGGTAGGATCGATGGACATTTGAGGAAATTTTTCGAAAATCGCGTCATGAGTACGACCTCAATAGCTGATTTCCCCAAAGGTAAAACCCAAATATCTCGGTTAATATTCATGATACAGGAAAATATATAGAACAACATTTATAGATCATTCAATTTGCAATAAGGTTGGTTCTATACAATGTTTCGATCAAACGTATAGTAACGGAGATATTCTGAATTTTCGGAATTCCCTCCCCCTTTCCCGTTGGTCAGATTTCAGCCATTAACGAACTTGATCTTTCGTTTTACATGAAACGATGAAATATCAAGTTCAGTAACGATCAAACAAAAACTGCGACCGCTAGAGCGTTAGCAGACAAATATATATTTGCACTCTTGGTAACCTATTTTTCACACTTTGGAGCAAAATACACTGTTAACTTCACTTAGTTATTATAAAGCACAATAACTCACGAGTTGATTACTCTAATCATTGGTAAAATCGCCGATTCTCAATAATAGCCCGCCACACAGGGGCTGCGTAAACTAAGCAGATTTCCCACGCGAAGGTTTACAAAAGATAAATATACGTTCAGGTAACAAACACAACCGTGAATTTTAAGTGAATAAATACAAACGGTAATGAGACATCGTGCAGTCAATTTACAATACAAGTTAATAATCTCTATAGCAGAAAGCGGCTGAATTTTATACAAACAGGCTAGGCAACCTCCGCGCTGAATAGATAGATAGACGGGAAAGACATACAATTAATGGAATATATCTGAATATAACATTAATTTTATTGAAAACAATTTACTATAGCTAGTGCTGTTATTTATAATGAATCAGAATAATTTTTATTTCAACACTCACATTTTAGTAATCCAAGAACAAACGAAGGGGGGGGGGAGAATCAACAGAACGTATTTGCATATATCACAAAAAGTAAAAGTTCAATGAAAACAATGTTTGCTGTGTAGCCTTGTAATGAACTGGTTCATGATATAACAGCTTATAATTAATATGGCATGCGTAAGAGTGAGGGTTAACTGAAACAGAAAACTATTTAATCCAAATATCTCGGTTTTTATTCATGTTACAGAAAATATATATAGTACAACGTTTAAAGATAATTCAATTTGCAATAAGATACAACGTTTCGATCAGACGTATAGTAACGGAAATATTTCAAATATTCGAAATGTCCTCCTTTTAACCTCCCCTCCCGCCCGTCCGATTTCAGGCATTAAAGAACTTGATCGTTCGTTTTACATGAAACAATGAAATATGAAGTTTGGTAACGATCAATAAAAAATTGTGACCCGTAGAGTTTGAACTGACACACACACACACACACACACAAATATATATATATATATATATATATATATATATATATATATATATACATACATACTTGGTAACCTATTTTTCACAACTAGCAACAAAATATAGTGTTAAATTCACGTACTTATTATACGGCACAATAACTCACGAGTTGAGCACTGGAATCACTGGTAAAAGTCGCTGATTCTCAATAAAACTGAACTGGTCCAGTTTATATATGCCCGGCGTCCGCATTAGTGGTTTCTAGATTCCCGCACCTAGAAGGTTCTAGATTCCCGCACCTAGAAGGTTCTAGATTCCTGCACCTAGAAGGTTCTAGATTCCCGCACCTAGAAGGTTCTAGATTCCCGCTCCTAGAAGGGTCTAGATTCCCGCTCCTAGAAGGTTCTAGATTCCCGCTCCTAGAAGGTTCTAGATTCCCGCACCTAGAAGGTTCTAGATTCCCGCACCTAGAAGGTTCTAGATTCCCGCACCTAGAAGGTTCTAGATTCCCGCTCCTAGAAGGTTCTAGATTCCCGCTCCTAGAAGGTTCTAGATTCCCGCACCTAGAAGGTTCTAGATTCCCGCACCTAGAAGGTTCTAGATTCCGGCTCCTAGAAGGTTCTAGATTCCCGCACCTTGAAGGTTCTAGATTCCCGCTCCTAGAAGGTTCTAGATTCCCGCACCTAGAAGGTTCTAGATTCCCGCTCCTAGAAGGTTCTAGATTCCCGCACCTGGAAGGTTCTAGATTCCCGCACCTAGAAGGTTCTAGATTCCCGCACCTAGAAGGTTCTAGATTCCCGCACCTGGAAGGTTCTAGATTCCCGCACCTGGAAGGTTCTAGATTCCCGCACCTAGAAGGTTCTAGATTCCCGCACCTAGAAGGTTCTAGATTCCCGCACCTAGAAGGTTCTAGATTCCCGCTCCTAGAAGGTTCTAGATTCCCGCTCCTAGAAGGTTCTAGATTCCCGCACCTAGAAGGTTCTAGATTCCAGCTCCGAGTAGGTTCTTGATGCCCGCTCCTAGAAGGTTCTAGATTCCCGCACCTGGAAGGTTCTAGATTCCCGCACCTAGAAGGTTCTAGATTCCCGCACCTAGAAGGTTCTAGATTCCCGCACCTGGAAGGTTCTAGATTCCCGCACCTGGAAGGTTCTAGATTCCCGCACCTAGAAGGTTCTAGATTCCCGCACCTAGAAGGTTCTAGATTCCCGCACCTAGAAGGTTCTAGATTCCTGCACCTAGAAGGTTCTAGATTCCCGCACCTAGAAGGTTCTAGATTCCCGCACCTAGAAGGTTCTAGATTCCTGCACCTAGAAGGTTCTAGATTCCCGCACCTAGAAGGTTCTAGATTCCTGCACCTAGAAGGTTCTAGATTCCTGCACCTAGAAGGTTCTAGATTCCTGCACCTAGAAGGTTCTAGATTCCCGCACCTAGAAGGTTCTAGATTCCCGCACCTAGAAGGTTCTAGATTCCCGCACCTAGAAGGTTCTAGATTCCCGCACCTAGAAGGTTCTAGATTCCTGCACCTAGAAGGTTCTAGATTCCCGCACCTAGAAGGTTCTAGATTCCCGCACCTAGAAGGTTCTAGATTCCTGCACCTAGAAGGTTCTAGATTCCCGCACCTAGAAGGTTCTAGATTCCCGCACCTAGAAGGTTCTAGATTCCTGCACCTAGAAGGTTCTAGATTCCCGCACCTAGAAGGTTCTAGATTCCCGCACCTAGAAGGTTCTAGATTCCTGCACCTAGAAGGTTCTAGATTCCCGCTCCTAGAAGGTTCTAGATTCCTGCACCTAGAAGGTTCTAGATTCCTGCACCTAGAAGGTTCTAGATTCCCGCACCTAGAAGGTTCTAGATTCCCGCACCTAGAAGGTTCTAGATTCCCGCACCTAGAAGGTTCTAGATTCCCGCACCTAGAAGGTTCTAGATTCCCGCACCTAGAAGGTTCTAGATTCCTGCACCTAGAAGGTTCTAGATTCCCGCACCTAGAAGGTTCTAGATTCCCGCACCTAGAAGGTTCTAGATTCCTGCACCTAGAAGGTTCTAGATTCCCGCACCTAGAAGGTTCTAGATTCCCGCACCTAGAAGGTTCTAGATTCCTGCACCTAGAAGGTTCTAGATTCCCGCACCTAGAAGGTTCTAGATTCCCGCACCTAGAAGGTTCTAGATTCCTGCACCTAGAAGGTTCTAGATTCCCGCACCTAGAAGGTTCTAGATTCCCGCCTTGGCTCTATTTATGCCAATCTTTGCAGAAATGTTCTCATTTTCCTTGTATTTCTTAAATAGGGGATTAAACATGAATGTGTTTCCATATGATGTAGCAACTAAATCCTTCAAGTAGACCAATGGATTCATATTTCGCAACAATATTGATCCGCAGAGACAAGAGGAGAAACAAAAAAATCTTCTGAAGAACGTTAACAACTCACGAACTATATAAACTATGCAGATTTTTAATTGCAGATATAATAATATACATTCTTTATCCATTAGAATGAATATATTTATACACACACACACACACACACACACACACACACACACACACACACTCACAAACACACATGAGGTATTTAGGGAAAAATCTTTATGTTTAGATTTCAAAAGTAGGAGTGGGGTTTTAGTGAACACTGGAATCGTATAAATATAAGTAGCCTTCCTTAAAATTAGTGTTACAAAGATTTAGAATATGGAGCAACATTTGTAGAACACTATTCTTGACTTTATCAGCAGGATTGGATACCTATCATTTTTAACCCATAGAACAATAATGGACATATTTGCAAAATGAGATCATCTTAAATTCCTCAACTCCTTCTACTCCGATAATAAACTTGATATTCAGTTTCCTATGAAAAGTTTGAAGTCCAATTTGGAAACGATCAATATTAATTTAAATGCTCCTTGTAAAACTGTTCATCAAATTTTCGTCATTAGACCAGGAGTGATTGGTGCATGTGTGTGTGTGTCTTGTGTATTCGCACATTGGTAAGTAGTCCAGATGAAAAATCTTCTTCACAGCTCTAGGAGCTATGTAAACACACAAACACACACACCTAGCAATAGATGGTGGATATCAACCCTATCTGATGGTAGCTTTCAATTAACCTGGTGGTATATAAAATGCTAGGGAACCTATATTGTTGAGAAGTTGGACAAATAATAAAACTTTGTAGTGCAACAAGCATGTCATATACTTCAAATACTGTACAACTGTCCAAGTGCTAGTAGACTAGGGTGAATAAGACTCTTCTCCAGCGAGAGACCTCGTAAAAGTGGGAAAATTGTCAACGCAATTGGTTGGGCCATGAAAACAAGGAAGCTGTGATGTGAATAGAACTAATGCTTCAATTGCATATTGAGCTGAATTTAATGCGCCGTGCTTTTCCAAATGTCTTAAAAGATGTTAAATCCAGTAAGGAATGTCAATAAAAATAATTATGCACAATAATTTGTAATTAAATTTTTTCCAGCTAAATGCTAAACTCGTGAAGTGTTCCCGCCTGGGTTAGTTCAACTGTACCGCCGTTAGTCAGCGCTTGTTCCCTTTCTCGCATCACAGATTTTCTTCATGCCTCCGAAACATTTTTCACGTACCTATCATTTTTTAGAAAGTTTTTTTTTCTGGGATTTTCTCCTCCTTTAGTTTCAAGTAAAATCAACATTATTTGTGTTCATGTTATTATCTCTGCAAGTTTTATAAGCCACATTTCCTACACTTTTATTTATCCCCTTTCCTTATTTCCATTCGTGTCCATTCATCACCACATTTTTACTGCCTTATACGAGGTATAAGAAATATTCTAACAACAAAAATTTTCGGTTTTCAGATTTCATCGGAATTATCCGTTTTGACCCTCCCTGAGCCCATTTTTACTATTTTAGGCGAGACTAGTGAGCTTTAGCGTGTTGAACTTTTTGTATTATGTTTGACATTGTATTAACGTCTATTTGTGCCCATACCCTTTTAATTGAAATTAATTAAGAAGAGTAGGGGGGTTCATAGGGGGGTGTGCAGAATAAAAAGAACCAAATTCCTCAGTACGTATTAGAGATAAAAAAAAATTGTTTACGTCCTTTTCTGTTTACCATACACACACACACACACACACACACACACACACACACACACACACACATATATATTTTCGTCCCTTATATTTTTCGATCGAACGTATATGACTTACAAATGAAATAAGTTTAAATGAAGTGCAACCCAAAGTTTAGTTTATTAACAGATTAAAAAAAGGGAAATCAGCTATTGAAGTCGTATTCATGACGCGATTTTTGAAAAATTTCTTCAAATAACCCTCGATCCTACCCAGGAGATGACGAAAATGAGGTCCGTTCAAAATTATATATATATACACTCAACCACAAAAAAAACCGGACACTTAGATTTAGTCTTATAATTTTGTTAAATACTTAATATATATGTATATTAATCTTTTTAATTAAAATAATTGGTTAATCTATAGGTTATTTAAACAAAATCTGCCAAAAGTGAATAATTTTTATTGATTATTTACAAAAAAATACAAAATAAAAAGATAAATTAACACATTTAAAAAAAAAATTATTCTTTATTTTTATTACAGTGAATGGTAGACTTCGCTACCCCAAGCGTTTCGGCAATGTAACGTAAGCTCCGGCCTTCCATCTAAGTTTGAAAGACCCATTATTCTGGACCGAAATAAAAATAAAACATTAATTAAAGAAAATGCTTGGTTAATAACTAAAGATGTTTAAATATGCGAAAAACTACTTACAGTTTAGAATAGATCAACTTCACGACAAATAAATCTAATCTGAGTTTTATCTAATTGTTTACTAATCCTGAAGGGATTAGTTCAATGGACTTAGACTCTAAATTCTCTGTAATAACTAGAATACCCACATAAAGAAAATTGCTGAAAATTAGCTTTTAATACGACAAAAATGAAGTGTCTGGTTTTTTTTTTGCGGTTGAGTGTATATATATATATATATATATATATATATATATATATATATATATATTTGTCTTTTAACGCTCTAGCGTTCGCAAGTTTTGTTTGATCGTTACCAAACTCGTTAATCTCCGTTACTATACGTCGGATCAAACAACTGTATAGAACTAAAACGTATTGCAAATTAAATGTACTATAAATATTGTTATATACATTTATTCTCTATCTTGAATATTAACCGAGATATTTGCATTTTTCAGCCATCAGAAAACCCCCACTTGTACTCATGTAACATAAACAATACTCTGTCAATATAATAAACCATATTATTTGCAGATTAAATACCACAAACTGTTTTCAAGAGACATTTATTATACGAGATAAATGCAAATATGTTATGGTGACCCCTCCCCCCTTCTTAAGTTATTGGACTTCTAAAATTTGATTCATTTGAGATAAAAATTATTCTGATTCATTAAAAATTACAGTACGAGATATAGTAAATAGTATTCAATAATATTAATATCATAAATTCTGATATATTTTAGTAATTGTTTTTCTTTCCTGTGTGAAGTTGGCACACCTGTTTGTTTACGTTTCAGGTGCTTCCCGTCTGGAGGTTTCTTATTATCGTTTGTATTTATTCACTTGATGTTGACGGTGCTATTGTGTTACCAGTATGTAGATTTATCCATTGTTAAACTTCAAGAGGGAAATCTGGTTAGTTTAAGCAGCCCCTTCGTGACGGACTTTTTAATTTAGTATGAGTACAAGAAAGAACCAAAAATTCATATAATAGTGGCCATATCAAATCTTTTACTTCTAAGTATCTGCAATGAAGTGACACATATATTTATATTTTAGATTTTAGCAGATTTCCCTTAAGAGAAATCAGCTATTGAGGTCATACTCATGACGCGATTTTCGAAAAATTTCTTCAAATGGTCCATCGATCCCCTACCCAGGAGATGACGAAAATGAGGTCCGTGCAAAACTATATATATATATATATATATATATATAGATATATATATATATATCTCTATATATATATTTGTCTGTTAACGCTCTAGCGGTCGCAATTTTTATTTGATCGTTACGAAACTCGATATTTAGCCGTTTTATGTAAAAAGACAGAACAACGTTAATGGCTGAAATCGGACAAGAGGGAGAGGGGGTTTTGAGTGGGGGATATCGAAAATTCGAAATATCTCCATTCATCGGATCGAAACATTGTATAGAACCAATCTTATTGCACATTAAATGTACTATAAATGTCGTTCTATAGATTTATTCACTATCTTTAATATTAACGGATATATTTGCGTTTTTATTAAGTGCGTGGGACATGTGGTCGGATATTGTTCTGATTAGTTCGGCCGTTTCCGTAACTGTTCGGCCTCTTACCTTACCTGTCGTTTCAGCTTTTACTTTGTGAGATTTATGCAAATACGTTCTGTTCATCCACACCCCCCCCCCTTCTTTAGTTCTTGGACTACTAAAATTTGAGTTATTAAAATATAAATTATTCTTACTATTCAGAAGCCGTTTCCGGTGGGAATTTATTAAAATTAACTGAAAGATTTCTCATTACCGTTTGTATTTACTCACGTGGTGTTGTGTTACTAGTATGCAGATTTCTCTATTGTATAACTTCACGTGGGAAATCTACTTAGTTTACGCAGCCCCTGCGTGACGAACTTTGTCCTACATTCCCCTTGAGGCCTACCAGATAATCACGTATTTTCATATGTCCCATTATTATTCTACCCACCCCTCATTTTTTTATTACCTCCCCTAAAATTATCCCAGAATTATATACATACAATATTTTAGTAATTCTAAGAACGGATAAAGTTAAGAACAATTTACTTTACTAATTTACGTACAGAACTAAATAAACTGACATCATCCATTACAAAATAATTAGGAGTAGGCATATACATTTGGGCAACACATGCGGTTGTAAGAAGTGTTGTTTTTTGATTGGTTTGGGACTGCTACTATCCTGAGATGATCGGACATATGTCTTGTTGCCTAAGTAAATCAGTTGAAGCGGTAATAGTCTAATTTGCATTATTATTGGTTTCTTGCACGATTAATTCATAGTTATACAAGATTACATTGAATACTGGCCGACACGAGGGGATCTATAGTGCCAATAATATTAGCACATTTCCCTTAGAGGAAATCAGCTATTGCGGTCGTACTAGTAGTTGACGAAAATAAGGCCCGTTCAAAATGATATATATGTATATATATATATATATATATATATATATATATATTTAGGATATTGTAATATTATGTTAATGTTGTGTTTATATATCTATATAGCAATAATCAATCATGCTGATTAATAATTTTGTAAATAATGGCCGAACTCAACAGACGGACTTATGAGTCCATGTTTATGTATGTTATATATAGTATAAGGAAAGATATTATTATGATAACTTAATTGTATATTTAACATGTAAATTATTTCAAATTTCAAAATAGACATACTTTATTATATATATATATATATATATATATATATATATATATATATATATATATATATATATATATATACACATATATATATATATATATATATATATATATATATACATATATATATACTAGCTCAGATACCCGGCTTCGCCCGGGAATTGATTTGAGGCTGAATGGTGATGGTATTTTTTTGGCAAGGTTTTTCTTTGCACAATATTTTGACATTTACCCGTCCCAGTATTTAGGGTTAATACCCGTTGTTGGCATTTGTTAATAATAAAATTAATTTTTGATGTAAGTCTTCACTGTCCTCCAAATTGTCATATTTCCCGTCTCCTGTGCATTATGCATAGATTTCAGTTATTAAGGGAAAAATATTAACAGTGATTTGAATTAATTTTTCCAGGCGAGGAACCTGATAGTTCAAATTGGAATGAATTGTTGAGCATATCAATATTTCTACGCAAATTACTTGCTCCACTAATTGTTCCTGGAGAATCGTATAAAACAAAATGACAATGAAATAAAGTTTTATTTCAGGCCTCCCTTATAACCCCCACTCCCGTTCTAACCTAAACATTTTAATATAGCTTATAATCATGGAAGAATTAATGCTAATAGACATACCGAGTTTTTTTAAGTTCGGTTTAATCGTTAACGCCCAATGAAATAGTTGACTCCCGCTTTAGTTTATAGTGTATATCTCGTTTATACTTTGTTAAAAGACAAAAATGAACATCACAAAAGTTACTCTAAATAACAAAATAAACAACTTTTGTTATGTTCATATTTGCCGAAAAACGAATAGAAAACGAAATACCGATATTTTAAATTCAGGCCTCCCTTACAACCCCCACTCCTGCCCGTCCCTAGAATTGTTGGTATGGCTTATTATAATGAAAGCGTTAGTGCTAATACACATACCGAGTTTTATTTATTTCGGTTGGGTCTTTTGTCCCAAATAAAATGATTCAGTTCCGCTATAGGGTTTATCGTATATCTCGTTCATAATTCGGTATAATAAAAAAAAGTATATAACAAAAGTTACTCTAAATAACAAAATAAACAACTTTTGTTATGTACATATTTGCCGAAAAACCAATAGGAAACGAAATATCGCTATTTTTAATTTCAGGCTTCCTTTATAACCACCACTCCTGTTCGTCACAGAGAAAATTAATATAGCCTAAAGTCTAAGTTGGGTTAATAGTAATATACATACCAAGTTTCATAAAATTCGGTTCAGCCGTTTATGCGTGAAAAGGTAACAAACAAACAAACAAACATACACGAAAGAAACAAAATGCAGTTATGGTGTCTATGACATGAGAAACGAAATGTTATCGTGAAATTTCGCGAAAAAAATCAATGTACAGACAGAGGTTTCAATTTTATATATATATATATATATATATATATATATATATATATATATATATATATTTGTCTGTTACCGCTCTAGCGGTCGCAATTTTTGTCTTATCGTTACCAAACTCGATATATAAGCTGGTCATGCAAAACGAGAGATCAAGTTCGTTAACGGCTGAAATTGGACCGGGGGAAGGGAGTAGGGCTAAAGGGGGTTAATTTTGAATATTGGAAATATTTCCGTTATTATAAGTCAGATTGAGAAATATTATAGAACCAATCTTATTTAAAATTTAATTACCTATAACCGTTGTTGTATACATATTTCCTCTGTCTTGAATATTAACTGAGATATTTGTATTTTTTATATTTAGCCTTCAGTAAACCCCCAGCCCATTTCATATTAACAATACTCTGTTATGTCGTGAACCATTTTATTCTAAGCCAAATACCAAATTTTGTTTTCAAGCGACCTTTACTTTGTGAGATACATGTAAATTTGTAGCGTGAAGACGTCATCAATTAAGACTTTACGTTTTTAAATCGAAAATGGTTATTCGTTGTATACCATATTCGATATTTATCGGTTTCATTCAACGCTAAATATAATATCCCTTATGGCTCAAATCGGACTCGGGATAGATGGAGGGGATAAAGTGGGGAATTTAAAAAAATATAAATGTCTCCGTTACTATGACTTGGATTGAAAAACGTTATATAACAGGTCTTATTGAGCTATTTAAGTTTTGCTGTTACATTCATTTTCTCTTAACTCAATTATTAAGCTAAAAAGCTAGCTTGTTCAGTAGTGTCTCATCTGCACGTGGCAAATCTGCTTAGTTTATGGACGTTTAGTAACTCTAGTAAGGCGAATTGGAACGGGTTATCTACAAGTTACCGCCCTTTAATAGCCAGGATGGTACTAAGGATTTTATTTAATGAGTCTGTCACTCATAAATTCCTATTGCTCAGGCCGGGAATCGAGCATACGACACTAGGATTACAAAGTTCATTAAACCAACACCTTAACTCACATGGATAACTTGAGCCCCAAAATCAAGCATATTGTAATTGCCAAACTCTATTATTTAAACATCAGATTTCTCAAATAATGGTAGCTAGTTGGCTTCTAGAAGACATTAATTGACGAATTTATACTATTATATAGGGAGGCTCAGGTTAGCCATGTGATTTAAAGCATTGAACTTGATCTCACATGGTAAACCTAGAGTGGAGAGTTCGATTCCCGTCTGGGTAGTAGGGATTTATTTTGTGACGGAATTCATTAAATAAAATTCTTAGACCCACCCTGGCTAGAAAAGGGTGGTAACCTGCAGATAACCCGTCCCGATTAGCCTTAGTTGCATAAAGTGGACGTTAATAAATAATTTTATTAAATATAGGCATATATATAATAGGAATAGCAGGGTTTTAGTCAATGTTTCAAATATTGTAGATTATTTATTTATTTTTATATTTTCTTATTTGGTACTAGTTGTGTCATTGCCACTTTCTCGTCGCTTGGGAGATAGGGTTTCCTTAACTCGACTTTATTCACTTTTCCATTTTATTGACACATGTTCTTCCATTGTTGTATGAATGTTTTAAATGCATTCGTGTTTTCCCGAGAGCTAACCATATCCGCAGGTTCGGGTGAATAATTGTATACTGTTCGCATCATTTGAATACTTGCCGAGTTATATTTTGGACAACTGGTGAGAACATGCCGCAAACTTGCCGTGTCCACTTAACATTTACTGGAACAATAGTCAGGGGTCATTTGGCCTTTAGTTGTGGTCTGCCATCTTCTCTACCATTCTGCAAATGCGTGATTCTTTGCTGCTTCATTTATTTGCTTTACACAAATTTTGTAGATATCATAGACGTCTGCAAGTGTGCTTGCAATGCTGATCAACCTTTTTGTATTTACAGTATTCAGAAATTTGAAATTTGTCATTATGTTAATGCCGCTATATCTATAGGTATGTATGGTCCTGTGGACAGAAAGTTCTGCCTTCACAGAAACAAACAAGAAAAGAGAGGTTTACGAGGACATGAAATGATTTGCCCTTCCCTTCTGAACGGAACTATCCTACAATAAAGGCTTCAAGCGGATTCCATCAAGAGCAGAATTGTTGGAGGACCATCTTTCCAAAGGTCTTAGCTTGCATACGCTGGATAGGCATTAACCAGTAAGATATAGCGAACTTACAGTACGGGAACTATTACTTTAATGTACCTCAATGACAGGGTGTGAGATAACGAGAAATTAGGAATAGGACGCGTATTAAAAAAAAAACATATAAAACCTTATCACCATGAATAATAAAATATTAGACTATCAAATTGTACCTAAAAAGATATAATGAGTGTATATCATAAAATTATTATTCATGAGATCTATCACCATTTGTTGGTGCGAGAAGATTAAAATATACATACTTTTCAACACGCAAGGCAACAGGAAGTATTAGCCCACGTTTGCTTTATGACGTTAATATGTATTAAAATAGCCTAATGTTTTTTTCCACTTTAAGTGTTATGATTATAAAGTGATTTAGTTAATAAATTATTGTCAGAAATGTTGACGTATAGACCAATTATTTACCACAAGTTAATTTCTCCCCTGCTAAAGTATATATTCTTACAAACAGCTGATTCATATAGTTTTATATATTTCTTAGAGAGTGTGGAGGGATTTTTCTGAACATCCCATAATTTCTCTTATATGGGCAATTTTCAAAACTTGTAACAATTTTTTATATAGTAATATATATACATATTAATAAATGTAAATAGAAACATGAAATTAAATTATTTGTAAATAAAAAATTAAATTATTTCAATATTATATTTTAGCTTTCTCTTTCAGCTTAAGGATGTTATCAGCTACTTTTTAAATTACTTTTTGAGGCACATTTTGCTTTGATATCTAATCAACTGGCCATAATTCCTGCATGTGCCTTGGCCCATTTTAAGTGAAAGAATGTCAGCCGGTTTTTTAATTGTGTTATATTATTTCGAATTGGTTCTATATGTGTACAAGACATTTATTGTGCACTTTATTCCAATAGATCATTCAATATCGAAACAGGTTCTATACAGGGTATTAACTGTCATTAATTTACAAACTTCGGGAGACGTTTTTCCACACAATTTCCAACAATAAAGTAAATATGGATTTGGAACCGATTCTTAATAGATTTAAAAATATTTTAGTTTTTTTTATTATTTTTAGTTTCGTAAACTTTGGTGTGTGTATTCCATTTAATTAGCCTTCACTTCAGAAATTACCTTAATATGAGAAAACTCAGCCAAAATAGCATTAAATTTCCTTTAAAATATTGCCAAAAACATAGAGGAATAAATTCATAAAGGAGCCTATATGTGATTTTTAAAAAATAGTGTTGCGAAAATTAAATACATGAAAAATTAAACAGAGATAGTCACGTATTTGGGAAGTACGGAGATCAAAGGGTGCCGCCATATGGTCCCGCTCGTCCTAGGCAATACCAGTCCAGATCTCGAAGAGTCCAGACAATTCCCTTTGATGTTTTCCGACAAGATATAAAAGGATCCGGCCGCCGCTAGTTAGTTTGTTCTCAAGTGATCAACAGTGCGTTCAGTGCAGCAGTGCAACTTGTTGCAGTGCGGTGAAGTGTTTTATGTGAAGAACAGTGTGGTTCCGTGACTCTGTAAAGAACAGTATAGTGCCGTGTTTAAGACAGTTCATTGCCGTTAACTTCACGAAGACCAGTGCACTGCCGTATTTTTATGAACTTCAGTAGATCGTGAGTGAGTTATTGGAGCGTGTAATAACAAGAACAGCGACGGTGGTGTTGAAAGACAAGTAATATTGAATTTATTTGTAAATTATATGTATAGTTTCTATGCATGTCTTCTAATCAAAGGAAAGCAACTATTGAGGTAGTGCTCTTAACACGCGATTTTCAAAAATTCTCCAAGTGTCCAGCGATCCTATCCAGGAGATGACGAAAATGAGTACGGATCAAATTTATATATATATATATATATATATATATATATATATATATATATAATAAAATACGACGAACTACTAGAAACTACGAAGCACTAGATCATGATCAGTGTTGGTCATACCGGATTCTCGATATAGGTTTTTATTGATAAATACAATCGAATTACGGGATGGAATGAGGGATTAGTGAATAGGGAGATGTGGTAATAATAAAAATGTATACTGTCATGTAAATTGGAGTTGTGTAAGGGTAAGGAATGATAAGGAGAGGGGGAGGGGGAGCAACAAGTGGTCAGGGCAGGGGCATAGATTGGGGAGGGTCGCCCACCCCCAACCTTCCAAGGTCCTCTCTATTTCAAATAAAGGATAAATTATCCCCACCCCCCGCTCCTAGAACCCCTCACCCAATTCAGATTCCCACATCCAAATACCACGTTGTTTCTGTTATCCAACTATTATGGTTCTGGAAATATCATCCTATGAGTTAAGAATAATGAATAACGATTGGTTCATCACTGGTGATATAAAGAAGGAATGAAGGGTGAATCATCTCCACCCTCTTCCCCTAGACCCCCTCACCCAATACAGATCCCCACATCCAAATATCACATTGTATCTGATATCCAACTATTATGGTTCTGGAAATATCATCCTATCAGTTAAGAATAATGAATAACGATTGGTTCATCACTGGTGATATTAAGAAAGAATAAAGTACGAATAATCTTCCCCTCGTCTCCTAGAACCCATCATCCAATTCAGATTCCCACATCCAAATACCACATTGTATCTGCTATCCAACTATTATGGTTCTGGAAATATCATCCTATGAGTTAAGAATAATGAATAACGATTGGTTCATCACTGGTGATATAATGAAGAATAAATGATGAATAATCTTCCCCCTCTTCCCCATGAACCCCTCACCCAGTTCAGATTCCCACATCAAAATATCATATTTTTTCTGACATCTAACTGTTATGGGTCTGGAAATATCATCCTATGAGTTAAGAATAATGAATAACGATTGGTTCATCACTGGTGATATAAAGGAAGAATAAATGATGAATAATCTTCTCCTAGAACCCCTCACCCAATTCAGATTCCCACATCCAAATATCACATTGTATCTGATATCCAACTATTATGGTTCTGGAAATATCGTCCTATGAGTTAAGAATAATGAATAACGATTGGTTCATCACTGGTGATATAAAGGATGAATAATCGTCCCCTCTTCTACTAGAACCCCTCACCCAATTCAGATTCCCACATCCAAATATCACATTGTGTCTGTAATCCAACTATTATGGTTCTGGAAATATCGGCCTATGAGTTAAGAATAATGAATAACGATTGGTTCATCACTGGTGATATAAAGGATGAATAATCGTCCCCTCTTCTACTAGAACCCCTCACCCAATTCAGATTCCCACATCCAAATATCACATTGTGTCTGTAATTCAACTATTATGGTTCTGGAAATATCGTCCTATGAGTTAAGAATAATGAATAACGATTGGTTCATTCCTGGTGATAAGAAGAAACAGAAAAGTGTTAATTATCTATCTATCTCTCCTAGAACCCCTTTCCTATTTCAGATTCCTACATCCAAATATCACATTGTGATGAATAACCATTAATGATTGGTTCTTCCATGGTAAGATAAATGAAGAGTAAAGAATAATTCCTAAATATGACTACTAAATGTCATATTGTGTCTCTTATCCACTTGTTATTGTCGGGGGAAGTGTCATCCAATGAGTTAAGAATAAAGAATAACGATTGGCACATTACTAGTTATATGAAGACAGAATAAGGAACAGTTACTAAATAAGCATACCAAATATCACATTGTGTCTGATATCCACTTGTTTTTGTCGGGGGAAGTTTCATTCAATGAGTTAAGAATAATGAATAACGGTTGGCACATTACTGGTGATATGAAGAAAGAATAAGGAACAGTTACTAAATAAGCATAGCAAATATCACATTGTGTCTGATATCCACTTGTTATTGTTGGGGGAAGTGTCATCCAATGAGTTAAGAATAAAGAATAACGATTGGCACATTACTAGTTATATGAAGACAGAATAAGGAACAGTTACTAAATAAGAATACCAAATATCACATTGTGTCTCTTATCCACTTGTTATTGTTGGGGGAAGTGTCATCCAATGAGTTAAGAATAATGAATAACGATTGGCACATTACTAGTTATATGAAGACAGAACAAGGAACAATTACTAAATAAGCATACCAAATATCACATTGTGTCTGATATCCACTTGTTATTGTTGGGGGAAGTTTGATCCAATGAGTTAGGAATAATGAATAACGGTTGGCACATTACTGGTGATATGAACAAAGATCAAGGAACAATTACTAAATAAGCGTAGCAAATATCACTTTGTGTCTGATATCCACTTGTTATTGTTGGGGGAAGTGTCATCCAATGAGCTAAGAATAATGAATAACGATTGGCTCATTATTGGTGATATGAAGAAAGAACAAGGAACAATTACTAAATAAGCATAGCAAATATCACATTATGTCTGATATCCACTTGTTATTGTTGGGGGAAGTGTCATCCAATGAGTTAAGAATAATGAATAACGATTGGCACATTATTGGTGATATGAAGAAAGAACAAGGAACAATTACTAAATAAGCATAGCAAATATCACATTGTGTCAGATATCCACTTGTTATTGTCGGGGGAAGTGTCATCCAATGATTTAAGATTAATGAATAACGATTGGCACATTACTAGTTATATGAAGACAGAATAAGGAACAGTTACTAAATAAGCATAGCAAATATCACATTGTGTCTGATATCCACCTGTTATTGTTGGGGGAAGTTTCATCCAGTGAGTTAAGAATAATGAATAACGGTTGGTACATTTCTGGTGATATGAAGAAAGAATAAGGAACAGTTACTAAATAAGCATACCAAATATCACATTGTTTCTGATATCCACCTGTTATTCTCAGCCTTTAGTAATGACACTCTCTCACCAATGTCAAAATAACAATAAGCTGCTATATCATGAACTTCTTTATTCGTAGTTTAAATACCAAATATTGTTTTCGTTGAACGTTTTCTGTGTAAGATACGTGCGAGTAACTGTGTGACGCCATCATTCAAGATTTTACGTTCTGAACTACATGGTTTTTATTTAACCAACACTACATTCTAGATATAACTGTTTGATGGATAACTAAAGATTATGCTAGATCATCGGTTCTCAAAAGTTTTTGGCGTCGGGACCCTTTTGGAAAGCAATATACTTAACGGAACCCTAGAATAAAACAAAAATGTCTATAAAACAGAACAATAGAAGTGATAAAAAGAGAAAAAAAACATAGCTGTGCTAGTATGAAACTTTTCCTTGGTTTTCATCAATTGGTTGATATCAGGTTTGTTAGAATAGAGTTGAAGTTTCATATTAGGTTCGGCGTCCAGTCTATAGCGGTATTTTGATTTCGTGGCTACATAGGTAGAGAATCACAATTCTCTTTTGCTCAAGTATATTGTTGGGAACGGGAGAAGAGGATTTTGGCAAGCATTGGATATTCATCAAGGATTCTGCATTAAAAATGGTTGAGAGGCGTCGTTTTGAAAAGTGACTCCATACTTGTGTCCGATGCCATGATTCATATATCTCGTTGGATATACTTTCAGGCTTTTGCAAGTTGGGTAAAAAGGGATTTTGAATCCATGAACTCATTTGGGACACGTCGTTTCAAAGTTCCGCCCTAGAGCACGTTCGTGGAACAGTCCAGAGGGAGAAGTGTTTTGATTTGTTTATTCTAAAATCTTGCGGAGCCCTCATTAGGGGTTTCGCGGAACACTAGGGTTCCTCGGAATACACTTTTAGTAAGGCTGTGCTAGATAATGGATGCAGCAAGCGTTAGGGGGAGAGGCGGGGGATTTGAGGTGAATAATTAAAAATGCGACATATGTCTGTTACTGCGAACCGAACTGAAAAACATTTCGGGGTTTACTGAAGACTGAAGACTAAAAAACACAATTATCTCGTTTAATATTCTAGATAGAGAATAAAATCTGTACAATATTTAAAGGAAACTAAATTTTCAATAAGATTGGTTATATATATACACTTTTTCGACCTTATGTATAATAACGTAGATATTTCGACTTTTCGACATACCCTCCAATTTAAGGTATTAACAAAACCACATTTACTTTTCCATGAAACATTTCAATGTCGTGATTGGTAACGATCAAACAAAAATTACTCCATCTAGGGCGTTAATAGAAAAGTATATATATATATATATATATATATATATATATATATATATATATATATATACAGTGGATTAATTTAACCATTTTTTATTTAAGTTATGTTTTTGAGCCATAAGGTCAGAAAATAGAACTATATCTTCAGACAGCCATTTATTTTTATCCCCGATGCTTTTCGAGTGTCACCACTTCTATTTTAGGGTTTATTTAGCCATTTCTAAAAGTTAAAAATAATCCTTATATTATACTATACGGATTATACTATATAATACAGCATATATATATATATATATATATATATATACTTATTATTCTGGACCCAATATTATTTATATATTCTTCAAATTATATGGCACGGGTCTCCAATAAAAAACATTTATTTCGGTGCAAACTTTATTGCAACTGCCCTACATGTCCGTATGACGGAAAATAAAAGAGAAAATTCACATAATAAAAAATAGAAAAAGGGCATCAAAACAAAAATCAAATACCTCAATCGTATATTTTATAACATTTTATCTTAAATTAATCGATTTTAAATTATGAAGCGAAATAATCGAGTTCAAGATTGACTTGTAAATAATCGATTTCTAGTCAGCTGACTCAACCTACCTCGGGAACCTCTCAGTACCACCTACCTCCTCTGTGAGGACAGTCGCAACGTAAAGTAAAGGGTAAAAGAGCACTTCAGAAATGTAAGTAGCAATTTATAATTAGATTTAATAAATATATCATAGATGTAGGCACCTACTAATAAAATGTCTAGTTAAAGAATTATTAAGAGGTGTGTTAAATTAATAATATTAATCATTTTTTATATTTTTGTAAAAGGGTTGGCTCCTGAAGAGGCGGCAAATAAGTCACGAAACATGTAGGGCAGTTGTAATAAAGTATGCACCGGAATAAATGTTTTTTATTGGAGACCCTTGCCATATAATTTTAAGTATATATATATATATATATATATATATATATATATATATATATATATATATATATGTGTGTGTGTGTGTGTGTGTGTGTGTGTGTATTCTATGTAGGTTCTATGGACATTTCCGACTCGAAATGACTGGAGATATTAGCAATTAATTAGTGTTTAGGTTTCTGTGAACCCTCATTTCAATTAATGTAATTTTCACTTCCATTATCTGGCCCACCAAAAACAAACATATTCAGCTTAAACTCCACGTCCCGTCTACTCTAGGATCTTATGTCCGGGAAAATTTAGAATAAATGGTGGGAGATTAGCGCCTTCAGACGTGGGAAACATGCTTAGTTTACGAACTTTGTTTTTAGCAGATTTCCCTCAAGGGAAATCAGTTATTGAGGCCGTACTCATGACGCGATTTTCGAAAAATTTCGTCAAATGTCCATCGATCCTACCCATATACATTCGTATATATTTGCTTTTCTGTTAACGCTCTAGTGGTCGCAATTTTTGTTTGATCGTTACCAAACTCGGTATTTAAACGTTTTATGTAAAAAGACAGATCAAGTTCGTTAATGGGCCAGGGGGTTTGAGGGGGAGAACTTTGAAAATTCGAAATATCTCTGTTACTATAAGTCCGATCGAAAAGTGTATAGAATGAATCTTATCGCACATTAAATATACTATAAATGTTGTTATATACATTTATACTCTATCTTGAATATTAACCGAGATATTTGCATTTTTCATTTTTCAGCAAACCCCCACTTCTGCTCATGTTACATAAACAATAATCTGTTATGTAATAAACCACATTATTTGAAGCTTAAATACAATAAATTGTTATCAAGAGACTTTTATTATACGAGATAAATGCAAATATGTTATCGTGACTCCCCCCCCCCCTTCTTATGTTCTTGGACTGCTAAAATTTGATTTATTGAGATAACAATTATTCTGACCCATTATAAATTAGAGTACTAGATATAGTCCTTAGTTTTCAATAAACTTAATATGTTATATTCTGATATATTTCAGTAATTGTTTTTCTTTCCTGTGAGAAGTTGGCAAACCTGTTTGTTTACGTTTCAGGTGCTTCCCGTCTGGAGGTTTCTTATTATCGTTTGTATTTATTCAGTTGATGTTGACGGTGCTATTGTGTTACCAGTATGTAGATTTATCTATTGTTAAACATCACGAGGGAAATCTGCTTAGTTTCCGCAGCTCCTGCGAGAGTGACTTTTTATTTTTCATCTTCTGGTTTCCCCATCTCTGCAGCGTTTAAAAAGTCATTAAGAGAGGTTTATCTCCTAATAGCTTGCAACCGCTATAAAATAGCAGCAAATAGTGTCAGGATATGTTTTGAAGGGTGTTAGCAGGATAAGCTTGAGAGGCGATAATAAGATTTATAGGTACAAATCCTTATAGATCTTGAGTGAGAGGGTTACTGGCGGAAGAGGAGGGCGTGAGCTGGGCAATCTGGGTTTAATGCTCCTTTCGCTGGCCTGATTTGTCTTCCTTCTATCTCCAACACGCGTATCACCTCCGAGAATGTCTCCAATAAAGAACTACCATGAAAGCTAAACACCTCATTCGCCATTTTAGCTGATCTACGCTAAGAGGGATCAGCTAGTGGAGGAATCAGCTTCTAAACATTTTAGAAATATTTCTTCAATTGTTGAACCTTCATAGAAGATGGCTAAAATGAGGACCGTCCAAAATTATCTTTGTATATATATATATATATATATATATATATATATATATATATATATATATATGTAGTCAGTTGAGTGCCATTCCAACATTCGGAAAATCTGACTAATTTACGTAGCTCCTGCGTGACGGAAATTTTGTAGATTTGATAGATTTATGACATATGAAAACTGTAATAAAGGAATGGCAAAACTACGAACAAATGAATAACATGTATTACAGTAAACAAAGCGTACATGTTTTTGAGAAAGTAAATTTGTTTCAAGTATTACAATTTGCTTAATTAAATCAGAGAGGCGAAAGTTCGGTTTAAAACCAATGGCACTGAGTATTCCAGTCATGGGCGGAAGAAAATTTGGCTTTAATTAAATAAAAATTAAATCCAATAAAATAAGTAGCTTCTTTGTTCATTTATTTATAATAATACTCTAATGCGAAAAAAACTCGGACTTATTTCATCTATTCTAGTTGAATATATTGTATAATACAACTAAAATCAATTTCTCTTGTAGAGCGCCTATCAATAGGATACTGTTTACTAGTAAGCGAATATATCATGAAAGGACTTATTTCAAGCTTAACCCTCCCAGTACCATGGGGTCCTCCGAGGACCCCAGCTCTCCGAATTTTTACCAAAACTTTATGAAAAACTTGACCAATCGAATTGTTACTTTGTGACTTTTCCTTTGAAACGGCTTTGTATCAGATCGTATTAACAGTTTTTATAGATTCTACTAGATAAACCATTAATAATTTATTTATTTCTAAAATAACTTGGTTTGGGGTCCTTGCGAGACCCCATGGTACTACACGTATAACTTTTTTAATACATACCTATTACAATTTTATTGATTGTATGAAATTTATTTATTAAAAGAATTTATTGATTGTAAAAAATTTATTGATTAAAAGAAATTAAAAGTTTTAAGTCAACAAACTCGAGAAAATAAAATAAAAAACAAGATATTCCTTCCTATTTTTATTCTCTTTTCTCGTATTTTGATGAAAAACGGGAAGCTAATTGATTCTTAGAACGGCAACTGTGCTAACAAAATACGTAAAGTGATGACTCCAATGAGTCAAATCAGTGAACCAAGACAATAAACAAAGGATTTTGTTTCTTAATCAATAATTTTTTTACAATCAATGAATTTTTTTAATAAATTTCATACAATCAATAAAATTGTAATAGGTATGTATTAGTAGTCATTTTTCATATTCCTAACTAATAAATCCAAATAAAGTATGTTTTTATATGAAAAACATCGTAAAAAAGAGTGGGGTCCCGCAAGGACCCTCGTGGTAGTCTGTGATTGTCCGGACCCATGGTATTGGGAGGGTTAAATAAGATATACTGTTTTCAAAATATCTTTAACAATTGAGATACTTGCAAATACGTTCTGTGATCAATTAAGACTTTATTTCTTAACTCGAAAATGTTTATTTGGTCTTTACCATTCGCGATATTTAATCGTTTCATGGAATACTATAGGTTATATTCGTTAATGGGTGAAATCGAACCACGATTAGGGGGAGGGGGTTAGGGAGGGAATTCGAAAATTCAAAATATCTCCGTTATCGAATTGGATCGAAAAATGTTTTAGAACCAACCTTATTAAACTAATGATGATCAATAGCAATGGTTGTTTTAAACATTTTTTGTAACTCAAATATTGAGCGAATTACTCAAACTTATTTCAGACTTCAGTAAACCCCGTCTTTTATTCATCGTATTTTTAATTAGGAATGGAGAATATATTGTGTGCTGAGATCACTAGTCTGCCATACCAGAACTTGGAAAATCTGCTTAGCCTCTGCGCGACGGACTTTTAGATTTGTTTAAGAGAAGAATTTTATGGACAACTTGAAATAAAAGTAAAAAGGTTTAATTCATTCGCCAACGGCCGCACCACATTAAATATGCGGGTTTTCTTTGCAAAACGTTACGGTACATGGATGTGCGACCGTCTGGTAAACCGAGTACTATTGTCATCCTTATTGGGGGATGGGGCGGTAGTACTGCCATGTTCAAACCCCGGTAACACTCTAAATTCTAAACGTTGGTAGTAATTTTCATTTCAATTATATTTATATTTTCTAATTATTGCAAATACTTTATATTACTAAGGTTAAATCTATCTATCCATCTGTTTTTCCAGATACTTAAATTTTACCTGGCTCGTTGCCAAGGAACACAAGACACAAGATTATTATTATTTATTTGAGATGCCGCTACAATGGCGATTCATCTTTTGACATGTTTGAATATAATTTTACAAAATTAGATAAATATTAAAAATTTTACAAAGCTAAATGTTACAAATGTACAAAATAAATAGAACCATGCCGCTACAATGGCGATTCTTAACATGCTAAAATATAATTTCACAAAATTAAATAAATATTAAAATTTTTACATAGCTAACATTTACAAATGTATAAAATAAATAGAATGGACAAAACTAAATATAAATTGTTACTATATTTACAACATGAGGAAAAAAACAAAATAAAAATAAAACAAACAAAAAAAACTAAAAGAAAAACTATAAATAGTTAAACTGGAAGAAGGCAAAACTTATATTCCACAGTGCTTGCTATATATAACTTTCATAATTGTAGATAATGGATTTTATATTTCATCAAATAATCCATTATTTCTTAAAACCTTAAAAACATCATCTATAAATTGGCTACTGTCGGCCAGTAGTTCGCATACATTTGTGGGTCATGGCTACGTTTTCACTTGTGTGCAGTCAGTATGTGTTTTACAGTCAGCGTTCTGTTGCAGTAGCGACATATAGGTTCATCCTGTCTGCTCATTAGGTATGAATGTGTTAGTCTAGTGTGTCCTGTGCGTAGGAGTGTAAGTACAATTTCTTCTCTTCTAGAATGTCTATTACTAGAAGACCAGTTGAGCGTGTTTGATTTGATTTCTCTAAGTTTACTTTCTGTGTTATACCATAAATTATTCCAGTCATTAATTACGAGTTTTCTTATTTGAGAGAAAGCGTCTTGGTGAGTTGTGTCCAAAAACTCTATTTGTTCAAGTTGAGTTGATTGTTTGGCTGCTTTGTCTACTATATCACTTTGAGATGTGCCCACATGGCCGGGTAAGGGCACACAAGGTTAAGGGTAGTGTGAAATCAGCAGCAGTAATAATTCACACTAGAACCTTGCTGAGTAGACAGTATGAAAGTAAGAGGTGTTGATTTATATCGATGGATTAAGTTGTATTTTCATTGAAGCAAGATACATCAATAGCTGTTGTGAAGTCTCCGGGGTTTCAGCATAGACTTCAAACCATTTCCCGGCGCCGTTCAGCATTGTGAGGGAATTGAGTAGCTATTTGAAGAAAGAAGTACTGAGCCAAGCTGTCCACTCGACCTTCCCCTCAAGTGTTGCAAGTTTTGACTCTCCGCGGGTTGTTGAGCCTACGATTTTTCTTTTTCCAAAAGTAATTTGGTTTCGGTGGTTACCATAAATAGAAACACTGTGAGCAGTAAATTAATGTCGTGCAAACTGGATGTTGTCACTGCCCAATGACTCGAAGAGGTCAAGAGATAAAGTGAATACTGAAGGCATTAGTTACAAGAAGAGAAGATTCCCGTTTTTTTAATAAAGTAATTTTTCTGACGAATTCCTAGTTGGAAAAGTTTCATTTAATGTTAAATTCATACTTTTCTTTCAATTCGGCGCTAGCTTTTAGTTCTACATCATTTGTTATTAACTTTTGACTTTCCCGTCTCAGAAGAACCTTTTCTTCAAATATTCTACCATTTTCCTTTATGATTCCAAGTGAAATGTTTTTCATCTGAAAAAGAATAGGAAAAATCTTTCTCTTTCCCTAGAGGACAATGTTTATTCCTTTATTTTTCGAAACATTATAGTTTCTAGAAATATTTTCTAAAGATTGTATTCTTGTGAGCACCATAGTACAATTGAAATGAACAGTTGTTATATAAAATCCTAATTATCTCAGTTATCACGTTGAAAGAAATTGTAAAATCTAGTTGGAAAGTGTATTTCCTAAAATTACTGTGATAAATAAGCAGCTTCTTGCTCAAAAAATTTCACGATACCATCGAACTATTTTCAATAATTTGTGTCCTTATATATTTTTATTTTATATTATTGGTTTCTATCCGTATTAGTGATAAGGAAAATACTCATTGTTCATTAAATAGCATCCTAAATCTTTTGAATCTGATGGAATGAAAAGGAGTTAGCGTTTGTTTTTTGACCCTCGTTGCAGTCCCAAGTAGGGCTGATCTACGTATATGGTCGGCAGACTGCATGCACACTACCACTAATGGTTAAATCCGACTTTCATTCAGATGTGTCTAGAATCTTAAGCTTTAAATTGGTATTACTGGGTTTCCATCTAAAAAGTATTGTTGTAAAATAAGTTCGTAGCGTTTTTAACTTGTGATTTCAATAAAAACTTCAGATTCTTGTAAGTATTTTTAGTCAATTATAAATGATCCATTTTGATATCTTGCATGTTGCTATCATTCAGGCAATTTTTTAATTCCGTACTTCCAGAACTCCTCAGATTTTTGCGCAATGAAATCCTCTACGTGCGTTTTGCAGTCCTCGCTCGATTTAAAGTTTTTCCCGTTGAGAGGGTTTCGAAATTGGTGAAAATCTGTTAGGGCAAGGTCTGTCTGGTGAATAGGGTGGATGGGAAATCACATCCTAGCAAAACCGCCTGTGCAGCGGACTTTCTTTTTTGGAAATAAAAAAAAATCATTAAATGACGAAAATTAATTTTTTTCCTTTCATATTGAGCAAGTACCACTTAAAGATAAGGAATCTCGGCTGAAACTGATGCATAAAAGCACCTTAATTCTTTTTTCAGTATATAAACATTATTGGCGAAGTAAACATGATGTTATAAACACAGAGAAGATTAAATTGAAATATTGATAAACGCTACGAACTTATTTCACAATGTATTACATATTGACAAAGGGTAATGCAGTAGTATATTAGTCGAGTAAGCTGGTTTGCTGCAAGTTGTATTCATTTGAATTAGATTTATATTCTCTAGTTATAGTGCATACTTTTAATCACTAAGGTTAAATCTATCTATCCAACTGTCTTATCAGATATTTAAATTTTATGTGACTCGTTGCAAAAGAATAAACTTTACGACACAAAGATTAAAGCAGTTGGAATTCAGCCACAGTAATAATTCAAACTAAAACCTTGCTGAGTAGACTGTATGAAAGTAAGAGGTGTTGATTCATATCGATGGATAAAGTTGTATTATCTTTGAATAAAAGTTTTCCAATGAATTCATAAAACTGGAAGGGGGACAAATTCTATAGATGTAAGGATTAGGACGGTTGAGAGAAGGGAAGAAGAACGAGGACATGAAAAATGGCTAATGAGGAGAAAGTTTTTTGGCTTAGCGGTAGGAACGCGGCCAAGTTTTTAGGTTTCTGTTAACAAGGCTGATTTACACCTTGGCCAGCCATTCTCTAAATCATCTATCTGAGGTTGGTCGAGGTTCGGCACCCTACCATCTTCTTCGGGGAGGACTTAATGGTCCGGCTGGCAAAAAGCTGCCCTCCTAGGGGCTAATCTACAAACCAGGGCCCATATCTCTCAACCCTTCCTCTCTTACAGCTACAACTTGGACCCCGTTCCTTAGTTCCCCCTCTCTACGACCACTTTCTCTCCCCACGCCTTATTTATCGCTAAAATTTACCTACTTAAAAATATATTCGATTTTTATTAATTTTAGTAGATTATTTTTATTGTGAGGAGTTCGGCTATCTGCTCCAGCAGTTTGAATCTTAAATTGGTTCGCCAATTTTCAATGGGAATGCGTCCATCTTCGCCAGGCGGTGTTTTTAATTTGGTTAGCTACTTGAATAAATACTTCAATTCAATGAATACTTAAAAAATACAAAATACATTCAATTTTCACAGGATAGTGGAGTTTATATAATACCATGTGATTGCGGTAAAGTTTATGTGGGCCAGTCAGGTAAGAAGACCACCACAAGAGTCAACCAACACTTTGCTGATCTGGAACATCAGAGAATAAAAACATTCACCACTGCTTGACACGCAAGTATTTGTTCTCACCAAATAAAGTTCGACTTGACAAAACTTATACATAGAGAAGATCACCTTGGTAGAAGATGAGTACTGCAAGCTCTCAAAATAAACAAGAAGACAAATACAATAAACGGTGTGGACAGTGTCATACTCTCCGAAACGTTGAAAGCCATAATAAAAAATCCAAAACATATGATTTAATCAAGTAGCCAACCAAACTAAAACCCTGGCTGACAAAGATGGACGCATTGAATTTTCATTGAAAATTTGCAAACCGATAAAGATTCCAACAGCTGGAGCGGATAGCACGATGAAAATATTTCTCAGCGATGTTGCCTGAAAATAGAAATTTAGAAGACTAATTATGACTGATGGTTGGGGTAGAGGCTCCAGGACATTCTGTGCCATGATTGCGCCTCTGACTTATGAGAGTTTATCCAGGAGAGTATTTATAAACCAATTGCTAAATTATTATTAACGTCAACTGTGTGCTATGCAAAGATGGGTTTCCGATACCCTTTGCGTTAGTAGTGTTCCTTTTTCTGCTGAAGACCACAATCATCCTTATGTATTTGAGATTGTGTTTTCCTATCCTAAATCCCATTTCCTGAATGATCAGCAGCTTCGACACGGAAGGTTGCTGAAATCTCACAATCCCCTAATGCCCCAATTCATTCTTTCATCAAACTCATGCGATTTACACCTGCTTCTCTCGCAGGCTAGTCTATTAATTTTATGATCTTTTAATCTTATTATCTAGCAGATTTCCATTAGGGGAAGTCAGCTCATGAGGTTGTAATCGATTTTCGAAATGATTCTTCAAATGCCCATAAATCCTGCCCAGGAGATGATGAAAATGAGGTCCGCCGAAATCAACACACACACAATTCGTATGGCCGGTGATGTATTATTATACAACTGTATTAAGTTCAACAACGAACAGTAACGGGAGTAGTTGATGCTTTTAGCAGATTTCGCGACAGTAAAATCATATATTGAAGTTTCATGATGCGATTTTCGCAAAATTTCCTCAAATATTCACCAATCCTATCCGTTAAATATGGATATATATTTATTTATATGTGTGTGTGTGTGTGTGTAAATAGATGTGTACAGACCTCATTTTCCTCATCTCCTGGGTAGGATTTATGGACATTTGAATAAATGATTCGAAAATCGATTACGACTTCAATAGCTGATTTCCCCAAAATAAATAATATGATATTATATGATTAAAATATATTTAAATTAATAGACTAGCCTACCTCAGGACGGGTAAAATGTTTGTTTGATCTATATCATACTCCATATTTAGCCGTTCCAGTCAACACTAAAGATGATATTTGTTATTGGTTGAAATCGGTTCTGGAATAGTGGCGGTTCAGAGAGGGAGAAATAAAAAAAAATTCTTTGTTATTATGAGTCTGATCATAAAATGTTATAGAATAAACTTTTGATTTTCTACAATTGTTGTTCTATGCATTTGTGTTAACTCAAGTATTAAGCAAGTTATTCGTTCTTTCTTATTTTCTGCCTTTCGTAACCTCCCCCTTCTACTGATCGGCTTTTTACTTATAAATGCAGAATGCGTGCTGACGTGAGATCTCAAGTGTTATACCAGCACTTGGGAAATCTGCTTAGTTTACGCAGCCCCAGCGTGACGGACTTTTATTATTAGTATCTATTAATTTGCCCTCGTGTAGAAGGTTCCACGAACAACTCCAATCCCCTCTGGCTTGGCTGTTTTAGATGTAAGGATCTGATCAAATAATCTTCTGCTTAAGAACGGAGGTGAATGTTCTAAAGGAGAGCATATGGAGTAGGTGAGAGCGGATGGCTTCTCAAACAATGAACTCTTATCAGCTAAATAGGCGTTTCATGTTTTAAGAGACTATTTAATTATCCATATTTAAAATTATGATACTCGTATATTCAAAGACAAAAGCAATATAGATGAAAATCAAGGGTTCTGTGATAAAACTTAGTCGGAGAATTATTCAAAGACTTGTAGTTGCCTCTTGTTCCAAACTTGGTCAGAATAGTGAGCAAGTTCTTATCAGATTGCTAAACTTATTATTGTAGTTTAGAAGCGTGTCAAATCCCAGCTAGTTTCTCCACGACTGAATTTTTATGGGGCAGTGGTAGACGAATTTATGCTGATTTTATAATTATTGGTGGTTTTTTTAAAACTCTCTTTTGAAGTAAAATAATACCACAATTTTAATACATTATCAAGTATAATTTTCAATGCAGTCTTCTGCCAAAATGTTTGACCACACCATTCCTTTAGAAACATCATGTTTCGTAGAACCTGTTATCTAGAAGAGGAATACACACTTTTTGTTACTTTTCCCAGTAGTAATGTGTTTAGCTGATTCCCTTGAAGGAAATCAGCTATTGAGGCTGTACTCATGGTGTGCGATTTTCGGAAAAATATCTTCAAATTTCCATCGATTCTAACTAGTAGATGACGAAAATGAGGTCCGTTCAAAATTACACAACACACACACACACACATATATCTATATATATATATAAAATTGTAACCTCTGTCTGTACATTGATTTTTTTCGCGAATTTTCACGATAACTTTTCGTTTCACATGTCATAGACACCATAACTACATTTTGTTTCTTTCGTGTGTGTTTGTTTGTTTATTTGTTTGTTACCTTTTCACGCATAAACGGCTGAACCGAATTTTATGAAACTTGGTATGTATATTACTACTAACCCAACTTAGACTTTAGGCTATATTTATATCCTCTGAGACGAGCAAGAGTGGGGGTTATAACGGAAGCCTGAAATTAAAAATAGCGATATTTCGTTTCCTATTGGTTTTTCGGCAAATATGAGCATATCAAAAGTTGTTTATTTTGTTATTTAGAGTAACTTTTGTTATATACACTTTTTTCGTATAGCGAATTATAAACGAGATATACGCTAAAACCTAAAGCGGAAGTGAACAATTTTATTTGACACAAAAGACTCAACCGAACTAAATAAAACTCGGTATGTGTGTTAGCACAAACGCCTTTATTAGAATAAGCCATACTAACATTTCTAGGGACGGGTAGGAGTGGGGGTTGTAAGGGAGGCCTGAATTTAAAATAGCGGTATTTCGTTTTCTATTCGTTTTTCCGCAAATATGAACATAACAAAAGTTGTTTATTTTGTTATTTAGAGTAACTTTTGTGATATTTACTTTTGTCTTTTAACAAAGTATAAACGAGATATACACTATAAGCTAAAGCGGGAGTCTACTATTTTTTTGGGCGCTAACGATTGAACCGAACTTAACAAAACTCGGTATGTCAATTAGCATTAATTCTTCCATGATTATAAGCTATATTAAAATGTTTAGGTTAGAACGGGAGTGGGGGTTATAAGGGAAGCCTGAAATGAAAAATTGTGATATTTCGTTTCCTATTAGATTCTCGGCAAACATGCACATAAAAGTTGTTTTTTTAATTATTTAGTGTAACTTTTGTTGCATTCACTATGTTCGTAAAATGAAGTAAACACGGGATATACGCTAAAACTATAGCGGGAGTCATTAATTTTATTAGTGCTTATTTTATTTAGTGTTTTTAATGAATGAATATTATGACAAATGATTTTATGTTTTAGTCACATATGATAACTCTATATATGATTCGGATTAGTGAGGTTATATATGTCCGTCGTCCCCTTCTCATTTATTTATTTCTCCTAGAAAATAACATTGCTATTTATTTCCAATAGAAATGTAAACTATAAGAGCATTTCCTTTATTTAATTTGTATAATGTATTATTTAAACAAAGTCATGCTGAATTGGCACAAAGAGTGATAGCGGAAGTTATGGGGACCAAACTCTTTGGTTCTGCTAATATATTATCTTATTTCCGATATCTTGATGTTATTGAAACAAATATGTACCATCATAACAATTAGACAATGGTATTGTTATTATGAAAAAAGACAATATCCATTTAAATTTTGATATGATTTAGAGTATTACTTATTTTGCAAGGAGGGCTACGTTCTCTTCCCCTCACCTATATTTTTGAATATAAATGAAATTATTTTTAGGGTAATACTATTATTTAATTCCATCAGGTAGATAAATTATTCAAATAATACTTTGAATCAATATTTTAAGGAAAACTATGGAGATGCTAGAGCGGAAGGAGGCCGGAGCCTAAACAGTTAATTGAATTAACTTATTTCCTGTGAAATGTTGGCATTACTGGAAGTGATTTCCACTGAGCTCTACTATTACAAATATAATCTAATGTACGAACCTGCTTAAACTATATGTGCTCGGATTGGTTTTTGACAGGAAATAAGTTTCATTATAGAGGATATTTAATTGTAATAAATGCTATCCACGATTATGGTTTGAAGTATTCAGAAAGGTGAGTTAAAAAGTGGAGAGGGATAGATCAGGAACACATTTTTATTTATTCTTCAAAATTAAAATTTCTCATCTATACGTCGCCCGCCTGACCCTCACGGGAAACAATGATTAGGGACTTATTCATTTATTCTTGAAATAATTTTTTTTTTCTGTAAGTTGCTTGCCTGACCCTCACGGGAAAACAATGCGCCCAGACGGGAAGTGTAGTAAACATTGAAGCCTTGCTCAAAAAAAAATACTATCATCATTCAGTCTCAAATGATTTCCCGAGCGAAGCCGGGTACCTTAGCTAGTATATATACATATATATATATATATATATATATATATATATATATATATATATATATATATAGAGAGAGAGAGAGAGCTCTCTATATATTTGTCTGCGCTACAGCGATCGCAGTTTTTGTGTTATCATTACTAAACTCGACATATAAGCGTTTTCTGTAAATAGAAAGATTAAGTTCGTTAAAGGCTGAGATCGGACTGTGGGGAGGAGGGGAGAAATTTCGAAATATCTCCGTTATTATAAGTCTGATCAAAAAAGTGTATATGACTATTGTATTGAAAATTTAACGTTCTATAAATATTGTTTTATACATATTTTCTGTATCATGAATATTAACCATGATATTTGGAATTTTTAGTTTTAGGCCATCAGTAAACCACCACTCCTACTCATGATATATCAACAATAAGCTGTTATATTATGAAGCACTTTAAAGCCTAAATACCAAATATTGTTCTCATTGAACGTTTGAGATAAATACAAATATGACGCACATGGGAAATCTGCTTTGTTAACGCAGTCCCTGCGGACTTTTTCCTTACACCAGTCTATGGTGAGATGGACTGGTCTAGGTATGTCCATTTTGAACCTCTAAATGCCATCACAAATTCTATATACTTGATTGCAGGTTTTTCTTTTGGAGCGCCCTTTTTTATAAAAATCTCACCGCCAATATGATAATTTTGTTATGTTTTAAATTTTTCTTTTGGATTAAACATTTTATCATTTTTCTTAGTTGTCCTGCTTGAAACAGATTGAACTATAAACAGACCCCTTTAAAATGTACCATCTTACTTATGAAAAACTTATCTTAAAGTAATGATCTGTTGAAGGCTCTATTTACATTGCCTGAATCATTTCAAAGATGAGACTAAAATAAACTCACGATAATGGATTAAGGTCCATTTCAAAGGAAAACATTTCTAGCCATGGGTATAAGAGTTGGAGAGGGAAGTTAATGAACATTGCAGCTTGTACTTTTGAATCCTTGATAACATTTATCGGAAGTAATATCAAAGAGGAACATGTCTGAGGTATGCTTAGAAAAAGAAACGTGCTCAGCTTAACGGATAACCTTTTGACATACAACATAATATGTGCAAGTTTGCTTTAATCCCACTGATGAAGAGGTAGAGGACACCCTCACCCCTTCGCCGAAAACCTCCCCCTCCCCACCCCCCAGTCCGTTCAGCTCCCTCGCCCCTACTGCCTTTTGGATAAATACTCCCTCAAGTTATACTCACTTTTTTATCCTGGGCTTTTAGCTCTTAATGAATACGGTCTAGTGGTACTGCTGAGCAAGGTGAACAGTATCCACCCAATTCATCGCTCCATTCCATTCAGCTATATATATATATACATTTATTGGATTTCCGCTAGGAAATATCATATTGAAGTACATCAAGTGACAAAATTACTCTAAAGAATCTCCTCACGTCTAGTATGGAAGACATCAAAAGTCCGTCACGCAGGGGCTGCGTAAGCTAATCAGATTTCCCTCGTGAAGTTTAACAATATATACATCTACCTACTGGTAACACACCACCACTGTGAATAAATACAAATGGTAAAAAGAAATGTAAAAAAAACAGGTCTGCCAACGTCTCAGCGGAAAGAAAACCTATTACTGAAATATATCAGAGTATAACATTAATTTTATTGAAAACTATTTACTATATGTTATACTGTAATTTATAATGAATCAGAATAATTTTTATCTCAAACAATCAATTTTAGTAGTCCAAGAACTTAATACGGGGGGTGGGGGTCACCCGAACATACTTGCATGTATCTCGTATAATAAAGGTCTCTGGAAAACAATATTTGGTAATAAACACTCGAATAACGTGGTTTATTATATAACGGAGTATTGTTTATGTAACATGAGTAGAAGTGGGAGATTTCCGTCCCCTTCAAATATATATAAATTTATAATTTATTTATAGTCTGTTAACGCTCTAAAGTTTGAAATTTTTGTTTGATCCGTACCAAGCTTGATATTAAACGTTTTATATAAAAATAAAGATCAAGTTCGTTATCGCCTGAAATTGTGAGATGTATACAGGACATAGAAGTATCTGTTCCTTGTAATTAAAATAACTTTAATATTAACTTTTATGTTATTGCTCTCTGTTACCATTGCCTTGAAAATTAAATTATTTATTAAAGACCACTTTTTGCAACTAAGGTTAATTGGGATGGTTATCTACTGGTTGCCACCCTTTTCTAGCCAGAGTGGGACAAAGGATTTTATTTAATGAATTCCGTCACTAAATAAATTCCTCTGCCCAGGCGGGAATCGGACTCGCCACTCTAGGTTTACCATGTGAGATGAAGGTCAACGCTTTAACTCCATGTAACCTGAGAACAATAGTTGTAGAAAATTTATTTGTAGCTCATGCACTTTATCAAATTTAAAATAACAAGTCCAGTTTTCAGGTAGACTAGCCAGATTTGCAACACCGGGTGCTGGAATGACACACCGTATATTCTCTATTTCCAAGTCAAAATTCGTTGAGTAGTACTCAGGGTTTACCGAAGGCTAACAACTAGAAAGTAAGAATAACTCGCTTAATATGAAAATCGGATAAGGGTTTGCTCAAGTCTGAAACCAACAAAATATAATTAATACGGTTAATATTCCTGAGAAAATATGTATAGAACAAAAGTTGTAGAAAATTAAATTTCCCAGAAAATTGGTTATATAAGACTTTTCGATCTGGCTCATACAAATAGAGATACCCCCCCCTCCCCCGTTTGGCCGATTTCAGCCTTAGTATATAATCTTTAGTTTTCTATGAAATGGTTAACTATCGAGTGTTCCTTAGAAGAAAAAATCTTTAATGATTAAAATATTTGCATATACGTAAGTAAATGTTCAATGAAAATGATTTGGCATTTCAGCTTCGAAGAAAGTGTTTCATGAATTATCAACTTATTGTTAATATGATTCGAGTAGGAGTGGGGGGGGGGTTTCCTGACAACGAAATGGAAATATCTCGGTTAGTATTAAAGAGAGAGAAAAATATGTATAAAACATTTATAGGGACTAAAGCATAATGCATTCTACCACTAAGTTGACGGCATTCACCTTAAGCTGCGCGAGTGTACCTTGTACCTCCATTTTAGCAGAGCTTAAGGGAAATCAGCTATTGACGTCGTACTCATGACGCGATTTTCGAAAAAAAATTTCAAATATCCATCGATCCTACCCAGGAGATGACGAAAATGAGGTCCGTTCAAAATTTTATATATATATATATATATATATATATATATATATATATATATATATATATATATAGGCATATAAGAGGATATATATTTTTCTGTTAACACTCTAGTGGTCTCAAGTTTTGTTTAATCGTCACCAAACTCGGTATTTAATCGCTTTAGGTAAAAAGGAAGAACGAGTTCGTTAACGGCTGAAATCGGACCAGCAGGAGGGGGGGGGTTAGAGGGGGGGATTTTCGGAAATTAGAAATATCTCCGTTACTATACGTCGGATCGAAAAATTTTATAAAATCACTCTTATTGCAAATTACATTTACTATAAATATTGTTATATACGCTTTTTCTCTATCTTGAACATTAACCGAGATATTTGCAGTTTTCAGTTTTCAGCCATCACCAAACCGCCACTTCTACTCATGTTACACAAACAATACTCTGCTACATAATAAATCACATTATTCGAAGTTTAAATACTAAAAATTGTATTCAAGAGACCTTTATTATACGAGATACATGCAAATATGTCGCGGTGACCCCCCCCCGTCTTAAGGTTTTGGACTACTAAAATTTGATTGATTGAGATAACAATTATTCTGACTCATTATTAATTACAGTACTAGGTATAGTAAATAATCCTCAATAAAATTGATATGTTATATTCTGATATATTTCAGTAAATGTTTTTCTTTCCGGTGTGAAACGGGCAGACCAGTTTGTTTACATTTCTAACCTAACGCTTCCTGTCGGCAGGTTTTTGAAATTGGATGAAACTTTTCTTATTTCCGTTAGTATTTATTCACGGTGCTGTAGTGTTACCAGTATGTAAATTTATCTATTACTAAACTTCACGAGGGAAATCTGCTTAGTTTACACAGCCTCTGCGTGACGGACTTTTTATTCTTTGGAATACCAAGTTCAGAGCGAAGTTAACCAGCACCTATGATTATGGGTATCTGTTTGCCTTAACCCCTAGTAACCTCTAAGCTGAGCCACACTATGGTTTTGACTTTGGTCGCCATGCTCTTCTGCTCTGACGGCACTAGGTTTCTTTGTACTCGGTGTATTTGTTACTACCCTAGAGCTCTCTTTGAACTGGGAGGGGACAATATTTGTGAGGAAATTCAAATGACAAACAGTCACTTTGCGAGAATTTATGGAGAGTGGCATAGAAAGAGCTCCCCCTTTGTAAAGAAACGAGGAAAACGGAGGTCATTTAAAAGACATTATCTTTGATGTTTATGTCAAAGGAACTAATTTCCTAGGTGTTTACATTATGATGTTAAGCAGATAATTAAGAAATAATTAAAAGTAAAAACATTATTTAATTTTTAAATTTTAAAGTGACTATTGGCCCACTTTATTATATATATAACCTACATTAGTGGAGAATCTTTAGATTAAAAAAAATCCTTCAAGCAGGAGCTGCGTAAACTAAGCAGATTTCCAACGTTCTGGAATATGGCACGCTGATGACCTCATATCCCCTTCTATTTTCTATTTCTCTTGTAGTCAGCAGCCAATGTAAACAGGAAATAAAATGCAAGCTAGACAAGAGATAATTACGGACTGAAGTACTCAAAGTGAAAATCGGATGAGTAAAATATGGGTTTACAAAAGGCTGAAACCGAAGAAAATATAAATAACTCGGTTAATATTTACGGTAGAGCAAAAAAGTATAGAACAATAAATCTAGGAAATGTAATTTTCTATAAGATTTGTTATATTAAATTTTTCGATACGACTGATTATAACGGAGATATATCGAATTATTACTTCCCCTCGTTCCTTTAGTTTTGGGCGAAACAGTATAATATCAAGTATGGTACTGATCAAATAAAAAAAATGTAGGGCTCAAGTTAGCCAAGTCGGTTAAATCGTAGGCCTTTATCTCTCATGGTAAACCTATACAGGTGAGTTCAATTCCCGCCTGAGCAATAGGAATTCATTTAGTGCCGAACTCATTAAATTAAATATTTAGTCCCGCACTGACTATATAGGGGTGGAAACCTGTAGATTAGCAAAAAAGTAGACGTTAATAAATAATTATAGTAATAATGAAAATAATTTACAACGTAAAATCTTCAATGATGACGTTATGCCGAATATTCATTTCCTGTAGTAAATGATAAATGAAAAAAATATTTGATATATAAGCTTGAAATAAAATGTTTAATAATACATCAGCTTATTGGTGGTACAAAATGAGTAGGAGAGGGGATTTTCTGATGGATGACAACTAAATAATGCAAATATCTCGATTAATATTCAGGATACAGAAAAAAAGTATATATTACAATTATAGAAATGTAAAATTGAGACAAGATCGCTAATATAACTTAAAAAAAGTATAATTTTGAATTTTCCACTCCTCCCCCATCCACCACTGTTTCTATTAATGCCATTGACGAATTTGATCTTTAATTTTACAAAAAGGTTAAGTGTAAAATTTCGTAACTATCAAAACTAAAATTCTTTCTGCTAGATCGTTAACAGATAAATCTATCTCTCCATCTATCAGACTTCGATTGCACTTAGATCACTAGCAGATAAGGACAAATATCCTTAAATGCCCATCAATTTTACCAAGTATATGACGAAAATGAGGTCCGTTTCAAATGTCACACACACACACACACACACACACACACACACACACACACATATATATATATATATATATATATATATATATATATATATATATATATAAAATTGTAACCTCTGTCTGTACATTGATTTTTTTCGCGAAATTTCACGATTACTTTTCGTTTCACATGTCATAGACACCATAACTGCATTTTGTTTCTTTGGTGTCTGTTTGTTTGTTTGTTACCTTTTCACGCATAAACGGCTGAACTGAATTTTATGAAACTTGGTATGTATATTACTACTAGCCCAACTTAGACTTTAGGCTATACTACTATTCTCTGAGACGAACAGGAGTGGGGGTTATAAGGGAGGCCTGAAATTAAAAATAGCGATATTTCGTTTCCTATTGTTTTTTCGGCAAATATGAACATAACCAAAGTTGTTTATTTTGTTATTTAGAGTATCTTTTGTTATATACACGTTTTTCGTATACCGAATTATAAACGAGATATACGCTAAAACCTATAGCGGAAGTGAACAATTTTATTTGGGACAAAAGACCCAATCGAAATAAATAAAAATCGGTATGTGTATTAGCACTAACGCTTTCATTATAACAAGCCATACTAACATTTCTAGGGACGGGCAGGAGTGGGGGTTGTAAAGAAGGCCTGAATTTAAAAATAGCGGTAATTCGTTTTCTATTCGTTTTTCGGCAAATATGACCATAACAAAAGTTGTTTACTTTGTTATTTAGATTAACTTTTTTTTTTATATAAATTTCTCCAGGAACAATGTGTACGCAAGTAATTTGCGTAGAAATATTGATATGCTCAACAATTCATTCCTATTTGAACTATCAGGAAAAATTAATTCAAATCAATGTTAATATTTTGTCCTTAATAGCTGAAATCTATGCATAATGCACAGGAGACGGGAAATATGACAATTTGGAGGACAGTGAAGACTTATATAAAAAATTAATTTTATTATTAACAAATGCCAACAACGGGTATTAACCCTAAACACTGGGACGGGTAAATGTCAAAATATTGTGCAAAGTAAAGCCTTGCCAAAAAAATACCACCACCATTCAGCCTCAAATCAATTCCCGGGCGAAGCCGGGTATCTGAGCTAGTATATATATATATATATATATATATATATATATATATATATATATATACACACACACACACACACACACACTTGTCTGTTACCGCTCTAGTGATCCAATGTTTATTTTAACGATACCAAACTCGATATATAAGCGTCATGCAAAATTAAACCGCCAAGTTCGTTAATGGTTGAAATCAAACTAGTGGAAGGGGGGGGGAGGTTATGAGGGGGATTTCGAAATATCTCTGTTATTATAAACCGGATTGAGTAACAGCATAGACTCATCTCATTCCAGATTAAATCTTCTATAAATATTGTCTATGGATTTAATATTTATCTTCAACATTAATTAGATACTTGATTTTTTTCTAGTCTTCAGCCTTCAGTAAACCCCCATTCCTACTCATATCACATAAACTATACTATGCTATATAATGAATAACTTTATTTGAAGCTCAAATACCAAATGTTGTTTTCAACAGATATTTACTAGATGAGACACTGGTAAATGCGTTGTTTGATGACGTTATTATTTAAGATTTTACGTTCTTATCTCCAAAATGTTTATTTGTTCTACACCATACTCGATATTTAACTGGTTCATTCAAAACTAAAGATAATAGAGAAAAGTGACCCGAGTACAGAGAGGGGGTGGAATTTGAAAACTCATAATACCTCCAATATTTTAAGTGGAAATAGAGAATATGCGGTGAGATGATATCACAAGTGTGTTATACCAGCACGTAGGAAACCTGATTAGTTTACGCAGCCCCTGCGTGTCGGACTTTTAGCAGATTTCCCTTAAGGGAAATCAGCTATTGAGGTCGTACTCATGACGCGAGTTTTGAAAAATTTCCTCAAATCTCCATCGATCCTACCCAGGAGATGACGAAAATGATGCCCGTTCAAAATTTTTTATATATATATATATATATATATATATATATATATATATATAGATCTATATGTCTGTTAACGCTCTAGCGGTCGCAATTTTTGTTTGATTGTTACTAAACTTCATATTTAAGCGTTTCATGTAAAAAGGAAGATCAAGTTCGTTAATGGCTGAAATCGGACCAGTGAGAGGGGGGTTTAGAGGAGAGGAAATTTTTGAAAATTTGAAATATCTCCGTTATTATGTGTCGGACCGAAAAACTCTATAGAATCAATCTTATTGCAAATTAAATTTAATATAAATATTGTTCTATATATTTATTCTGTATCTTGAATATTAACCGAGATATTTGTATTGTGTGTGTGGCCGGCAGGAGTCGGCTATGTTCGGCACTATCCGCCGAGAGATCTGGTGGCCGTTTCCGTAACTATTCGTCCCTCGTGAATAGGTCTAGAGATACCTTCCTACTATTGTTATTATTTCTCTATTGTAAAACTTCACATGGGAAATCTGCTTAGTTTACGCCGCCCCTGCGTGACGGACTTTTTTACATACATGAAAGTACTTATTCAAACAGCTAGTAACTATTTCCAGCTGAACAGACATATAATGTTGAATGTGTGTGTTCCCTAAAAAAGTGTTTGTTGACCTAATAAGAAGGTATAGGGCTTATTATCAGGAATTGGCGGGGGGGGGGGGTGGGCGATAACAAAAAGTCTCCCATTCAAATATGACTGTCAAATTAGCTCACAAAAGTAACCAATAATCATTAATCACCTCTTCCATTTACGGGGTTTTGTGGAGACATTTGGGGATCGTTCAAATGTCTCCGATTCTCACTCTATCTTGCCCTCTCATTCTCTCTCAATATCAGCCTAGCACGATTTTTTCAACACTGTTAATAACATCATGCAGGCCTCAATCTAGATTGTATGTTATAAAAACGAAAATTGATGGCTGCATTCAAGTTTATTTCACCTTAACTGGACTTCACTTACATACTGCAAACCGAACAATAGCGTTAAACTTAAATGACAGAAACAAGATATACAGGGGTTATTCGAATACATTAATTAAAACAACCGACAATGCAAAAATATTTAATAATTGAAAGTTCATTTCAATTTAAAATGTACTTGAACCGTCTTAGATTCACGTATTACAAACTGAATTAGCAATCACACTAATGAAACCCCACAATACATTAATCACAACAGTTTTCCTTTTCGGTTTTGTCATGACAAAATTAAACACAAATTCCTTGATATTTTTGGGAATTATACTAAAAGAGAGCCAAAAAACAAGGTCAGTTTGATTTTTAACATTTCATATCTATCTATAGACTGATTCTTCGCTCTCCTGCAGTCGCAAATTTTGAGAAATATAGTGGAGGGGGGGTACAGAGGAGTAGAATAAAATATTCAAAATATCTCCGTTATTATGAATCGATTGAAAAAATATTAAATAACCAATCTACCTAAGGTACCCGGGTTCGCTCGAGAAATCATTAGAGCCTGAATCATTTACTACGTACTGTATATTTAAATTTTCCAATCTGGGAGTTTAGGGTTTATACGTGAATATCCAGTAACTAATGTAAACTTACAGATCTATTAGTCTTGAAGAATAAAAAAAATAAATGATTTCCAATCCGTCTGCAGTGTTCAAGTCGTGGGTAATATTAATCATAATCACGGATAGAATTCATTTATCATTATTAAGTAGCATTACTTGTATTGCTCGGTAAATATTTAACTGAATAATGAGTGTGAATGTCTATGAATATCTATTTATATTCCCTGTCTCTCTATTTACTTTTATGAAATCTTACTGCTATCAGTGAACATGGACAATCAATGTACTTTTCCTGAGACTGTCAGACTAAACGATAAGCCAATCCAAATTCGTTCAAAACAATATGGGTCATAATATAATTGTAAATAGTGCTTTTTTTATTATTATTTATGCAGTATTAACAATTTCATTCCCAAAAGCAGTCTCATAAACAAAAAAAAAAGGCCGTCACGCAGGGGCTGCTTAAACTAAGCAGATTTCCCACGTGAAGTTATACTATAGAGAAATCTCCATACGAGAGCCGAACAGTTAGGCAAAGGGCCGAACTAGCTTTTGGCGGGAAAGTCTGTCATCCGTTATCGGCCCACAATTAATAAAAATGCAAATATCTTGGTTAGTATTCAAGATAGATAATAAATGTATAGAACAATATAAATAGTAAATTTAATGTACAATAAGATTGGTTCTATAAAAGTTTTTGATCCGACGTATGGTAACGGAGATATTTCGAATTTTCGAAAATCCCCTTCTTTAAACCCTCCCCTCCCACTGGTCCGATTTCAGCCATTAACGAATTTGATCTGTCTTTTTGCATAAAACGTTTAAATATCGAGTTTGGTAACGATCAAACAAAAATTGCGACCGCTAGAGCGTTAACAGACATGTATATATATATATATATATATATAATTTTGAACGGACCTCATTTTCGTCATCTCCTGGGTAGGATCGATGGACATTTGAAGAAATTTTTCGAAAATCGCGTCATGAGTACGACCTCAATAGCTGATTTCCCTCGAGGGAAATCTGCTAATGAGATGAAACGACCATTATATTTTATTAATTCAATAACCATTATTAAAAATATTCTATTTTTTGCCGGAAGAAGAACATAATTTTTTATAGTATGCTCTCTTATGAGTAACATATTAACGGGGTAATGTTAATAAATATAAAATATAAATGTGTTCGCTTCCCCAATACTTTCAATCCCTATGACATTGTTTTGCTTAAGCGATTTATGATATTTAATCAAATTTGCATTCCTGAGAACCATACAACACTATTAAAAGATAAGAGATGTAAAATTCGCCAGTTGTCTTGTATATGACACCTCCTGCACCAATTAGCACACCCCCAACCTCCATTTTTAAGTAGCGTACTTAATGTTCCCGCAGTTAGTTAGGAATAGTTAGAAACCCCACATAACATGTACGAACTTCTTACAGACAGGACCCCATATATCGGCAATACACTAAATCACCTTAAAAAATTGAATTCGTTTTACAAAATTTAACTTTTTCAATTCAATAATATTTTTGATAATATAAATGTACTAGTATATAATATATAATATATATTTATATATATATATATATATATATATATATATATATATATATATATATATATATCGATAGAACCATTTTAAATTGTTACCTTTAATACTAGTTTAACGTTTATTTGTTGGTTTTATTACTTGTATTTAATGTTTATTTATCGTGTTTAATTTTTTTATTGTTAATACAGTTTTTGTTATTTTTCTATTATATTTTTTTTACTGCATTTTTAAATTTTGAGCCAAATCTCCTAGTTGCGGGTGCTTCTGTATAAATAACAAAAATAAAAAATAGGGAATTTTTCCTTGAAGAACCCACCGCAAGTACATAAATTACTATTATGTACTTATTTTTATTCTTAATACTATTAAGGTCTTCGGGTATTGACCTTGTTGTTATTGTTGCCAACGTTTCGCTATACATGCTCCCAGCTTCCTCAGGACTTTCTCTGAGACTGAAGAGTTGTGTGTTCACCTCAGGTATATATGTGAGTTTTACCCGGTTTCCTTGGGCGGAGTCTTCCCTTCCAGGTGTCTACAAATATTTCTTCCGGTGGCCGTTAATCGGCTATACCGTCGTTTTTGTTTCTTATCTGTGGTCTCTGTGGAATGACGGACTTCCAGAGTTTGCTGAGTTTGTATCCATCCTCTCTGTTCAAGTTATTTGGGCATTTTGCTATTGCTATGGCTTCTCGAACAAGTCTTTCTTGGTATTGGTCCACCTTTGCCAGCACCATGACTTCATCGAATTTGATGTAGTGCTTAGTTTCCCAGAAGGGTTCTGCTATTTCTGATTCTTCTGTGGATGTAAATTTTGAGATGTTCATATTAAAAGTTTACCTTGAGAAGAATAATCGAGTTCGTTAACTCCTATAATCTGTTCATAAGAGCGTATTTATAAGTGGAACATAAGATAACGCCATATATTTGGTCACTCTAAAGAAATAATGATGATTTCAAAAATTCAGTAAACAATGATATCTATTTATTAGTAACATAGTTTCATGATTTTTTCTAAGATAAAGTAATATAAAATCACAGATAATATTTTTTAATGGCAGGTAGTTGAGGAAAGGGAAGAAGGTTAGAGGTCTACAGCTGAGGAAATTAAATTTTACATCCCTCCCCTTGGCTCTGGAAGCGAAGAAAGGTTTTCACTTCGATTTCCCAATCTAATTTAATCAGCACTTATGCTAATCAATGTTCTTTAATAATCGTAAATATAATTAGAGGAGAGGGTGGGGGGGGGAGCCTTTATTATGCAGAGAATCTCTTTAGTTTAAAACCCTACTCTTCCTCTCATGAATGTTTAACTCTTTTTTTGCCCTCCTTCTTATTCTTCTTCTTACCACTGCCAGCGGCTTCAATAACCTTTCCTTTTCCGCAGCTCTAGGAGGTCACCACGTGCCGGGAGGGAATTCATTCGATTCCCTAGATTCACTTCAGCATCTCATGGTTCTGATAGAATGATCTGTGGAGATACGGGCTTCTCAAAAAGTACTATATAAACTAATTATTTGAGAACTGGGCGTATTAGGGAGACCGGTAATCCATTTGGAGGAGAATAGGAAACCGTAGTTTTCTCCGAACTGAAAATAATAGGAAAAAGTTCCATAAAATCAGACTTAACTGCCCGATGTTTATATGCCTTAGGGGAGAGTGGGGTACGGTGGGACAGTTTTTCGTCTTGAATTTTTAATTCTATTAAAACATTAGTTTAAAAGAACCAAACATATACTAACATGTAATGTGGAAGTCCTACTTTCATAATTATATTTTTATTTTATTCGCATAATTATGCAAATGTAAAAAAAAATAAAAATTGTAAACCCTTACGATGTGGCCCACTGTGCCCTTAATGGGGTACACTGGGACGCTAAAATAAAAAAAGTCCGTTACGCAGGGGCTGCGTAAACTAAGCAGATTTCCCAGCGTGAAGCTTTACAATAGAGAAATTTCATGACAGCCCAACAGTTTCGAAAACGGCCCAACTAGCTTTTGGTGGAAAGCTCACTCTCGTCTGTTATTTAATAAAAATTCAAATATCTCGGTTAATATTCAAGATAGAGAATAAATGTAACAATATTTATAGTAAATTTAATTTGCAATAAGATTAGTTCTATACAATTTTTCGATCAGACGAATAGTAACGGAGATATTTTGAATTTGCGATAATCCTCCCGTCTAAACCCCACCCCCTCCCACTGGTCCGATTTCAGCCATTAACGAACTTGATCTTTTTTTTTACATGAAACGATTAAATACTGAGTTTCCTAACGATTAAACAATAATTACGACCACTAGAGTGGTAACAGACAAATATATAGATAGATAGATATATCTATATATATATATATATATATATATACAGTTTTGAACGGGCCTCATTTTCGTCATTTCCTAGGTAGGATTGATGGACATTTGAAGAAATTTTTCGAAAATCGCGTTATGAGTACAACCTCAATAGCTGATTTCCCTTAAGGGAATCAGCTATTGAGCTACTCTTTACATAAGATTCCTTAGGAGAGATGAGAAACTAGACAAGTCAACATTAAATGACATTTGTCCTACTAAAATACTCCATCGTCCCACTCTGCCCCATGCCACACTGTACCCCATTCTCTCCTACATTTCTTCATTTTAAAACTCTCCAGGCCAGCAAATTTGTCAATTTTTTTATCAGGACCAATGAAAAGTACTTGCACTCAACAAGTATTTATGCCAACAGTTTTAAAAAAAAAAAAATGAATAATGAGTGAAAAAATGAGTAAAAACCATTTATTATTATTTTTAACGTCCACGTTTTGCAATTAAGGCTAATTGGGACGGGTTATCTACAGGTTACCACCCTTTTTTAGCCAGGGTGGGACTTAGGATGTTATTTAATGAACTCCGTCACTAAATAATTTCCTTTGCCCAGGCAAGAATCGAACTCGCCACTCTAGGTTTACCATGTGAGATTAAGGTCCACGCTTTAACTCACATGGCTAACCTGAGCCCCCATTTTCCCTGGTCCGATTATAGCAGTTAATGAATATAATAAGCTGTTAGTTTGATTATTTACTATTTTTGACCGTCTACACCCCCTTCCCACCTGGTCCGGTTTCAGAGATTTATTGCTTTTAAGTATTACACGAAACACTTAAATGTCGAGCTTCGTAACGATCAGGGTTTTCTTTTTAAAAGAACAGCTAAAAACGTACTTTGAATATTATATCCACTGTTTCGATTTGTCAAATATTTGCAGAATTAAGTCATTTTGAAGCTAATTTCTTATACTACGGGCGAAAGTTCATATTTCCATTACCAATATAATGCTTTCGTCTAAATTAACTTTTGACCTATTCAGCTTAATTTTAACGTAAATTGAACTACACATTTTTATTTTGATGTAGAATTCTTAAGTCGGCCGTATAAAGGTGGCTTAATTAAACAGGAAATGTGAACTTTAACAACAGGGAAAAAAAAGAACATTCATTTAAATGTCAGTTTGATTTGCCATTTCAACTGAAGTAGGGGATTAAAACGCAGGCAGAAAGAACTTGTTCTTCGTTTGTAAAGCTTGTGTTGCTTAGTTGGGCCTTCTAAAAAACTAGTTAAGATGTCCATTTGTTTGAGAACTGCAAAGGAAAAAACAAATTACTTCTCAACTAATTGAGTCGCTTTGCCTACCTTTTCTAACTTGGGCTGGCATTAACCAGCAAGTATAACCGGAGAAAGTTGTGGGTAGATATTAGACAGGGAAAATGTTTCTTTACTTTTATAGCAGCAGATTTCCTTTAAGGGAGTTCAGTTATTGAGGTTCTACTTCTTGAGATCGAATTTCAAAAACTTTTATCAAGTCCTTCGATCTTATTTAGTACGTTATTTATTTACCTTATTTAGTTACGAAACTGAGGTCCTTTGGTTTGTGTGCATGTATAAGTTTCACTTAACAAAATGTCTTGATTCATAATAGTCTTTTATTAAAACGTCCTTACCAAAGAAAACTGAGTTTACCTAGGATATTCTCGTCCTCTTCAACGACAGGCTCGTTGCCACACAACATTACATATGCAAATTACTTTGAAAGCGAATAAATCAAAGACAAGGGGTGGGTTTATTAACACCATAAAATATGTTTGTCAATTCGTTAGAAGCCGATATGTAACCAATCTTGTTGAAAAAGTAATATGCTACTATTTTTGTGCTATATATTTTTCTCTAACTATTGTTATTATCTTTTTGTGTAATCGTTGAATAATGGTAACATTAATAAACTGAAATGAGTGAAGAAAGTGAAACATTTAGCAATAGAAGCACTTGTGAAGAAAGTGAATTGCCTTCTTAATTAGTAATCAGTATAAATTAAAAAATAATTTGAAGTTGGAAATTAAATGGTTTTGAATGTTTCTTAACAATGTAAGAATTTATTTTAACAAAATAAATTGAAATGTGAATGAATTATTGGTGGAAATAATCAATATATTTTAAAATTTAAATATAATAATAATTACCTTCCTTGTTTATAACCTGCACTTGTTTATAACTGCACTACTTCACAATCATCACTAGTTGTTTTATAACTATGCTTATAACCTTTCACATCCATGCTTATAACCTACCAACAACATACCATAATCTTCACAACATCCTAATTTTGTTCATTTTCTGGTTAGATCTGATCATGTATTACACGATTACAGAAAAAAATTAATATTACACTCGTGACGAAAGTAGAATTTACAACTCTCGTGAAATTACCACACTCGCTTCGCTCGTGTGGGTAAACGTTTCACTCGAGTTGTAAAATGATCTACTTTCGTCACTTGTATAATAAATAACTATTTTCAGGGGACCTTTATTATTTGAGATACATGCAAATTCGTAGTGTGAAGACTTCATGTTCTTGCGTGAAAATGTTTATGTGATCTAGTCCATACTCGATATTTAACATTTACATTCATCACTAAAGATCATACTCGTAATGGCTGAAATCGGACACGGAATAGTGTTAGTTTAAGGTGGGGGAATCCGAAAATTCAAAATACCTTCATTATTATGAGTCGGATTGATCAATAACATAGAACCATTTTTATTTTACTATTGATGCTCAACAATTATTGTTCTACACACTTACAGTAACCCCCTACTTCTACTCATCGGATTTTTACTTAGCAATTGAAAATACATGGGGAGATTAGTATGTATGTTATAGTTACTAGTGGTAAGATGTTATCAAAATACATATTTAAACTTTTTTTTTTTGTAAAACTAAAGATGAAGTTTTTTAGTCGGAACAAGAGGTGGGGAAATCAGAAATGCAAAATATTATTATACTTGGGATTAAAAAAATGCCTTACAACTAATCTTCAAACTTAATTTCCTCATGAATTAACTTTCGAAAATTGTCTTCAAATGCCCATCACTCAAACCCAGAAGATGAAGAAAATGAGGTCAGTTCAAGCATATATATATATAATTTTGAACGGACCTCATTTTAGTCATTTTCTGGGTACGAGTAATGGGTATTTGAAGAAAATTTTCTAAAATAGTGCCCTGAGTACAACCTCAATAGCTGATTTCTCCTATGGGAAACTGCTAAAAGTGAATGACCACAACATTTGGTACTTTAGATTCAAATAATGTGCTTCATTATATAATAGCTTATTGATAGTATGACATGAGTAGGAGTTGGGGTTTACTGAAGGCCGAAAACTGATGAATGCGAATATATCCGTGAAAAAACGTACATAATAACATTTAATGAACATTACATTTCCAATAAGATTGGTAATATACAATATTTCGATCAGACGCATAATAATGGAGATATTAAAATTTGTCCTGCTCTCTAACCCCCTCCCCTCCCAGTTCGATTTAAGCTGTTAACGGACTTGATCTTTCTTTTTACATAAAACACTTATATATTGAGCTTAGTAAGGATTAAAAATTGCCACCGATAGAGTGGTAAAATATATATTTATATATATATATATATATATATATATATATATATATATGTATATACAATTTTGAATGGACCTCATTTTCGTCTCCTACTAGATAGGATCAATGGACATTTGAAGAAATTTTTGAAAACGTCATGAGTACAACCTCAATAGCTGATTTCCCTTAAGGGGAATCTGCTAAAAATGTTCGTTATACATTTAGAATGGTATTTATATACTTAACGAAATCATCCCCCTTCCACTGGTCGGATTTCAGCGGTTAACGAACTTGATCTTTACTTATACATAAAAAGTTTAAATATCGAGTTTGGTAACGTTCAAATAAAAATTGCGACCGCTAGAGCGTTAACAGACGCACAAATATATTTTTCCTTACTACTACGTTATAGTTATTTTAGTTTCAGAGATTGGTTCTATCAAAAATGCAACTACTTCTGTGATTTTTATGAACTGAATGAAATTTAATAACATTTCTGTAGGAAGTCAGTTAATCGTTGGTTTTAGCGGATTACAATCCGATACAACCCATCATGAGTACAACCCGTTGAGGTTGTACTCACGACGCGATTTTTGAAAAATTTTCTCAGTGTTCATCGATCCTATCTAGGAGATAACGAAAATGAGGTTCGTTCAAAAATGTTTATATATATATATATATATATATATATATATATATATATATATATATATATATATATATATATATATATGTGTGTGTATAAGTTTGAGCTGACGTATTTTCGTCATCTACTAGGGTACAATCAATGGAGATTTGAGGAAATTTTTCAAAAATCACGTCGTGATTATAAACTCAATAGCTGATTTTTCCTAAGGGAAATCTGGTAAAAGAGAATAGATGGTGAGGTATGATCATAAGTATGCCATATTCGAGCATGTGGGAAATCTGCATCAGATTACTCCTCACCTCCGTGACAGACTTTCGCAATAAGGGATTGAAAAGCAAGGGAGTAGGCGAGTGACGATGGCGGGAGTGGAATGAGACAGTTTGTGGCCAGTGCCTCGGCTGCCTATTCACCAAGTTTTAATTACCAACAAATTACGGCTGCAAACTTTGCTCAGCTCTAATGTTATGAGTATCACGTAGTGAGCGAATAGGAAGTGGAGGTGTTCTCCTCCCGACCCTTCACTCCCCGTAGCCAACTGGAGCCATATTACTTCCGAGCTCCCGCCCTCTCCTTACTACCGGCTCAAAACAGCCCAACATCATTATGGACTGGAGCTATAAAAATTAGCATACGTATTTAAATAAATATATACCCCAGAGCTAATAACTCCCTGGTAGAACAAGACGAAGTGTGTAGAACTATTCATGTATTCCACGGCTGAAAGGCAGAATTTAGGTAGGATGAAATAATTGGCTACGCTTCCACTATAAAAATTAATTAAAACTAGCTAGAATGGCCAGTCCAGCTCCAAGAGCCGTCAGGTCAACATCCAAGACCTTCGGGTACTGACGATGATGCACAGCATCGAAAGCGCTCTGCCGTTTTAATTAATTGTTATAGTGAAAGCGTAGACAATTATTTCATCCTACCTATATTAGAAGTCACTTCCACCTGTCAGAATACCAACTCAGAATAAAAGGCAGAAGTAACAATTTTGAATGAGTTCTGCTCAATCAAAACATTGCAAGGTCGGCTAACTTATTGACGTTATGCATTTGTGTAACTCAAAAAATCTTATTTTAATTGCAGAAGAAAGCAGTAAGTTATTTATAGAACAAAAAGTCCAGAGACTCCTCTCGGCCACTTTTTAACGATTCAAAAATAACGACTTTTCCTCTCAATATATATGAACCAAACAATATTGTTTTTGAAACAAAACATGAACTTGTTTTACAATAACAGCATAACATACAATCATAAAACGAGATACAAGAATATGCTCCAAGCCCCCAACCACAAACATAAATATTTCGAGAATCGAGTTCATTTTCAGGAGTTAAACTCTTTGCCCGAATGTATCAAATCTATTAAAAAATACACTTTGTTAAAAAATAAACTAAAGAACTTCATGAATGACGGATGTTATTATACACAAGATGAATACTTTCAAAATGTTCAATTATTAAATAAAACTACTAAATATTTGCCATAAATATCGGTCTAAAATAATTTGTGATCAAGCACATTGTCTCTATAAGGTGGGGAAAATATATCATCATTTATAAAGATTTTTATCCTTTAATAAATCTGCGTGTCAACAAATAAAATAATGTATGTTTTAGAGTTGGAAAAAAATTGTACTTATTTAGAGCTGTAAAAGAATTATGCATATTTAGAGTTGTATTAAGATTGTTAATGAAACTAATTTATTGTATATAATTGTTTAAATTGACGACTATTATACTATGTATTCTTAGAATTTGACCTAATTTTTTAACGAATGTATTATATAAGTATAAATGTAATTCAATAATTTGTAAGGAATTTCGTTTACATAATATTAGAAAATTGTTTATAGAAAAACAAATGACGTATCCTATTATGCTATGATAACATTTAATGGAAATAAACGAGTTTCATTCCTTGTTGAACTTGTTTTACAAAAATAGTATAACACATAATCATAAAACAAGATGCAAGAATAAGCTTCAAACCCCCAACTCAAACATAAATATTTCCTCTGCCCAAATGTGTTAAATCTTTTAATAAAATTATTCTTCAATTAAAAATAAGAACTCAATGGCTGAAGGATGTTTTTATGCACAAGATGAATTCTATCATAAATGTTGAATTATTAAATAAAGCTACAAAATATTCATCCTAAACATCGGTCAGAAAATAATTTTTGAACAGGTATATTGTCTCTTCAAGGCGGGTCATTTTTCTCATCAGGAATGAAGCACTTGATCTATTAATAAATTAGAATGTAAATAAATAAAAGTCCGCCACGAAGGGGTTGGTTAACTAAGCAGATGTCCCACTTTCGTCACGTATCTGCATTTATCTCATGACGTAAAAGTTCAATGAGAGCAATATATGGTATTTAGGCTTCAAATAATGTGCTTCCTAGTACAGCAGCTTATTGTTAATATGACATGAGTAGGAGTGGGGGTTACTGAAGGCCGAAAACTAAAAACACTAATATCTCGGTTAATATTAAAGATAATGAAAAAATGTACATAACAGCATTTATGGAACATTTACATTTGCAATAAGATAGGTTCTATACAATTTTTCTGTTCGGTGCATAATAATGGAGATAATGAGAATTTTAGAAATTCCTCCTCTCTAAAGCCCTCTCCCCTCCACCCAGGTCGATTTCAGCCGTTAACGAACTTGATCTTTTTTTTTTTACATAAAACACTTTCATATCGAGTTTCGTAACGATTAAACAATAATTGCGACTGATAGAGCGGTGACAGAAATATACATACAAACACACACACACACACACACACACATATATATATATATATATATATATATATATATATATATACATACATACATACAATTTTGAACGGACCTCATTTTCCTCATCTACTTGGTAGGATCGATGGACATTTGAAGGTAAATTTCGAAAATTGCGTCATGAGTACGACCTTAAGGGAAATAAAAATATTTATTTATATGTATTTATTATGGTAAAAATATTTATTAGTGTTTTTGTTATGTTTTCTGCCGGTTGGTGCCGAAAACGTGTATGCGGAAGAAGATCTACAATAGTTTCTTGGAATCGTAATTCCAACTTGTTTATGATAGTTATCAAATCGCTCACGTGCCACACATGATTCGGCATGGCCAGACTAAAATTTTTCTTTGAGTATTTCTTGGCAGTCTAATAGAAGCGTTAGTTTTTCTTAATAGTCAGTGTTTAAAAATCGTCTATTTTTTAATGCAGTTTCAATTTGTAGCAGATACATGAATTTCGTTGCAACTTTTTAACAAAAACTACACCTTCTCTTGAGCATTTTCCCATATCTTCGTAAGTTCGTCAAATTGATCCGGTTATCGAGCCGTTTCAGCACAGCTCTTCTAAAAAGGTTAAGCATGAACAGACTACAATTTGCATTCCCTAACTCCCAACCAGTTAGCTGCCAAAACTGTATGTGTGATTTAGGTATAAGAAGTCTAAAGACTAATACTTGTTTAAGATGTATCGAAGTTTAACATAAAATATTCCGAAACTCATGAGTAAGCTTACTACAGAAAAGACTTTTGGAGAAAGAACAATTTTCGAAAATATGGATTTTCATTGGTCGTCACGTTTCCCTGATGCGACATCCCTAGATATTTTTGTTTGAGAATATTTAGAGCAACCCATGTTTGTTAAGGTGCCCTATTTCTTGCTGAGCCGTAGGAACAATACTCGTCAAGAAATTCGAATGATAAACAGGCTCACTTTGCGGGCAGTTATGTAGATTTCCATAGAAACAGCTCGCCTTAGTAAAGGGGGAAAACGGGTGGAGTTGTTTTTCATATTTAGGACAAACAAAGTAATTTCCAAGATGTATACATGATTATGTAAAACAGATTATTAAAAAAAATAAGAAATAAGAAGAAATCCTTTCATTTTTACATTGAAATATAATTCTCCCTACTTCTAGGTTAGAGTTATTTTAGTTTCAGAGATCGGTTCTATCAAGAATGCAACTACTTCTATGATTTTAGCAGATTTCCCTTTAGGGAAATCAGCTATTGAGGTCGTACTCATGACGCGATTTTCAAAAAATTTCTTCAAATGTCCATCGATCCTACCTAGGAGATGACGAAAATGAGGTCCGTTCAAAATTATATATATATATATATATATATATATATATATATATATATATATATATATATATTGTCTGTACACGCTCTAGCGATCGCAATTTTTGTTTGATCATTACCAAACTCGATATTTAAACGTTTTATGCAAAAAGACAGATCAAGTTCGTTAATAGCTGAAATCGAACCAGTGGGAGGGGGGGGGGTTTAGAGGGAGAATTTCGAAATATCTCCGTTACCATACATCCGATCAAAACATTGTATAGATCCAATGTTATTGCAAATTAAATTTACTACAAATATTGTTCTATACATTTATTCTCTATCTTGAATATTAACGGAGATATTTAAACTTTTATTAAATGTGGGCGGTTAACGGACGAGTGAGTTTCCCGCCAAAAGCTAGTTTGGCCGTTTCCGTAACTGTTTGTCTCTCGTAAGGATATTTCTCTATTGTATAACTTCACGTGGGAAATCTGCTTAGGTTACGCATTGACGGGCTTTTTATGAACTCAATGAAGTTTAATAAAATATCTGCAGGAAGTTAGTTAACCGTTGGTTTTAGCAAATTTCCTTTAAGGGAAATCAGCTATTGAGTTCGTACTTCTGGCGCAATTTTTGAAACATTTCCTCAATGTCCATCGATCCTATCTAGGAGATAACGGAAATGAGGTCCGTTCCAAAGTAAATATATTAGTCTGTTACCGTTTGTTTAATCGTTACCAAACTCGATATAAACACATTTTATGTCAAAGGAAAGAACAAATTCGTTAACGGCTGAAATCAAACTGTGGGGAGAAGGAGGGTTTAAAGGGAAAGAATTTCGAAAATATGAAATATCTTCGTTATTCGTAGGATTGAGAAAGTGTAAGCTGAACCACTCTTATTGAAAATTTAACTTCCTTTATTTGTTGTTATATGCATATTTTCTCTACCATGAATATTAACGGAAATATTTGGATTTTTTAGTTTTCAGCCTTCAGTAAACCCCCACTCCTACTCAAGTCATGTTTACAAAAAGCTGTTATATTATGAAGTACTTTCTTTGAAGCATAAATACAAAATATTGTTCTCATTGAACTATTCCGTTATGAGATAAATGCAAATACGTGACGCAAGTGGAAAATCTGCTAAATTAGCACAGCCCCAGCGTTCGGACGGACTTTTAAATAGTCTAGAGGGTAGACGGGCATCGCAAAACACGCCATAACAAATTTTATCAAAACGTCTATATTATACCTACAAAACAACACGACAGGCGTCTCATTTCTGGTACATTCATCATCAGCATGATTCCCAATGGTATTATTTATAAAAGTGGCAAACAAAAAATATCTCCCACACATGGGAAAATAATCATATTCAAAATACTACTGGCTCGATGACCTTTATCCTTTGGTTTTTCTCTAAACCCTCCCACTCCTACCTACCCTTGCCCACTCATTTAAGATGTGACTATCCTACCGTGAGATGGAATCTCCTTGCTCTCTCCTGTAATAATATTGGTAAGCGATGTATTTATTATTTTATTCGTACTCCTTTACTCTCTATCCTTTGTTGAATTTTGTTTTTCCTCCCATTTTTTTTAATTCAAAATTTTTTTAAACCACACAATTTCAAAATATTTCCTAACTCTTCATTATCTAACTGTTTTCAAAACGTAATTGTATTATCATCAGGTAATCGTATTTATTTTTGTTTTGTATTTTTCCACCGTAGGATCTTACTATATTTCCTTATTTTCCCTTAAGGGAAATTGGCTATTTAGGTAGTACTCACGACGTGTTTTTTGAGAAATTTCCTCAAATGCCCACCAATCCTGCCCAGGAGATGACGAACATGAGGTTCGATCAAAACTTTATATATATTTGTCTGTTAACGCTCTAGCGGTCGTAATGTTTGTTAACAAACTCAATTAAACCGTTTTATGTAAAAATAACGATGAAGTCCGTTAACGGCTGAGGGTACAGAGGAGGGAAGTACGAAAAATTAATATTTCCGTTGTTATACTTCGAATTGAAAAAGTGTAAAAACCAATCTTATTCCACATTTAATTCTCTATAAATGTTGCTATATACGTTTTATAATCGATATATTTGCATTTTTTCATTGTGATTTTTCACTTTGTTCTTCACAAACTGCTCACTTACTTCCTATTATTAGTTCTCCCTTAGAGGAAATCTGCTATGGAGGTTTTACTCATGATGGGATTTACGAAAAATGTCTTCAAATGTCCATCCATCCTACACAGGATATGACGAACATGAGGTCCGTTCATAGTTAATGACTGATTAAATTCTTAACAATTGCGGGCCAAAATAAAGAAATATAAATATATGTTCAACATATGGGCACATAAGCCAGCAAGATAAGTATTAATACATAAAATTGATTTTAAAAAGATACTGCTGTGTTTTGGGTATTTGTGACAGGATCGGAGATAGAAAAAAAATAAGAGAGACCCATAAGAGAGAAGGAGACACCACGAGTGGACGGGATCTCTTTGAAAAGAAGGACAACCGAAGGAAAGGAAGGAAAACACGAATTTGGACCTTTGACCACCTAGGCACAAATAACCCTCGTGAGTTCGGTGACTAATGACAATAAAAATAAATAAATAAACTTGATATTTAATGATTTTACGTAAAATCAAAGATCAAGTTCGTTAACGGCTGGAATCGGACAAGTGGGAGGGGGAGTTTGAGGGGGATATTTGGAAAATTCCTATCAAAAAATGTATTAAAATCAAAGTTCAATCAAGAAAATGTAATAATCTTTAAATGTTGTTATGTACATTTTACACTATGTTGAATATTAACTGAAATATTTCCATATTTTAGTTTTCGGCCGTTAATAAACCTCCACTCCTACTCATGTCATATTAACAATAAGCTGTTAAATAGTAAACCACTTTATTCGAGGCCTAAATACTAAATATTGTTCTCAATGAACTTTTACTTTTTGAGATAAATTCAAATACGTGAAATGGGAAATCTGCTTAGTTAACACAGCCCTTGCGTGACGGACTTTTTAGGATTCTCATTTTGATTCTTTTTACCTTTTAATTTTCAATAATGCTTAAGTTGAAGTTCTCAAGGAAGTATTTTTTACACTGTTGGGATACTATTCGTGATGCCCTATTATGAACATGCAAGTACGCTGTAAGGGTTTAAAATATTTTTCCACTAACCATCCAAGTTCCCTGAAGCTCACGGGTAGTTGTTGCCCCAAGCTTAATGAATCATTTTCTGTATAATGACTTCATTAACACAGTAATAGCTAGGGAAGTAAAATTTATAGTTGATTAGAATTTTATTCGCTCAACACAGCAACAAGCAAGCAAGACTAATTAACCCACATCTGAATGATACATATGTATTTAAAAGTACATAGCAGATTAGTTCAATGAATCCCAAGCGTCGCCAGGGAGACAACGTGAAATGTCATTTATGACACTCTACTTCCTATCATTCAGATTTACGTATGCACTCGTATTTATTATTTGCATGAAGTTATATACTGTAAGTAGTAGTTTACTGATGATTGAAATTCGAATTATGAACGTTTTATCTGTTGTGAATGTCTATTCCTGGATCTCGAAATTTGAATCCATGAGCTTTTGCTGTCTTCATTTACGGGAGGAATTAAAATTTCCGTCACGCAGAGGCTGCGTAAACTAAGCATATTTCCCTCAATATAGCACCGTCAATATTAAAAGAATAAATACTAACGACAATAAGAGACCTCCCGACGGGAAGCGTCTGGAATGTAAACAAACAGGTCTACCTTCTACAGGAAAGAAAAGTAATTACTGAAATATATCAGAATATAACATATTAATTTTATTGAAAACTATTTTCTATATTTAGCACTGTAATTTTAGTGAATCAAGAATAGTTTTTATCTCAATAAATCAAATTTTAGTAGTCCACGAACTAAAGGGGGGTCACCCGAACATATTAGCATGTATCAGGTATAACTAAGGTCTCATGGAAAAAATATCTGGTATTTAAGCGTCGAATACTGTGGTTCATTACATAAGAGAGTATTGTTTATGTAACATGCGTAGAAGTAGGAGGGGGGGGGTTGCTGAAGGCTGAAAACTGAAAAATGCTAATATCTCGATTAATGTTCGAGATAGAAAATAAATGTATATAACAATATTTATAGTACATTTAATTTGCAATAAGATTGTTTTTATATAAATTTTCGATCCGACGTATAATAACGGAGATATTTAGAATATTTGAAAATCCTCCCATCTAATCCTTTGCTGGTCCGATTTCAGCCATTAACGAACGCGATCTTTCTTTTTACATAAAATGATTAAATTTCAAGTTTGGTAACGATCAAACAAAAATTTCGACCGGTGGAACGTTAACAGAGAATTATATATATATATATATATACTCAAATAAATGACTTCTCAAAGGGTAACAATGACGAGATTCACACGCCATAAAATAATACTATTATTCAAATAATTTAGTAACGTAATAAAAAAAAATGATATTTTTCCACGTTAATTTTAACACTATTAAACGAATGATTTGCTTCTCTGCCAAACAAGGAAAATCTTGTCTTATCAAAAAGTTTTTTCTTCTTCGTTCTTATTAAAGTTTGTTTTTCTATTTTAGCAGATTTTCCTTAAGGAAAATCAGATCTTGAGGTCGAACTCATGACGCGATTGTCGAAAAACTCCTCAAATGTCCAACAGTCCTATCTAGTAGATGACGAAAATGAGTTTCATTCAATATTATATATATATATATATATATGTATCTGTTAACAATCTAGTGGTCGTAATTTTTGTTTGGTTGTTAGCAAACTGGACATATAAGCATTTTTTTGTAAAAATAAAGATCAAATTCGTTAACGGCTGAAGTTCGTTATTGTACGTCGGATCAAAGAAAGAGTACAAAACAAATCTTATTGCAAATTAAATATTTTACAAACTTTGTTATATGTGGTTTTTCACTATCTCGATTATTATCAGAGATATTTGCATTTTTTATTTTCCGGCCATTTGTAAACCCCCCACTCCTACTCATGTCATATTAACAATAACCTGTTATATCATGGTACATCATCATGTTCAAGTACATTATTTGAAGCGTAAATACCAAATGTTGTTCTCATTGAAGTTTTACTTTTTGAGATAAATGCAAATACGTGGGAAATCTGCTTAGTGTAACGCAGCTCCTGCGTGACGGGCTATTTATGCTTGTTGTTTAATTTTCTGATTCATTATGCTTTCTAACAAATGACCTTCTGTCGTTCTATTCGCATTCGAATGACATAGGGTCAAAACGTTACTAAGAAAATTAGTTTTATTATTCGTGGCGTTCGTAAAGATAGAAGAGGCAAACACCCCCATAACTCTTTTAGTAATGAGCAAATCTGGCACGAGTGAAAGGAAGATGGCCAACATAGATTGCGTGATTCTACTTTGACTAAAAGTCAATATTTCTTAATTTTGCGTCAGGGTAGCTGACCCGAAAGGAAACTAATTTAAATAATTGTTGGAAATATAGAGTAGGCTGCCAATCGATGAGTATCTATGCGGCGGGACTACAGGCATGCTTTACAATCTAGGGCCTTAAATCTGCCACATCTCAGCCACTACTAATCCATTATGACTATAATTATTGGTTGTTAGCTTGTTAACGTCTCAGTTGAGCCCTGGTAAATGGCTGATGGATTCACATCTTTGTTCTCCCATTTCTTTCACGAAATTATTTAGATTAGGCGGCTCAGCGGCAACTCGGCTTATTTTCGACAAATAAATGCCAAACTTGCATGCTATACGGCGGCCACTTAAACACATATAGTTAACTATCAATTTAAAATTCATTTGTAGTTCATGTAGCTACTGTATCAAATTTAAAAAGTTCGTCACGCAGGAGCTGTGTAAACTACGCATATTTCCCACATGAAGTTTAACAATAGATGAATCTATATACTGGTATCACAACACCACCGTGAATATTAAACGAATAAATACAAATGATAATGAGAAATGATTCAGTCAATTTACATTTTACAATAAGCTCCTCAACGGAAAGTGTCTGAATTTCAAACAAATAGCCAACCTCTCAGAGCTGAAAGATAGAAATATTCTTCATCGGAAAAAAAAAAACAACTACTGAAATATATCTGAATATAATATATTAATTTTATTGAAAACTATTCATCGTATCTAGCACTATAATTAATAATGAATCAGAATAATCTCAATCACTCTGATTTTAGTAACCCAAGAACAAAAGAAGGGGGTGGGGTCATCAGAACGTATTTGCATGTATCATATCTAGAATAGATTCGTTGAACAAAATATTTGGTATTTCAGCTTGAATTAAGACGATTCATGATCTATTAGCTTATTCTCAACGTGCGATGACTAAAAGTGGGGGTTTATAGAAGGCTAAAATCTAAAAAATAAGCACATAACAAAAGTTGTTTATTTCGTTATTTAGAGTAACTTTTGTTATATACATTTTCGTCGTATATCAAAGCATAAATAAGTTATACGCTAAAAACTATAGCGGGAGCTAATTAAGGGTTAATTTTATTTGGCACAAAAGACTCAACCGAATTAAACAAATCTTGGTATGTGAATTAGAACTAACTTCTCCATGATAATAAGCTGTACCAACATTTCTAGGGACGAGCAGGGGTGGATTATGAGGGAGGACTGAAATTAAAAATGGTGATATTTCGTTTCCTATTGGGGTTTCGGCAAATTTGTACATAAGAAACGTTTTTTATGTTCTTATTGAGAATATATTTGGTAATATTCACTTTTGTGATATAACAAAGTATAAACAAGATATACATTAAAAACTAAAGCGGGAGCCAACAAATTTATTGGGGAACAGAACTCTGAATGTGAATTAACATTAATATTGTCCATGATTATAAGCTATATAAAAGTTTAAGGTTCGAACGGGAGTGGGGGTTATAAGGGAGGCCTGAAATAAAAATTCGCGATATTTCATTTTTTATTTGTTTTTCGTCAAACGTGCACATAATACTAGCTGATTACTTTGTTATTTAGAGTAACTTTTGTTTTATACAATTTATAGTACCTAGTACATAGCCTAGTAAATATAAAATATAAGTTGAGATGAGATCATTAATGTATCATACCAGCATTTGGGAAATCTGATTTGTTTACGTAACCACGACTTTTATATATACTGCTGGAACCAATCCACTGCTTGATATTTTATACTCGTTTGCTATATTATATGCGAAACTTAAATGTCGGATTTTATTTGTTCTTCAATAAATTACTTGTTCAGCCACATCGACTTCTTTGTTAGCGCATGAGTTTGTGGGTGGATTCGTCTACGAGCGGGAGTTTTCTACAACAAGAAGTTTAAAATAAAACTTAGCGAAACATGAGAAAAATACCTAGAGGGAGGTGTAGGTGTAGTGGTTTAGGAACGGAGGAGGGATGTACCGTTGAAAAAATAGGAGGTGGTATGCGACATAAAAACTCTTCATGCCTTTGTAGAATAAAAAAAAATATCCTCTGCAGTGTGGAATAGTCTGCTACACAGAACAAGGCCTTGGAAACGACTAAAATTCCCTCTAACCAAAGGAGGATGAACAATTTCTTAAAACTCCATGCTCCATTTAACTTGCGGTTAGGACAGGTTGATGCAGACACTCAAAAATGCTCGAGGAAGCTTCCTATTAAGGTACACACTAATCTTAGTTAATTGAACTCTAAACTGAATTATACGAACCGTATGAACACGCAGTGTGACATGGCTATTGGGATATAGCAGAGTTTCTTTTCTATCACGAATAGAAATTTAGTGCACTTTTTCCCCCCTGTTTTCCAAGCAGAGTATACGGCACGCATTTTAATATTTAGATATAATCGTTTGAAAAAAAAATAGATTATAGATATTATAAGAACAATAAAAAAAAAATGAACACATGAAAACATCACGTCTGTACACACTAGGTGTAGAACTACAAGCGTAGGTCCAATTTTTGTATAAATACATTAAATCCCTTGATGTATGTGAGTAATAGTTTCGGTTTGTCCGTCGACCAAGTTCCGTTTTGTAAGGTAATGTACTTGATGAGTTTCAGCAGATTTCCCTTAAGGGAAATCAACTATTGAGGTCGTGCTCATGACGCGGTTTGACAAATTTCCTCAAATGCCTATCAATCCTACCCAGGAAATGACGAAAATGAGGTCCGTTCTATATATATGTCTTTAACCCTAGAATGGTAGTGAACGTAAAAATTACGTATGATCTGGTTTTAACTGTTATCAAAGGGCCGTTAACGACGCCACCACCCACACCCCTCAGCTATGTGCCGTGCCCTCCAGACAGTTCGGCCTTCACCTCCACCAAGTGCAGCTAAGTGAACCTTACCACTCATCCAATACTATTTTTTGAAATAAAAACGACACGTAATATTTACGTATCAATACCATTAACCGCAACTTTTTGGCACGTAAAATTTTCGTATCACTACTAATAACCGGTTTTTATGCCATAACTTAGTTAATGTTATTCTTAATTTATTTTCTTCCAATTTATTTTTTATATTATAATTTATTTTCTCTTAATGTTTTTAACTTTTATTTTTGAATATAAAAAAGTCAAAGATGTATAAAAAGAATATAAATAATCTGTTTATAGTTTCGGAAAAATGGAGACAAAATATTCATTGGATGAAGAAATCAGAAATTTGTTGAAAGAACTCTCCGATGACTCAGATGGGGAAAATGACAATTATGGATAGATGCTTATGGATAGGAGAGCGATGATGATCCGGAGTATTCTCCAAGTGATGAGGAGGTTGAGCCTTCGGAAATAATTGCAACACAGAGTGGGCTAGATAGCGATGAGAGTGAGAAAATTTTAGAAGACATCAAGGCAATCGAAGAAAGAGAACAAACACAGAGGAAAAAAAATCCTAAAACCTCTCAACCACACAATATTGACAGATCAGTTACAATAAATGTAGAAGGTGGGGTTGTGCTTGGTAAGAATGGATATGAATGGAGCACACAACCTCCGGAACGTGTTTCGAACAACGCGCATGAAAGGAATATCGTGCACATTATTAGATATTAACGTAGATATAAGTTAAAGATAAGTGTATGTTTTAATAAAATAAAAAAATAGTCACAAACATTAACAAATTTTGAATAATTTCACCAATTACCAGTTGCACACGTAAAATTTACGTATCAATACCATTAAGCGGGAAATAATATCACTACCATTCTAGGGTTAACCGCTCTAGCGGTCGCAATTATTGTTTGATCGCTACCAAACTCGATATTTAGTCGTTTTATGCAAAAAGAAAGATCATGTTCGTTAATGGCTGAAATAGGACAAGGGGGAAGGGGGTATTTTGGAAAATTTGAAATAACTCCGTTACTATATGTCGGATCGAAAAAGTGTATAGAACAAATCTTATTCCATAGTAAATATAATATAATTATCGTTATATGCATTTATTCTCTATCTTGATTATTAACCGAGATATTTGCATTTTTTAGTTTTCAGCCATCAGCAAACCCCACTTGTACTCATGTTAAATGAACAATACTCTGTCATATAATAAACCACATTATTCGAAGCTTAAATACCAAATATTGTTTTGAAGAGACCTTTATGAGTACATAATAAAATTACAAAGACTTTTTCAACATTTCACAACACAGTAAATATAAGAACATTTTTGATATAGTTAATGCTAATTTTTGCACCATAGATTACAAATGTAAGAGCCTTAAATATATATATATATATATATATATATATATATATATATATACATATAAAGTTTTTACGAGAAGTATAGACCAAATAATCATTTTCGAGTCAAGACAGGAAAATCTTAATTGATGACGTCATCGCACTACATATTTGCATGTATCTCAAACAGTAATAGTTCAATGAAGACAATATTTGGCATTTAAGCATTAAATAGCGTGCGTGATCATATATTAGCTTACTGTTAATATGATATCAGAAGGAGTGGTGAGGGGGGTTACTAGCAAAAGACATTTCTATATATACTTATATTATTTTGAACGGATCTCATTTTCCTCATCTCCTGGGTAGGGTCGATGGATATTTGAGAAATGTTTTCAATAGATGATTTCACTTAAGAGACATATGCTTAAACAAGACTAAGTCGGTAATCTAAACAAAAACGAAGGATATCACGGAATATAGAAATCAACCGAATTATGTTCTTAATATTACTGAGTAGTACATGCTAAAGAGGAATTGAGAAATATTTTAAATTCACAATCGAGATTTTTATATGGCGTAATTCAGAATTTTCTTGAGCTACCTCAACTCCGACCAAAAACATTATGCCACAACTTCCTCTGAAGGTAATTCAGCCATACTGTGAGCGGTTATCTAATCTAGTTTACAGTAACTTCACTAGTTCTGGGAAAGCATAATCCACATGCAAAGTGATGAGCGCCTCAGTTTCAAACATGTTTCAACTTGGCGGAAATTCGAAATCATAATAGAGTCGTATTAATTTCCATAATAATACTGTTGTTGAATGTTCATGGTATTGCCACAATAGCTAGTTATTGCATCTAGTTATTGTACCGGTTCAGCCTATAGCTGTTATGTTGGTTTCTGTTGAATTAAGAATAGTGGTCAACTTATGGCAAAATAAGAAATGTAGAACTTTTCGTCTTGACAGTATATTTTTTAGGAATATAGCAATTACCATTAACTTAGGAATATCGAAAATAGTATTATTCAAGGGGTTACTTGGCAGGAATAGAATATTTCCATGGACCTTTGCATATTATAAAATATTTTAAATATTAATTGTATTCATAATTTTGTCTAGGACCATTTGCACATCAAGTTCTCCAGGCGGCATATGCAATTTACATTGCCATTCCGATATATAATGTAGATAATTTATTTCTAAATCAGAAACCAAACGAAATATGCCGAGTAGTTATGGAATGGTATCATGTTTTGACGTAATCCGAACTAAAATATACGAAGGCCCTGGATTATGGACAATTCCATGCTAAAATAAAAAAAAAAAATGTTAATTGTATTTTATCATAGCCGCTAAGCCAAAAAAAATAGCAAATCGGAAAGATACAATGGTTTTTAGTTAATGGGAAAAAGTTTCCATGCCAATGTAGGTATATATTCAGTTATTTATTTATGGACAGCACTTTGAATGTGATTTGTCCTTTAAAAGTTTAAAAATTATACAATGTCAAATAACAAAAATAAAAGTTATAAGTAAACATTTTATAATATAATGTAGTACTAAATTGAAGTAATTAGAATCAGAAAAAGCTGTCAATAATACATCAGGCTTGGTCAGAGAAAAAAAAATATAAAAACAAAAAAAAAATTGGCGATGAGCATAGTTGGTGAATGATTAATAGAAAATAAATGGCTGAAAATGATAGTTTTGCTAATGTTCTCCTAGAGCGGTTCACAGACATATAATTTGGAATCTAGTTGTACAACAAATGACTTAATTTGTATGTTTGTCTTATATTTGAATTTGTGTCGGTATGAGAATATGTTGTTCATGTATGGGCTGACATCCGTCAATAGTTCCTGTAAGTCATAGGGGAAATCATGATGTCGTTTACGGCATTCTGTAAGTATATGTCTTATTGTCAATAGAATGTTACAAGTTGAGCAAGGCCACCCTTTAGTCGACCAAAAGCGGAGCTACACAACTAGTTGTTACAGCCATCCGTAATAAGAAATTTCCAGGTTGTAAGAATAGCCGTTTTATAAAATTTCCTTTAAGGGAAATCAGCAATTGAATGTCCATCGATCCTACCTAGTAGACGACGAAAATGAGGTCCTTTCAAAATTATATATATATATATATATATATATATATATATATATATATTTATCTATCTATATTTTAGTCTGTTTCCGCACTAGAGGTCGCAATTTTTGTCTTATCGTTATCAAACTCGATATTAAAACGTTTTATTTAAAAATAAAGATCAATTATTCGTTAAAGCCTGCAATCGGAATAGGAGAGGGGGTAGTTTGTAGGAGAGGGTAGGAAAGTTAAAGAAGAAAGTAATTTCGGAAATTTATCGCTATTACACGTCGGTCCGAAAAATTACATGGACAAATATTATTGAAAATGTTATGTTCTATAAGTGTTGTTATGTATGTTATTTCACTGCCTTAATTATTAACCGAGATATTGGCCCTTTTTACTACTCAGTCTATATTAAACCCGCACTCATATTAACAATAAGCTGTTATATGATGAAACACTTCGCTCGAAGCTTAAATACCAAGTATTGCCTTCATTAAATCTTTACTTTGTGAGATGCATGCAAATACGTAGTGTGGTAACGTCATCAATAAAGATTTTCCTCTCATGACCGAAAAATGTTTATTCGATCTATACCAACTCTATTTTTAACCGTTTAATTAAACTCTTATGTTGTATTTGTGAATGGCTGAAATCGCACCCGAAATAGGGAGTGTTTAGTCGGGGGAGGGGGGTTAAAATTTGGAAATATATCTTTTCTACAATTGTTTGACCAATCTTACAATTGGTTGATAGGTGTGAATGATAGAGAGTTATTTATATTGGCTGTTTTCTGACTTCTGTAAACCACCACTTCTTCTCAAATGATTTCTACTTATATATAGAGAATATATTGTGAGATGTGATTAGTAGTGTTTCCCAGCACGTGGGAAATCTGCTTAGTTTTCGTAGCCACCGCGTGACTGACTTTTCGAGATACGTACATGCTTTCAGACGTCACTGAAAACTATTTGAAGGAGGTCAAATCGGATTCTTCTTTTACAAAACTTCCATTACTTCGTACAAGTATAAACAATGTGGTAATATATTGGGGATCCATTTCAGATTAATGGCCTAGGCAATATTTGCTGTAGTTAAATTTATTTATACAGGAGCACCCGCATCTTGGCGATTTGGCTGAAAGTTTCACAATGTTAAATGGAAACAAAATTATAGAAAAATAACAAAAACTGAACAACAAATAAAAAAACTAAATACAACTAATAATCATTAAATACTAGTAATAAAGACAATTAATAAACATAAGACATAAACAAACATTAGATAAACAAACATAAATAAACATTAGACTAGTATTAAAGACAACAAGTTAAAATGGTTTTAATAAAAAAATTATGTTATTCCTATATACTAGTACATTTATTTTATTTTTTTTAAATATTTTTTTTAATTTTATTTATTTTTTTAATTTTATTTATTTAGTTTTGTACCCCACAGCGATGGTGATTGGCATTATTAGGATGATATATTTATTCCTTCATGTGCTTACCTTTTTTGTACTTTTATATTATGGAAAATATTTCTTTAATATCTGATTCTTTCTCATATCCGTGCTTTGTCTAAAGAATATAATAAAAGTTAACCCTTTTAAATCTTTTTAGGCATGCTGTAGACCTGTTCTATTTTGTATTATATGTTTTTGTAAATGTTGATGTGTGTAGTATTTGTGGAATATATTGGCTGGTGTCAGTTAATAGTTCTGTCATATCGTGGGGTATGTGGAGGTTTTCTCGTTGGATGCAGTCTGTCAGTATGTGTTTTAACGTAAGGTGTTTGTTGCAGTATTTGCATATAGGGTTATCAGTCCTTGTCATTAAGTGTCTATGTGTCAGGTATGTGTGACCGATCCTGCGTCTGGCAAGAACTACTTCCTCCCGTCTAGTATCCTATGGCTCGATGGCAACTCCTTAATAGTACATTTGATACTGCGGAGGTGGTTCTTTACTTCCATCCATTCTGATTGCCATTTGTTTAGGATTCGGTGGCGTACATGTCTCACTATGTCTTCGTATAATAAGTTTGTTTGTGTGTATTGAGTTTGTTGAGTAATTAGTTTAGCCTGGTAGTCTGCTGTCGTACTAAGTCCAAGGTCCTCGTGTCCTGGCAGCCAATATAGGGTAATTTAACAAATATAATTAAATTTGAGTAAATGTGAAACATTGTGCTACACTTGTAGATTTACACACGTACTACTTTCTCGAATTTGCATTATTGATAGAATCCAAGCAGTCTAGGTGTACTTCACATGCCCAAGCTGAAATTCTTGTATGGTATCTACGTACTCGAGATGCACTCATGATTTTGAATGATAAACCTGAGAAATATTGCAAATTTGCGTTGCAAGTGAAAATATTCTCTAAACATCGAATACTGTTGCGACCAATATAGAAATTATATATAAATGGAACCGGTCGTAAATGAAAATGTTGATTTTAATTAGTTTAAAACACAGACTCATGAACATAAGAAATCCCTTCGTTATTCCTATGAACGTATGATATAGGATCGGAAATTGCATAGGGAGCCTCATAACAAATGAAAATATTTAAACAAAGACTTTAAATTGGCAATAGCAACAAAGCCCACCGGAAAACATTCATTTGTAATGAAATAGCTATCCCCTCTCACTTTAAAATAAATTCGACGTTAATAGCCAAACAAAACTTTAATTTAAAACGTATAAACATAAAAGGACTTTTGAAGCTTAGTACTACAATATTATTAATTAGCTGCGTTCTTCAATGAGAATTTTACTTTATTTCGTTATTTATTAATCATTTTCTGTGATAAATAATTTCTATATTTTACCTCGAACGTGAATTGTTCAAAGCTTTATTAATTTTACCGCACACTAGTGTCGTTCCAGGAAATATTATAAATGTAGCTATTGATATATTTATAGGTGAAAATTAATATACAATCACTTCCATTATTCAATTTAGAACAGTGGCAAGTAATAAAATAAACATTAATGAAAAATCTGCGTATGGCTGAACTCAGTTGCGAGTTTACATCATTCGTTCAATAAACATATTTTAAACTAGAAGGAGCATGTAATTTCAGAGAATTGAGGTACAATTTAGCACTGAATCACCAAACCACTTGGATTCCGAAGAAATCCAATGTGGAAAACATTTTTACAAGGTTAGAGACTCAGCTTAGTATGTGAGTCAAGGCGTATATGGTAAACCTAGAATCGTGAGTTTGATTCTCATCTAAGCAATAGGAATTTATTTAGTGACGAACTCATTAAATAAAATTCTTAGTCCTACCCAGGCTAGACATGAGAGGTTACCTTGGGAGTGGTAGATAACCTGTCCCATCAGCCTTGGGAGAACAAAGTGGACGTTCATAAATAATGAAAGTCAGTCACGCAGGGGTTGCGTAAACTAAAAAGATTCCCCACGTGATGGTAGGACGAGCTTGTGATCTCATCAGAGCATATATTCTCTATTTATATGTAAATAACCGTTTAGTAGAAGTGGCAACGGTTCCTGAAGGCAAAATACAAGAAAGTACGAATAACTCGCTTAATACTTGCGTTAGGAAATAATGTGTAGAACAACAATTGTAGAACATCAAAAGTTTAAAAAGATTAGCACTACAACATTTTACGATCCGACTCATAATTAAGGGGATATTATGAATTTTCGGACCAGTGGGAGGGTTTAGAGGGGGGGAATTTCGAAAATTCGAAATATCTCCGTCTTTATACGTCACAACGAAAAAATGTATAGAAGCAATATTATTGAAAATTCAATGTTCTATAAAAGTTGTTCTATACATATTTTCTGTATCATGAGTATTAACCGACATATTTGGATTTTATAGTTTTCCGCTTTCGGGTACCCCCACTCCTACTCATGTTATATTAATAATAAGCTGTAGTTTACCTATTTCCTAAATCTCTACTCTTCTTGGTAAATTAAGCAAACTCAATGTTTAACTATCGAGCTTGGTAACGATAAAAAAAAAATTACAACCTGTAGATCAGACACACACACAAGGACATATATGTATATAGATATATATATATATATATATATATGATAGTGTAAGTTCTATAACTGTTGTTCTATACACATTTTTCGTATCATGAATATTAACCGAGATATTTGGATTTTATAGTTTTCCATTTTCAGGCAACCCCCACTCCTACTCTTGTCATATTAATAATAAGCTTTTATATCATGAACCACTTCATTAGAAGGTTAAATATAAAATATAGTTTTCATTGAATTTTACTTTGTGAGATATATGCAAATACGTTCTGTTGACCCCCCCTTCTCTTTTTCTTGGTTTACTGAAATTTGAGTGATTGAGATAAAAATTATTTCGATTCATTTTAAATTACAGCACAAGCTACAGTAAACAGTTTAAAATAAAATTAATCTGCTGTATTCAGATATATTTCACTTCATTGTTCTTCTTTCCGGTCTAGAACATTTTCATCTATTTATTCAGTGCTGCTAGGTCGGATTGCCTGTTCAATTCAGACGTTTTCCGTTGTAGGGATTATTAACTTGTGCATTGACTGAACGATTTCTCCTTACTGTGTATATTTCTTGCTTAACCAGTATGCAGATTTATCTGTTGTAAACTTTCGCGTGGGAAATCTGCTTAGTTTACGCAGCCCCCGCGTAACGGACTTTTTTTTAGTTTGTCTCTGCTTCATCCATAATTGAAACAGCGATGAAAGCTATATAGAAAAAAGTTGTTCAGTTCTTGTGAGGATTTAGTCCCCAAGGAGATTAGAAAGAGTAGGAAGTGGTTACTCAGATTGTAGGTAGGGCACGTTGTCCCATGGGCCTTTTCCCCAAGTTGCAGGCTGCCCAATGAGCCGCCGCCCCAACCCTTCGGCCAATACATTCCTCCGGCAGAAGGATAACTTCTCTCTCTCCCCGCCCACAAGAAAACCCAAAAGACGACGTTCTATCTAAGCCTCTGTAGAACCAAGTCAAATTGCAAACGCTAAACAAGACCAATAGTTTTTAAACAAACTTCTTCCCATTATTCAGAATGAGGAAATAGTTTACTGTTGGTATAATGTTGATAGACAAATTGGTATTCGCTTTTGCAGAGGAATGGATTCACCAGAACCACCCAAATAGAAGGCCTATTTGCAAAATGAAGGGTGGAAACGTGACATTGGGTGCATGAATATTTTCCCCAGGGATATTTATCAAGTTTATTAGAATTCTATTTTTTTTGTTATTCTAGAATACATATTTTTAAAATTACCATGCAGAACAATGACAATACAGGATACCAGGGAACCTTTAATAAAAAAAATTAACCCCACCACCTGTCCTGTTACTCATGCAGTAAAAATTCGTTTATAGATTTGGGAAACTTTCCAATAATTGAAAATACGCCCTAAATATTAGTAGTGTTCAGAAAAATCAATTTAAATGTTCTAAAACTCCGCCTAATTAAATGACGAAAAAGGCGCCCATAAGAAAAAATATATATAAATACACACTCTCTCTCTCTCTCTCTCTCTCTCTCTCTTCCTCTCTCACATACACACACACACACACACACACACACACACATATATATATTATATATATATATATATATATATATATATATATATCTGTTAGCAATCATGAGGTCGCAATTATTATGTTATACTCAACCCTCGATATTTAAACCTTTCTTGAAAAATGAAAGAATAAGTTCCTGAGGGCTTGAACTCGAAGGTGTATTAAGGAATGGTAAAATGTGAACTCATAAGTGGTGAAAAGTTGTATACAATTTATGTTGTTGAAGTAATTTACAAAATTGATGATATATACATTCTTCCATTCTTAAGTCGAAAATTGAGGGAGTAATCTGTATTTTACCAATTTCAGGCTTCTGTAAAAATTTCACTACTACTCGTCCGACATTCACATTGAGCTGATATATGAAATATTTATTTATTTATTGACGTCCATTTTTTGCAACTTAGGCTAATTGGGACGGGTTATCTACAGGTTACCACCCTTTTCTAGCCAGGGTGGTTTTTAGGATGTTATTTAATGAATTTCGTCACTAAATAATTTCCTTTGCCCAGGCAAGAATCGAACTCGCCACTGTAGGTTTACCATGTGAGATAAAGGTCAACGCTTTAACTCGCATGGCTAACCTGAGCCCCTATATGAAATAAATATCATGTCTAGCATACATGTTATTCAGGGCTTATATTGAATGATTAGTAAGGGAGTAATAGAGAAAATAATGACCAGGCGACGACATTTATGCATCATCCTTGGGCGTCTTGTTAGCTTACGCATTCCTGCCTGTCGATTTTAGCGATGTTAGGTATTTTCTTTCCCAGAAGATATTTCCAGACACCTAATTCTAGTTGTTAACTAGTTCAAAATCTACGATTTATTTATTAATCGTATGAAAGAAACTGGAGAAAATATTTTTCGAACTAATTAATTAAAATCAATTTTCAATATATGGAAATGTTTTCTTTTCATACCTCGGATTGAAACACATGATATATATATATTTTTTTAATTACTATCTTGTAAAGCAGAAAGGTAGACAGACAGGCCCATAAACGAAAACATAATGTTATATATGTGTGTAAATTCATCACCACTAAATCAATATTTCTTGAGGGGTTTTGACCAAAGATCAAAAAAAAAAAAAAACTCGTAAATTTCACTTCACTTCTTTAATTGCCGTTTCACATACTCAGTTACTTTCTAAGGAGCACATTTTACATTCATCAACTACCTATTTCACTAAATAACTGTTCTGCTGTCTTGTGCAACCCCAAACCCTGAGGGAAAATATGGTAAGAACGTGATACTATAATAGTGTTGTGATTAGATGCTAAATATAAGAAGTGGTCAGAGAATAGAAAAATATGTTCAGGAGCATTATATTAAACAAATAGGACCACTCTTCATGGGTTCAGCTAAAACTCATGAAGTGAGCGAGGTCGAAGGGGCAAAACTCTTAAGGGGCAAAGTTTTCGGTGGAGAGATATATCGATGCTCTTTTGTAGTCATCCCCCTAAGTTTGTTCACCAAAACCACCCAAATAGAAGGCCTACTTTCCAGAAGAAGGGTGGAAACGTGATATTGGATGCATGAATATTTTTCCCAGGGATATTTATCAAGTTTATTAGGATTCTATTTTCCTGTGGTTTTCTAGAGTTCATATTTGTACTACAATTTAAGTATTTATAATATAGTTTAACAAACAAAGACACCATACTATACATATATAAAACATACAAAAGGCTGTGACCCTGCTATGTAAACAAAACAAGGAAGGTTACTATAATCCTAGTCATAGTGCAATAAGAATGTATAATAGTTTATAGATTATTTAGTCTTGGTAAGTAATAATAAGAAAAAAACACCCTTTTACAATAATTTGTAATAACAAAGTGCAATATTATAAAGTAGTACATGTACTTTTACAGCCCTGAAGAAGAGAAAATAAAGATTCTCGAAATATTGGCATAAACTAAGATTTATTTCACCAACATTGACCAAAACTCCGAGAAGAATAACACACCCTATATAAATACAACCTGGTCGAAAACATCAGCACAATTATATATATTTGTTAAAGCTCTAGCCATCGCAAGTTTTGTTTGATCTTTAAACTCATTATCGCAAACTCAATATTTTGAATGAAAAAAGAATGATCAAGTTCGTTAATGACTGAGAGGGGGTTTATTGGAGGATTTTCGAAAAATCTCTATTACTATACGTTGGATCGAAAAATTGTACAGAACCAATTTTATTGAAGACTAAATGTACTATTAATATTATTATATACATTTAGTCTCTATCTTGAATATTAACCAAGATATTTGCATTTTTCAGTTTTCAGCCTTCAGCAAATCCCCTCTTCTACTCATGTTACATAAAAAATACTCTGTTATATAATAAAACACATTATTCAAAACTTAAATACCAAATATTGTTTTCAAGAGTGGACTACTAAAATTTGATTGATTGAGTTAAAAATTATTCTGATTCATTATATTTTTATTTGATCATTACTAAACTCGATATTTAAACGTTTTATGTTAAACTAAAGATGGTGTTCGTTAACGGCTGAAATCCGATCAGTGGGAGGGGGTGGGGGTTAGACGGGGGAATTTCGAAAAATCTTAATATCTCCCTTATTATCCATCGGATCGAAATATTGTGTAGAACCAATCTTATTGCAAATGTAATGTTTTTTCACTATGCTGATTATTAACTGAGATATTCGCATTTTTCAGTTTTCGGCTTCCAGTAAACCCTCACTTCTACTCATATTAACAACAATAAGCTGTTATATTATGAAGCACTTAATTTGAACCCTAAATACCAAATGTTGTTCTTATTGGACATTCACATGTTGAGACAAATGGAAATTCGTTACGACCCTGAGAAATATGCTTAGTTAACGTAACCCCTGCCAGACGTACTTTTTTAAAGTCATGAGCATGGTGGGTCCACAAATCCCGCTCCCTTCCTGCACCAAGGGAACTTGACTGACGAAAGAATTAAAATATGGTTCGTGATGCAAGAGTAATATGAGCTCAGCTGATTTATCAAATACAGGTGACGTTGACTTATGTTGATTGAAGTCACAGAAATAAAATTCCGATGCATTTTGATGTCACGCTATTATTGCAGAAGTTATTATTATTATTATTTATTAACGTCCACTTTTTGCAACTTAGGCTAATCGGGACGGGTTATCTACAGGATTGCAAAAGTTAAAAACTTGATTAATAAAATTAGTTAAAAGAATTTTAACGCACAATAAACGCACTATTTTTTGTCTGATTTTGTGATGTAAAGAACCTAATTTTTATACTCGTTATTTCTAAAATAAAGAGAATTTAAATGATCATTTATTTAAAAAAGACTTCTTCTTTTTTTTTTTGAAGAGCCGCTCATAATATTTATTTATCCACTGCTCCAAATCTGGTAATTCGATCAAGTAGAAATTTCGAAAACGTATTTCAAACATTCTCAATGGTGAGTATTTTTAATTTCACATAGATTTTTAAACCAATTGGGGTTATTTAAAAAAATAGTAGATTGCTAAGATTTGGCTGAAACGATCTATAAACAATTCAAAATAAGTTGTAGAATGTGTATAAAATATTTCCTTCAAATCGGATTTGATTGTTTTGGAGGAATAGAGGAAATAAAATATACAAACTGGCACAACTTTTTGCAGTGCACGAGTGCTCAAAACTAATATCACTTCTGTTATATCGTAACAGCCATATTAAACCGTTTCCTCTCCAATTTCTCTTTAGGAATCCTTAGTAATAAAACACCTATTGTTCAGAACTGAATCAATGAAAATTAATGTTAACCTCCAGGCTTTGATATTCGATTCACCAGCAGGGAATTATAACCTGCCCTAACTAGCACTGCTTATTAAGTATTCTGAATTTATGCTTGTGAAAAGGTATATTTTTATTAAAATAAAAGTCCGTCACTTGCTTGCTGCGTAAAATAAGCAGATTTCCCACGGGAATGTTTACAATAAACATACTGGTAACACCACCGCAAATATTAAATAAGCCCTGAAACCTAGACCGGAAACAAAAACCATTAATGAAATGTATCTGAATATAACACATTAGTTTTATATAAAACTATTGCTGTTGCTGTAATTTTTAATGAATCAGAATAATTTTAATCTCAATTTTTTAAATTTTAGTAACCCAAAAACCAAAGAAGGTGGGGGCAACAGTGCATATTAGCATATATCTCAAAAAGTAAAAGTTCAATGAAAACATAATTCCTTATTTAACCTTGTAATGAAGTGGTTCATGATATAACAGCTTATTATTAATATAACTTGAGTAGGAGTGGGGGTTCACTGAAAGCGCAAAGCTATAAAATCCAAATAGCTGGGTTAATATTCATGATACAGAAAATACGTATAGAATAATATTTATAGATCATTTAATTTGCAATAAGATTGCCTCCATACGATTTTTCGATCCGACTTATAGTAACGGAGATTTTTTAAATATTCAAAATTCCCCTCCTCTAAATCTCCCCCCCCCTTCCCAATAGTCCGATTTTAGCCATTAACGAACTTGATCTTCCTTTTTACATAAAACAATTAAATATGGAGTATGGTAACGATCAAACAAAAATAGCGACCGCTTGAGCGTTAACAAACAAATATATATATATATATATATATATATATAAATTACATATATATATAATCTTTAACGGATCTCATTTTCGTCATCAATAGGATTGATAGACATCTGAGGAACTTTTTCAAAACTTGCGTCATGAGTATGACCTCAATAACTGATTTCCCTCAAGGGAAATCTGCTAAAACCAACTTCAACGATTCTTAAAATCTAGGAGGGAATAGGTAGGTAACCTCCTCCATATGTTATTTTTTTTTCTTTTAAAATAGTCATACAATTTTAAATGACGGTATGATAAATCACTAATAGTATCAGAAAGTAACAGGTGTGGCTACAGTAAAAAAAGACCCAACGTGACTATTACACATTCATATGAACGACTTGGTTAATTTCCCAACTTGCAAAATTATTCACTACTTATTCACCGAAGCAGAATGAATCGTGAATAATCACATATAGCTCAGTATCAACAAGAGTAAGGAATAAATCAGCAGATTGATCGGGTGGCTCCCTACGCCTCATTAACATCAGACTACGGTTACATAGTAGTAATTATTATTAAAATTAAAACTCCAGAAACTAACCTATATTCATCCTATTGTTTACAAGATGTAGTCCCCTACATAAACGCCCCAACATAAACATGTGAGATCATCTTGTGGAGATTCAATCTTTCTACAAAATGTCCCTCCTGCAGAACACCCCCCCCCCCCACACACACACACAGAGCCACATGTTGATGCGCTCCAAGGCAAGGTAACCAAGATCATAAACATACTACAGAGTATGTCGAGGGCCACATGGGGACTGGAGTATAAGCCAACAGCTACGATATACAGCGTATGCTATCTCAGCACAGTCCTGTATGCCGTCGCTGCCTGGGGGCCAATGCTCAAGAGGAACCACTACGCACTGCTCCTCAGGGGTCAAAGACAAATCCTGTTAAGAATTTGCAAGGCTTATAGGACAACCTCATACGAAGAAGTCCAAATTATAGCAGGCACCGCTCCGATTGACCTTGTAATAAGGGCCAAGGTGGCAGAAAGATGCATAATACGAGGATGGCAGCCCCCAACGTCTACACCGCCGGAGCTTCTAGAAGCATTGACCATGGACAGAAATGAACCTAACTTTAGAAAGAGACTAAAAGAAGCAGCAAACAAGTATATCACTAGCGAGTGGGAGAAGCGATGGCGGGACACCACCAAAGGATCCACGACTAAGGCCTTCTTCCCGACAGTCACATTCAGGATAGAAAGGGAATGGACGTACACCAACCACTTTATAAGCCAATTCCTGACCGGGCACGGTGATTTTGCAGAGTACCTATACAAATATAAAAAGAAGCGCAGCCCGAGGTGTGACTGTGGGGATAGTAACGAATCATCGCTGCACATAATTAAAGAATGCACGCTCTATGACCACAGCAGGCTGAACCTAATGAGAGCAGTATGCAGCTACTCCCCTGAACCGAGCGATTTGGTCAGCACAGCAGAAAACTTTGATGCATTTAAAAAATTCATAGATGAATGGAGGAAGAGGAAAATAAATAAATAAATAAACGTAATCAAACATAACCAATCCTAGTCCTATCCCAACAACATAATGGCCTAAAGTGGCATTAGTGCAGCTAGCGCTAGGAGCCATTAAAAAAAAAAAACACACACTCACAAACAGACATCAGTCTCTCACTTTTTCTCTGTCTCTCTGTCTCTCTCTCTCTCTCTCTCTCTCTCTCTCTCTCTCTCTCTCTCTCTCTCTCTCTCTCTCTCTCTCTCTCTCTCTCTCTCTCTCTCTCTCTCTCTCTCTCTCTCTGTCTTGTGTTCTACACAGCAACATTCATTTATACGCAGATGACGTTAGCATATGGCTTTCGGGTGCCCCGGAAAACGCAAAAGAACTTTTAAAAAGAATAAATGAGGACTTAAAGAGGATTACTGATTGGTGCGTGGTCGATCTATTTTTAACATCTCTCTCTCTCTCTCTCTCTCTCTCTCTCTCTCTCTCTCTCTCTCTCTCTCTCTCTCTGTGTAAGCATTTAACTCTCTTGCAGCTGTTGCTGCAAGAGAGTTAAATGCTTTACCTAAAAAAATAAAAGCATCATCATCATTCCGAAGTGTCTGCATTAATCATTTTCTAACGACCGAGATGGGGATATGACAAAACCATTTTTACATATATTAGGTAGTTTAGTTTAATTTATAAATAAACCAATAAACACATATTTTTATATTAGTTTTACTTTATTTTTTTGTATCATTATGTTTTAATTAAATTTATAATAGTTTAGTTTAATTTATAAATAGTAAAATAATAAACAAACAAGTCTATTGTCTGTAAGAGAGGACCATTGGTCCTATGACAATAATAACATTGTAACGGCAACTCACCCATTTCAACTTAACCTTCCCCAACAATTGTCAAGCCAGTGGAAGGTTACAAGCGAAGGCGGGCTTCCCGCGACAGTGTTGCCCGACAGATGACAATTTAAACTAAAACGAGTAATGTAATTTTACCGTGGGTACACTGCGAGTAACCTGAAAGTCACCTTTTAGTTATGGTAGTGTGTTAACCGTTATTACAAGTGCAACGTGGTCGATCTATTTTTAAGCTTTTTTGAGAGTGTGTGGACAGGTTTTTTTTAATCTTTTTATTTATTTATTATCAAGATATATTACGGGACGAGCTGTTTTTATTTCTTTCATTACAGGAGACTTTTATTTTAAAATTTTATTTTTTTTAATCATCCTTCTACTCCTTCAGCATCTCTCTCTCTCTCTCTCTCTCTCTCTCTCTCTCTCTCTCTCTCTCACACACACACACACACACACACACACACACACACACACACACATTAAGCGAGGTTTTGAACGAGTAATTTTGCGTTTCGGATTCATTAAAATCCCCTCCTGCTCTTATGATATGATTTTCACTTTTAGCTCTTCTATCTTCGGTTCTTCAGATGAAGAAATAGAGTATATAACGTGGGAAAATCTGCTTAATTTAGCCTGCATCTGCGTAACTCAGACAGACAAAATTCCATAGAATTTAGCTTCGTTTGTGGGAAAAAACTTTGAGTGTTTTGATTAGTATTTCTTCCATTCAGATTACTTATAAATATCGCATTATGGCTGCAAAATGAATATGCCTCCGCCGTCTTTTGGTGTGTGGCAATGAAAACTGAAGAATAAAAGTCGGACGGGAAAAGCTTAGTAAGACTGATGTTTGCGTGAAGGGCGTATTGTTGGCTTATGCACAAGGGCTCCTCAACCCCTTACTGGGGCTCAAGTTGTTAGAGGGTTTTTTTTTTTATACTAGAAATTTTTCCAACGGCTGTCGTTGCTGGACTGAGGCTTTTCCTGCTTTAAGGGATGGGTATCGCAGTCAGAACTTTTCCTGACAATGCCTTCTTCTTTGAAGGACCTATTTAACTCTTTCGCCTTTCGCTTTTATTCGCTTATTTCCCTAATTCGTTTTCTTTAGAAACTCGCCATTTTCTTTCTCATCTACTGAAAAGAAATTCATTTCAGTGGTACGTAAAGGGGGTTTAAAACTAGGTAATGTGTGTTTTTCGAGCAGCTGAAATCTAGAAAAATGCTCAAAGTAGATGATTATTAACAAATTCCGTCACGCAGGGGCTGAGTAAACTGAGCAGACTTCCCACCTGAAGTTTTCCAATAGAGAAATCTGCCTACTAATAACAGGTGTAGTAACGAGTCTCTAAACCAATTTCACGAGAGCCGAACAGTTAAGGAAACGGCCGAACTACCTTTCGGCGGAAAGTCCCGAATAGAACCGCTTCAGCCGAACTCAACGCTGTTGTCAGGCACACACTTAATACAAATGCAAATATCTCTGTTAATATTCAAGATAAAGAATAAATGTATAGAACATTACTTATAGTAAATTTAATGTGCCATAAGATTGGTCCTATACAATTTTTCGGCCCGACGCATAATAACGGAGATATTTTGAATATTCGAAAATCCCCCACTCTAAACCCCTCCTACTGGTCTGATTTCAGCCATTAAGGAACTAGATCTTTCTTTATACATAAAATGATTAAATATCGAATTTGGAAACGATGAATCAAAAACTTCAACTTCTAGAGCGTTAACAGACATATACTATATATATACATACACACACACACACACACACACACACACACACACATATATATATATATATATATATATATATATACATACATATATATATCATTTTGAACGGATCTCATTTTCGTCATCTCCTGGGTAGGATCGATGGAGATTTGAAACAATTTTTCGAAAATCGTGTCATGAGTACAACCTCAATAGCTCATTTCCCTCAGAGGAAATCTGCTAAAATTAGACGAATATGCCTCAGCGATTAAAATATCCAGCTTTGTTTACTCCTTCCTTCTAAAGTGAACCAATCGAACCCTTGCTAATACAATTTCATGTATACTGAGGAGTCTTAAAGAACCGCATTGATATTGTTATAACTGTAAACTGGGATAACATTGAAATGTATAAAAAAAGTGGCGCAGGAAACCAGGATGACTTCGAATACGGTTTAAAATTGAGTGTCTCTGATTAGGATCTGGAAGGATGGAAGACGTTTGGAAATAGGGTTAGAAAGCGTAATAATCAGGATCAATAAAAAGGCCTTATCATTTACAAGTACTTTAATATGCATAATGCGTGTACAGAGACCAAGCTCCATCATCAATGCCTGCTGACAAAACAAAAAACATTAACTACCATCATCGTGCTAGAAAAAAACAAGGTTAACTTGTTAAAACTTAAGGGAAATCAGCTATTGAGGTCGTACTCATGACGCGATTTTCGAAAAATATCTTAAAATGTCCATCGATCCTACCCAGGATATATATATTTGTCTGTTAACACTCTAGTAGTCGGAATTTTTGTTTGATCGTTACGAAACTTGATATTTAAACGTTTTATGCAAAAAGAAAGATCAAGTTAGTTAATGGCTAAAATCGGACAAGTGGAAGGGGGGTTTAGAAATGGGATTTTCCAAAATGACAAATATCTCCGTTACTGTATTGTATAGATTAAATCTTATTGCAAATTAATTTTTCTATAAATATTGTTATGTATATTTATTCTCTACCTTGAGTATTCACCGGGATATTTGCATATTTCAGTTTTCAGCCTTCAGCAAACCCCCACTTCTACTCAAGTCATATTAACAATCAGCTCAGTCAGTCATGTTAATAAGCTGCTACCTGATGAAAAACTTCATTACAAGGTTAAATACCAAATATTGTCTTAATTGGACTTTTACTTTGTGAGATATATGCAAATATGTTCTGTGGATCCCCCCCCCCTCTTCTTTTGTTCTTGGATTGCTAAAATTTGACTGTTTGAACTAAAACTGATTCTTCAAATTTCTTCAAATTGCGGCAGTAGTCTTAGTAAATTGTTTTCAATAAAATTAATATGTTATATTCAGATATATTTCATTATTTTGTCTTTCAGGTCGATCTATCTATTCAGCGCTGAGGTTGGCTGGCCGGTTTGTTTACAATTCAGCCGCTTTCCGTTGTAGAGATTATTAACTTGTATTGTAAATTGACTTAAAGATTTCTCATTACCGTTTGTATTAATTTACTTAACACTCACGATAGTATTACCTGTATATATTTGTCTATTGTAAAGCTTCGCATGGGAAAACGAACGTGCGTGACGAACTTTTTCTCTCTCTCTTCTGTGCATTTTCACCCTAGTTCCTTCGGTGCATGAATCTAGGGGAGTTTATCCGGGACCTTGTCGGTCCTCAATATATATATATTTTTTTGATGCAGTATAGCTTTTTTATCTTGTGAATTAGTTTGCTGGTTTTAATTTGGATACTTCACTTTTACAGTGTTTTAAACAATTTCTCACAGGGAAGCTGTGTAGTAGAGGAACGAATCAATTTGGATGTACTCAGTAGTCCTGTTTTCCTCTAGAATACTTTACCTAACTGAAACGCATTGTAGAGGAAAACAGGTATACTGTGTACATACAAAATTGTAACATTTTCCTCCTGACGCACGCTTTTTTTATGTTGTTTTTATTTTTTCGTTGACTGTTGCTTTTAATTAATTCTTGTTTTTATCCTTGCTAGATGCGTAAGTAAATTTTATTTGGTTTTATTGCTAACTGACTGTTTTCTAGACTATGTGGGTCACGCTATGAGTATTATTGTAGTGGTTTTAGCAGATTTCCCTTAAGGGAAATCAGCTATTGAGGTTGTACTCATGGCGGAATTTTTGATTCTTTTCTTCAAATGTCCATCGATCCTACCTAGGAGATGACGAAAATGAGGTCCGTTCAAAACTGTATATATATATATATATATATATATATATATATATATATATATATATATTTGTCTGTTACCGCTCTAGCGGTCGCAATTTTTGTGTAATCGTTACCAAACTCGATATTTAGTCGTTTTATGTAAAAAGAAAGATCAAGTTGTTAACGGCTGAAATCGGACTAGGGGGGGGGTTAGAGCGGGAGAATTTTGAAAATTCGAAATATCTCCGTTACTATAAGTCGGATCGAAAAAGTGTATAGAATCAATCTTATTGCAAATACACTATAAATGATGTATATACATTTATTCTCTATCTTGAATATTAACTCAGATATTTACATTTTTCAGTTTTCAGCCGTCAGTAAACCCCCACTTCTACTAGTGTTACATAAATAATGCTCTGTTATATAATAAAAGATATTAATTGAAGCCTAAATACCAAATATTGTTTTCATTGAACTTTTACTTTGTGAGATATATGCAAATACGTTCTGTTGACCCCCCTCCCCTTCTTTTATTTTTGTATTACTAAAATTTGAGTGACTGAGATAAAACTGATTCTGATTCATTACAAATTACACCACTAGCTTTAGTAAATTGATTTCAATTAAATTAATATGTTATATTGAAATATATTCCATTAATTGTTTGTCTTTCCGGTCTATCTATGCAACACTACGAGGTTGCCTTGCCTGTTTGTTTACAATTCAGCCTTGTATTGTACATTTACTGAGCATTCACGGTAGTGTTACCTGTATGTATATTTATCTATTGTAAACCTTCGCGTGGGAAATCTGCTTAGTTTACGCAGCCCCTGCGTGACGGACTTTTTGTTTTGACAGTAGGCACGGATGACAGAGCTTAGTCTTTGAGAGCTTACTTTGTATATTAAAGTAAAGGACAAGGCGTTTACATTTATTGATCCTCATTAATTAATTGAGCCCTCTAATATTCAGCATCTCGGAAGAAAAAAATAGTCCTTCACGCAGGCTACGTTAACTTAGCAGATTGCACACGACCGCCACGTATTTGCATTTATTTCAAAACGTAAAAGTTCAATGAGAACAATACTTGGTATTTAAGCTTCAAATAAAGTGCTTCATAACATAACAGAATATTGTTAATATGAGATGAGTAGGAGTGGGGCTTTACTAAATGCCGAAAACTAAAAAATGAAAATATCTCAGTAAATAATCAAGATAGTGAAAAATCTACATAACAACATTTATAGAACATTACATTTTCAATAAGATTGGTTCTATACAATTTTTCAATCCGTCGTATAATAACGGAGGTATTAAGAATTTTCGAAATTCTCCCCCTTTAACCCCCCCCCCCCCCACCCTGTTGTCCGATTTCAGCCATTAACGAACTTGATCTTTCTTTTTGTATAAAACGATTATATACCAAGTTTTCCGACTAATTTTATATAAATGTTTTATGTAATTCACGAGTGTTTGCGAAGTCCTACTGAGTTGAGAGTTAAATGTATTCGCAGATTTCTCTTATGGGAAATCAACTATTGAGGTTGTACTAATGATGTGATTTAAAAAAAAAATTCTTCAAATGTTCATCAATCCTACCCGGGAGATGGCGAAAATCAGGTCCGTTCAAATCTATATATGTATATATATATATTTGTCTGTTAACGCTCAAGCTGTCATAATTTTTGTTTGATCGTTACCAATCTCCATATTTAGTCGTTTTTGTAAAAAGAAAGATCAAGTTCGTTAACGGCTGAAATCGGACCAGTTGGAGGGGGGGGGTTTAAAGGGGAGGATTTTCGAAAATTCGAAATATCTCCATTACTATACGTCGTATCGAAAAATTGTACAGAATCAATCTTATTGCAAATTAAATGATCTATAAATATTGTTCTATACGTATTTTATCTATCTTGAATATAAACCGAGATATTTGCATTTTTATTAAATCTAGGCGGCTAACGGAGGAGTGACTTTCCCGCCAAAAGCTAGTTCGGCCGTTTACTTAACTCCACGGCTCTCGTGTAATTTCTCTATTGTATAACTCCACGTGGGAAATCTGCTTAGTTTACGCAGCCCCTGCGTGACGGTTTTTGTTTTTGTCTTATTGTAACCAACTCGATATTTAAACTTTTTTTGTAAAAAGAATGATAAAGTTCTTTAATGGCTGAAATCAGAACGGTGGACGGGGGGTTTTAAGGGGGAGGTTTAGAAAATTCGAAATATCCCCGTTTTTATGCATCGGATCAAAAAAATTGTATAGGACCAATCTTATTACAAATGTAATGTTTTATGTACGTTATTTAATTGTTAACTGAGATATATGCATTATTTAGTTTTCAGAATTCAATAAACCTCCACTCATACTCATACCATATTAACAATAAGCTGTAATTTGTTTTATGAAGCACTTATTTGAAGCTAAATGCCAAATATTGTTCTCATTGTAATTTTCATTTTGGGATAAATGCAAATACGTGACACAATCGGGAAATAGTTAACGCATCCACTTCTTGACGGAGTTTGTAGATGTAGAGTTGAGGTGAGAGCTGTAGTGTGTCGTGCCAGAGTTAGAGAAATCTGTTTTGTTTTTACTAGTCCTAGATTGATGGACTTTTTGGTTATTCTTCGTTTTAGTTAGAGTTTCCTAACCAACCACAAATTATATCTCAAGTCTACTGATCTGTGAATCCTGTAATATTACTTGATTCCCCAATATTGACTGTTGTAGATCTAAGTTTAATTATGTCACTGAAGTTATAGATAAACATTTCTGGTTCTAATAGGATGAAGATATTGCAAAGGGAGTGTAGGATCTGTCCGAAGCAGGTAGGTTCACTGCTTGCTCTAGCTTGGGCGGGTTAGAGCAACGTCCCACAACTTCTTCCACTAAACCAAACAAGAAACTCCTAACAATCTTCCCCTCAGCCAACTACTTCTCTCCCTTTCCTACTTACACACTAGCTATTTCTTCGCCAATCCAAATCTTTCTTCGGCCCAAGGAACAAAGCTTTATCAAGTCAATGGTGGCTCTAGACTCGCCATTAGCAATTTATGTGCTTCAAACCCTACATTGAGCTCAAAAATGCTTTCACTACATTATCCGCGTTCTAGCAGATGATTATTTTTAAGGAAACCAGCTTTTGAGGCTATATCTAATATACGATTCTTCATAACTTTTAAATAATCATCGATCGTTCATAGCTCATAACAAGAATGTGGTCCTTTCAATTATTTATTTATCTATCAATCTATTTATCATTTTATGATGATCTAAAATTACTTGTGTCTAAATCTACAAATTTAGACAATTCAGATAGTTTTTACTTATGTGGTGATTTTCGAAACATTTTGGTTCTACCTAGGAGAAGTCCGTCATGCGGAGGCTGCATAAACTAAGAAGATTTTCCACGTGAAGGTTTACAATAGATAAATCTACACACTGGTAACACCACGGTGAATATTAACTGAATAAATCTGAACGGTAATGAGAAATCTCTACAACGGAAAGCCTCTGAATCGTAAACAAACTGGCCAGCCAACCTCGAAACACTGAATATAGATAGAAATAATCCAGTGCTGTAATTTGTAATGAATCAGAATAATTTTCATCTTAATCACTCAAATTTTAGTAATCCAAGAACAAAAGAAGGGGGAGGGATCAGAACATATTTGCACATATCTCACAAAGTAAAATTCAATGAAAACTATATTTGGTACTTAACATTCCAATGAAGTGGTTCATGATATAACAGCTTATTATTAATATAACATGAGTAGGAGTGGGGGTTGCCTCAAAGAGGAAAACTATAAAATCCAAGTATGTCGGTTAATATTCATGATACAGAAAATATGTATAGAACAACATTTATGGAACATACAGTTTTCAATATATATATATATATATATATATATATATATATATATATATATATATATATATAATTTTTCGATTCGACGTATATTAACGGAGATATTTCGAATTTTCCCCGGTTTCCGAACTTCATATTTTGTTTTACATACAACGGGAGTACGACCTCAATAGCTGATTTACCTTAAGGGAAATCTGCTAAAATGAGGTACCTTCTAATATATATATATATATATATATATATATATATATATATATATATATATATACGTGTGTGTGTGTGTGTGTGTGTGTGTGTCTGATCTTCACACACAGGTTCCAGGTTGTAATTTTTTTTTATCGTTACCAAGCTCTATAATTAAACATTGAGTTTGCTTAATTTACCAAGAAGAGTACAGATTTAGGAAAGGGGTAAAATAAAAAGACACGAAAATATCTTTATTATTAATCGAATCAAAGAATATTACCAATATTTTTGCATTTAAGTAACAATTGTTGATTTATAGGTTACTACAGACTTTCTTCTAGGTGCTACAGTCCATGTCTTGGGGTCTTTTCCATTATTTTATACCATTTTTCCATATGTAGTTCGATTCTCGATTTAAAGAAGGCAGTAAATGTTAAATTCACTAGAGACAACTACTTTCAAGTTTTAATTACCCAATAATGATGGTATGCTACGGTAATACCGAAACCGTTACATATAAATAATCCACTTATTATTTGTTTGATAAGAAAATCCTGCAACATCCCAAATATGAAAAATTTAAATGCCTCTCCCCCATAAAAGAACTGATTATTATTCGCAGTCTACCCTTCTTTAATCAGATTATTAACGATTTATTATTATAATTACCGAATATACTCAAATAATTTACGCACCTTAAATTGTTACATGAATTCTTTGTAAAAAATATTCAAGAGCAGTATTTGATTTGCAGATGGATTCAAATGAAACTGAAAAAAGAATGTTTTTCTAAGTAACAATATTAAAAACATCGAGATGAATATTGATATTATTATTATTTCTATAGAAAACCCTTGAATATCGTAAAAAAATTTAAGTCAATTAATAAGTTCCAGGGCTGTTGAGTTGATTTTTGTATCCATTCATAAGAATCAAAGGGCGGTTGTGCTCCGATTTAGCTAACTAAGTGGTTGCTCTCTGAATTGTAGTATTTGTTTAGAGCGTAACAAAATTACCATGTAATTTGATTTGGCTGTTTCTTTTTATATAACAGGAATCTCTTTAAATTTAATCTAAAAACCATTACAAAAATTTCAATTCTTTATCTGTTTTAGATTTAAAATACACCTTTGAGTGAAATTGAGTAAACTTTTTAAATTACAAACTTGTTGCTTCATGGTTGTTTCGTAATTTTGGAAATGAATTGGCCGATTGAGCTGCTAAGCCTGCTTCAAAAGATTCCCAATTACCAGAATGTTACAATAAAATCTCCAAAGGCCACGTATAATATATGTTAAAAGCTCATCTAACTGAAAAGTGGCAACAACAATGGACTGTAACTAATAAAGGACAACATTTAAAACTTTTCATTCCAAACATTAACACATATTTCAACAGCAAATACATACAGACAGACTTTTACATTAACAATTAGTAACAGGACATAGTTCACTAAATTCTTACTTCCTACGATTTAACATAAAAGACAACAATAGTTGCCCCTGTGATTACTCAACTCCACAAACAGTCAACACTTAATATACGATTGCAGACTACTGACTAACGAACGACAAAAACTAAAACAACACATTGAACAAAAAAAAGGCACATTTCCCATAGAAGAAGACAAGTTATTTTTAAAGTATAATAATGCTTTTAAAATATTTGCAGAACATGCTTTTGATACAATTAATTGGTTGAATACTTATTATAGCTGATACAACTACAATTCTTTAAATATTTATAGGATATTCATTATTTCTTTTCTCGTTTTCTTTATAAGATTAATAATCTTCTCTTTATATGATTTTACATTACTTTTAACGTTGTTATTGTTAATTATTTATATATATATATATATATATATATATATGTCTTTTGAAATAATTTATGTATAAATTAATTGTAACACACAACAAATACATGTATTATGCTAACTTGCATGGGGCATGCAGAAACAAATAAACGGCCTTCTTATAGGGTTACTATATGAAGGAAACAAATAAAAAGAAGTCCGTCACGCAGGGGCTGCGTAAACTAAGCAGATTTCCCATGTGAAGTTTTACAATAGAGAAATCTGCATACTGGTAACACAACACCACCGTGATTAAATACAAACGGTAATGAGTAATCTTTCAGTTATTACGGCTTCTGAATTGTAAGAATAATTTATATTTTAATAACTCAAATTTTAGTAGTCCAAGAACTAAAGAAGGGGGGGGGGGCGGATGAACAAAACGTATTTGCATAAATCTCACAAAGTAACGAAGGTAAGGTAAGGTTAGAAACGACAGGTAAGGTTAGAAGAAGCTTCCACCTAAGCCGAGCAGTTACGAAAACGGCCGAAAGAATCCAAACGATACCCAACCACGTGTCCCACGAATATTACTGAATATTTCGGAGATCAATTCTCAAGTAATTTATTTAGGAAATGGCCATATTTCATTTTATAAACCTACCTAACTATTTTATTTTATATTATAAACCTGACTAAATAATGCGTATGTATAACATATGTATGTATTAATTTTATATTGTGTAAGCCAAGATAATGAGTGAAATATGTTTTTTTTTTCATATTCTATAATCATAAATCATGTATATTCTTCATATAATGTATCAATTATATTACATTATATATTATATCAATTATTCATACTTTTATACAAATATTAGTACAGGCTTAATTAAAACTAGCCTTCTTGCTTTAATTCTTAAGGAAAAGTGGTGTCATATGAGAGATGACGTGCGCCCACTCTTTACTTACGAGGGGCGCGACTACAGCGATGTTAATACATAAAACAATTTTTGGTTAAAGGTCTACTTACAGACTACATTGAGATTAAGTGAATCGTCGAGCGAAGCAGATGGGATGCTAGGGTTGACAGCCTGGCATTTCAGCTGGTGTCCATCGTCTTCCGGCATCGGTGTGAATGTAACTGTGCTCACTATGGTACTCTCATTAGCATGACTCTCCAACTAGAACATTCCCAAAAACATCAAATAAATACAGAGTAACAAGAAAATAAACTATCACAACACAGCTATAAGATCACACAAAGGTTTCGGTGCTGTCAAATATAAAAGTCCGTCACGCAGGGGCTTCGTAAACTAAGCAGATTTCCCACGTGAAGTTTTACAATGGAAAAATCTGCTTACTAATAACAGTAGTAGTAACGAATCTCCAAACCAATTCACCAGGGACGAACAGTTACGGAAACGGAATGTAGCTGAGTACACACACTTAATACAAATGCAAATATCTCGGTTAATATTTAAGATAGAGAATAAATGTATAGAGCAATATTTATAGTCAATTTAATTTGCAATATGATTGATTTTATACAATATTTCGATCCGACGCATAAGAACGGAGATATTTTGAATTTTCAAAATTCCTCCCTCTAACACCCCCCCCTCTCCCACTGGTCCGATTTCAGCTATTAACGAACTCGATCTTCCTTTTTTACATAAAACGATTAAATATGGAGTTTGGACCTCATTTTTGTCATCTCCTGGGTAGGATCGATGGACATTTGAAGAAATTTTACGAATATCGCATCATGAGAAGGACCTCAATAGCTGATCTTTAGGGAAATTTGCTAAACTGTTGGGGGATCACATCCCAGCCAAACTCCTTTATGATAAAGAATCTCGGTTGAAACTGATGCATAAAAGCACCTCAACTAATCCTTTTTTGGAATATGTAAACATTATTGACCAATTCTTCTTATTCTGGACCCAAAATTATATTGAAACTGTCCTACATGTTTCGTGGCTTATTTGCAACCTCTTCAGAGGCTATCGCTATTAAAAGAAAAAATATATAAAAAATTATGAATAACATTAATTTAACACATCCCTGAATAATTCTTTTGCTAACATGTAGGACAGTTTAAATAAAGTTAACACCGAAAAAATGTTTTTTAGAAACATAGCAGTAACTCTAACGGTTTAAACGATATTTCAATTGTGACCCGCATATACGGAACACCCTGTATATATATATATATATATATATATATATATATATATATATATATATATATATATACATATTGTTTGTCTTTTTCTTCACTAGTGGACACTAATTTCGAGATACTAAATTTCAGATTTAAACTTTTATTTCTGAAATAAATTTAGTTCGTCAAGACGTGCAAGCATTGGTCCGGGGAGAAGAGGAAGATTATAGGAGAAAATGTCTGTCACCCAGGGCTGCGTTAAAGAAACAGATTTCCCACGTATTTGCATTTATCTCAAAACGTGAAAGTTGAATGTGAACATTATTTTGTATTTGGGCTTCAAATAAAGTGCTTCATAATATAACAGCTTATTGTGAATATGACATGAGTGGCAAGGGGGGTTTACTGAAGGCCGAAAAGCAAAAAATGCAAACATCTCCGTTCATACTAAAGCTAGAGAATAAATGTATAATAACAGTATTTATAGAACATTAAATTTTCAATAAGATAGATTCTATACAATTTTTCGACCCGACTAATAATAATTTTCTAAATTCTTCCCCTCTTATCCTCCCCTTCCTCAGCCGTTAAACTGGATTTTTCTTTTTTACATAAAACGTTTAAATATCGAGTTTGGTACCGATCAAACAGAAATTGCGACCGCTAGAGCGTTAACAGACATATATATATATATAAAATTTTGAACATACATCATATTCATCATCTACTAAGTAGGATCGATGGACATTTGAAGAAATTTTTCATGTCATGAGTACAACCTGAATAGCTTATTTTCATTAAGGAAAATCTGCTAAAATTTGAAATTTTTCAGTGATTGTATGATGGATAGGAAAATGTTATATAAAATCAATCTCGTTGAAAATCCAATTTACAACGTTGATTCTATGAAGCTACTTATCAATTTTCCTCATTTCCATGGTAGAATTATGAGTACATCATTAGCTTAAGGCAACTCTCGTAATATGAACATAAGCCTTTAATAATTAACTTGATTTCACTTAAATTGAGCTTGAGTTGATTTATGATTTATTCACCATTTGACTGTTTATTGTTGGTCGGGCGTGTGGTATAGTTTGATGGGCAAAGTCGGAGGTGGAATGAGATTGGCGAGGGAAGCTGGTGGCATAGGGAGGGGAGGGGAGGGCCGGAGAAAGGGTGGGGGTAAACATTCGTTAGGAAACAGGGGCTCTAGCGTAAACAGTTTGTTAGAGCCCTGCTAAAAACATATCCTTTAAACCCAGTCCGCTCCAGCACATCCTAAAACCGTATCATTCTCTCTACCTACATTTACTTCTCTACAACTGGTGTAAGCACCAATCATGCAAAATTTAGCCTCACAAGAGCCGCCTTGAGGAAAATGCTTCAAATTCATCTTGATTCAAATATAAAGTCTTAATTGACACGCTATGTTTTTGAGAAGAGATGATCATTGTATTATGGGCTCTGAAATACTTCGGCCTCTGTCAGCAGTCATTTATTGACGCTCTAACCTTTAAGGGAAATCAGCTATTGATGTTGTACTCATGACGGAATTTTCGACAATTTTTTTTCAAATGTCCACCAACTATAGGGATATGATGAAAATGTGGTCCGTTAAAATTCGTGATTGTCTTTTACCGATCTACTGGTCAAAAGTTTGTGTTTCCTAACTAAATATTTGATCATCTTATGTAAAAAAAAGAGTTTCGTTATGGCTGAAATG